>JADLZK010010898.1:0-506851 GCA_015847255.1 Hyparrhenia diplandra
AGTAGTAATAATCGTATAAACATAGTACATATAACACATACTTGAGCACGATTTCATACAAGTGAGCATAACTTGAAAATTGTTTAACATATAATTACCAATTGTTCAACATATCAAATGTGCCAACATCTGAAACCATAGAGAGGACATGAACCAACAAAATGATATTACAAGTTACAGGACAACTTGCTCCAAGTAATTCTCACTTGTTGTAGCCATTCACAACGAGTCATTCATAAATTGACTCCAGTAATAATGCATTGAAATGAGAAGGCAATTGAGTTATTGAAACTTACCGATTCAACTCACCGGCGCTGGTGGACAAGAAAGGTGGAGTGGTGGGCTGGTGGCTCATTGGCTCTGCTCAATCGGTAACTGCGCGGTGCGGCCGGTGCCATTGGCATCTCGGTTCCGCCCAGCGCCCAGCCAGCCGCTGAGGCTCCAATCGGCAGTGGCTCACTTCCTCTGCTCCACTGGTGGAGTGGCAGACCGCCGGACACCCCATTCTGAGCGCTGACTGTCCTCCCTGCACTCTAGGCGCGGCCGCGCGCCGACCTTTCCCTGCGGCTGCCCGGAGCCCCCGCCCCATCGGCCAGCACCCAGCCCCTCCTAGCGGTCACCGCCATCAGCCGCACGCCGCCGCCGCCATGGGCCTTGTTGGACCAGCGAGTAAGGAGGCAGAGGTATAGGAGAATGACTTTTGTTTTGGACAAGAAGAGAATGATTGTTTTTATCCTCAAGAGAGAGAGAGATTTGTCTGCGCCATGTTTTTCAAAAACACATACTTGTATACATACTAGCTCTTGTTGCATTGCATCTGTTTTTGTGATGTTATGAATGAATATTTTGGCTTTCATATGTTACTCTGGTTGTTCCATTATGTTATCCATATATTAAATTTTTAACACTAGTTCTTATGGTAGCTTTTGTTATAGGGTGATTGGTTTTGCAACCAAAATTTGCTTTGCTAAAGATTTTAAAAAGCTAAAGTCACGTATTTTGCCATAGAATTGCTAAGCCAAATGTGAGAGGTTGACAAATTTTTGTTAGCAAAACCAAACAATAGCCAAAACTGGATTCTTGCCAAATTTTAAAAACCAACCAATCAAGCCCCTAAGTTTCTAAGTATCATAGTCATGTTTGTGTAGTCGTACATTTTCACTATTATATATTTCCTCTATTTTAAATTATAAGTTATTTCCAATAATCTTAGGGAGTCGAAGTCCTTAAATTTAACCAAAATTTATATGATAATATTTTTAGAAAAGTCAATTAAGTATCATTGAATTTTATTAATTACATTTTCATAACATATCCATTTGATATAACAAATCTTTATAATTTTCTTTTACAATTTTAATTAAATTAAGATGTTAATCATTTATAATTTATAAGCTACGTGTCTTCTAGGTAACTAGGCAAGCAACGTACGGCTACAATACGCGTCGCGCATGCACATGTTAGGTGCCACGCCAATTCCGGAAGCTTCCCACGCCCCCTCGTCCTCAGCAGCCAAGCCAGATCCCGGCCGTCCTCCCATCGCGGTCGCCGCACTGTTTCGACGAAAGAAGAGAAGGTCTCCACGAATCCGCGACGCCGACGTGGATTTGCTTTCGTACTTCTGAATCGGAAAGAGGCTTGCGTGTGCAATACTGCGGTGCTTTTGTTAGAAATTGATTGGTCAGTCAAGTCGAGAGCGCCACCTCGATCGCTCTATCATCCTCGCCGCCATGGACCTTGCCATCGGCGAGACGACGCCCCTGAATGGAGTAAGCGTCGGTGTGGAGGAGACGAGGAGGAGGAAGGTGGAGCTGGTAGCAGGAGGTCATCCATGGCTTCTGAGGAGAAGAGGAGCCATGGCCCGGGAGAAGAGAAGCGCTTGACGGCCAGGCAAGACGAACAGGATCTCCTGTCGTCGTTACTCACCAAGGTACGCACTATGTTTCTGTTCCTCGTGTGTCTCCAACTCTGGAATCAGGATTGTTTGCTGATGCTCTGCTGCACGTTGCTCGTTCCCTACCGGATATAGCGTTCATGCTACCGCCGGAGAGATTCAGTTTTGTCAGTGTGCAACGGAATGCTGCGATTTTCACATTTTGTTCACTGAATCTGAACATCTTGGTTTGAAAAACCAATGCATGTCATGCCTGATTGCCAGCATTTCTGAAGCTAGCAAACTGAACCGGGCCACGCACTATTTGTTTATGATTATGATCTTTTCCAGCTTTGATAAAAAGCAGCAAGACTACACAGTATTGTAAGTACAGAGTAGAGACCTTTAGTTGCATGATTGCACCTATTTTACATTCATGTTGCTTAGACTATCCTTTGTAATGCAAATGCTGAAAAGGATGTACTGACACTGTTTTTCTAATTGACAGTTAGGTGAAGTAGAAAGGCACAAATTCAGACATCCTGGAACCAAGCTCTTTCCCAACCGGATCACCAGCAGCCTGCAGTAAAAAGGCGAGCACAAGAGCAAGAAGGAAGAGGTGGTGGAGCTCGCCGATCGATCGCCAGGACCTGAACAAGATCAAGAGGCAGAACATGATCACCCACCTGCGCTCGGCACCGCTTCATCGTGATGACGGCCGTGTGGCAGGTCAACGAGGTGTCGTTCCTCCTCTGGTTGCAGAAGAAGCTGAGCAACTCCCTTCAAGTCCCCTGGGGACATGATCGGGCGGGCTCCCTCAAGCTCAGAGGGAGGAGGCCTGTGCTCGAGTCGTCGCCGCTGCCGCTGGCCGGCGTCCCCGATGTCAGCCATGCTGATCTCGCCGACGCTTGTCATCGGCAGCACCGTGGACAGACAGGGCAGGGAAATGAACTAGCTGAAGTTGGGTAGTGGTGACCCTAGGATAAATTGAAATGCTCAGCAGCTGTTTGTTGCAAATAAACTTCCACTTCTGCTTTATTCCTTCCACTTTTGTTGTGTTAGTCAATGTTGAAATTAGCAAATTGTTTGCAAATCCATTAGTCGCTCTAAGGGCTTGTTCTGATGAATTATGCGGCATGTTATGTTAATCTTTTTATCCGAGTGAGTATGAAAAGATTTTGAATTGTAGGTATAAAATCTGCCTCAACCCCTTGGATTGAAGCTAACCGAAAAAGCTCTAATTGTGCACGGGGACTGGTTCTGGAATTATGAATCCGACACGCTGACATTTACCGAGCATAATAATGCCTGGGATCCTCCTGCTGAATTGGTTATTTCTGGATGAGTTTCTCGTAGACAGTTTGTTCTCCCCAAGCAGTACACTGTCAAGCGTCGACTGCACGATAGTTTCGGAACTCCCGGTGTTATGAGTAGAAAAAGGGTTTCCCCGCTGTATTACCAAAAGCCAAACCGTCGCTTTACAGTACTAGCGTAACGGCGCCGCTCGCCACATAGCAAAACAAAAACAAGAAACTATTCTTAAGACTAAAATGTTCAGCACATTCAAATCCACATGACTACTGGCGATCATGATGAGGCTCTGGTGGAAACCGTAAAGCCGAACATCCCGATTGAGCCGCACCTTCTGAAGGATGTGTGCCGTCGCACTGGCGCCCACTGTGATTTGCTGCGCATAACTTGCTCACCTCCGCTGGTGACCCGGCGTTATGAGTTTCGTGAATGATGGATGCTTCCAGCTTTGGGATCGCTGGAACAAGAGCTCTAATTTGTCAAGACAATGCACAACCCGCGCGATCAAGTGGACTCCATCTCTACTTGCTATCTTCGTCGATGTGAGAAGATCTAAAGCGCTTTCCAATTGCTACAGCTTAGGGAGGGCAATGTCAGTAGCCCTAGCTGGTGATGGTTTCTCGCTTTCTACAATTTTGGATCAAAAATTTGGTCAACCATGAAATATCGTGACTCTCTAAGATTCTTGCACTAACTTGCAATTTGGCATGGAGTGAGTAGGATATGCAGGGTGAGTAGGTGGGATTCGGGTGCCTAAAAAGGTGGGATTTCGATGCCAATTTTAGCCACATGATATGAAATGAACGCTCAGATTAGTCTGGGCATTGTTCATCTCTCCTCCTCTCACCGTACTTGTTCATCTTCTTTACCCTCTCGTTGCCCTCTGTTTCCGTGCTCACCCGCCACCAGCCACCACCCGCTCGGGTGCTAGGGTTCGCCCGGATCTCGCCCACGCCCGCGGTGGCCACCATCTTCAGGTAAGTGCGATACAAAACATATATAGCCTGAATCCAGATTTTTGATTCCGATATGTACTTGATTTTAAAGATAACCCAATATATCTCAATATATATATTTCAATCAATAACCCACATAAAAACGTGTAAAAACATTTTTAAGTAGTACACATAAAAACGCCGCCGCTGCAAGTCTGCAACCATAGTCAAAAAGAGTCCTTGTCTCCTCTCCGCTGGTCTCCTCTCCGCTGCGTCTCCAACCCAAACACCCAAAGGTCCCAAACCCTCCTGTAACGCCACCCTCTCCATTGCAACGGAGCGAGCCATGGCGGCGGCGGAATCGACGACGATACGTCAGCAGCAGAACAAACCTTTGGGCGATCTGGGTGAGAAGGGCGGAGGCGGCATCGACTCCGTGCTCCCGCCGCGGGTCGTCTTTCGGGGCCTGACGAGAACGGCGTCAGGAAGGTAATCCGGTACTGCTTCGACGACGAAGGCAACAAGTTCGAGGTCGTCACCACCATCACCCCCCGTCGGCAGCTCGCGCGCGCCCCTATGAGTTGCACCCGTGAAGTCCAAAGTATGTTTGAGCCTATTCTGAGATGCAGCAGTAATGTCTTTTGCTCCCATGCTGTTGTGTTAGCACTATCTCGTCACAACTTGCACTACATTTTCAGCACCCACTATCGACTGGCATTGCTTTGTCTGCCAGCTCATACATAACTCTCTGCGTGTGTGAAACATCTGACATCTCTTTTGTTCTTAGCAAAACTTATTATCTCTCCTCACTAGATTTGTGCACATATTCATAATACTCCTCTTATTATTCATGTCCAAGCATCTGCCATGGAGCAGTTCTTCTCTCATCTTCGTCTACCTTTCAGCAAGCTCTCGCTTTTGCAAAGCTCTTCCAATGTCTACACTCTCCCTGAGGATCATGCTGACCTGGGAGGATGCGCACAGTGACCAAATTGACCACAGCTTCAAATCCATTTCCCTTTAACTCATCATTGTCACAAGCATTGAATGGAATAGCTACAAATTAGCTTATGTAGAAAATTAATTTGTTTGCAACATATTAATGTATGCGCAGCATTAAGAATAGAACTATAGAAGTACATGAACATATATCATGTGTATATCACCCATCTAGCAACATATTGCTGCACTTGGTCTCCTGTTCCTTTCCAAAATGCTCCTAGCTTATAGTGTTGCCTGTTAGCTTCAATCTTACTTGCCTTGGGACCAATGGGGGTGTAAAAATTTGTCCACGAGGCTTAACATGTGACGGTCTATTTGTACATTCCCCTAGTCTCTTTATCATGTTGTTTCTTATCCATCTTATTTGTTGTTATAATTCAAAATCTATCTTGCATCTTAGCTTACTTTTGGGCACTTCTGAACACTAGATAAAGCCAACATGAGCAAGATGTGCTTGAAGTTTATAAATCCCCTGGTGTTGCTTCAGACGTTGATATCCTATAAGTAATAATACTGCAGTACCGAAGTACTGAATAGAGTAGAAATCTAGTAAACCCAATAATACTCCCTCTGTCCCCAAAATAAACGCAAATTTCTTTGACTCGTAAAACTGTGTTTGACCTCTCGCCTTATTCAATTTTCTTTTATAAATATTATCACTTTTTGTTATGACTCGTTACATCACTAAAAGATATTGTAATTATGTTTTTATTTGTTTTACATAAAAATAAGACGACACATGTACTACTGAACTACTGAATGGTACAAGGCAGCACATGAACATCAAAATAAGACAACACATATTCACAGCATTTTCAGATTCATACAAATGGATCATGTATTCAAGTATAGCCTTCAGGTTCTGTAGTTTAGCTTCAGAAATTCAGAGAATCTCAAGATATTCAGAGAATAGCATTTAGCAAATCCACAGCCCAATTCAAAGTTGCTGGACAAAGCAGTTCAAAGTATACAGACTAAGGAGTTAGCACGCATTCAATCACTCAATAACACTCAATAAATGGTTTGTATGCTCTGAAGGAGTTAGCACACATTCAATGACAATCCAATTAGGGTTTTGTGATTGGGTTCCATCTATGGTAATGGTACAATATGGTTTGTATGCTCTGGAAGGTTAGTGTTGAACTAACTATGAAAATCTAAACATTAGTTGGTTTGTTGGGATTTATGTTGTTTGCTTGTTTACCAAATCTAGGTGCATTATAGGCGGTACCTCATGGGAATTGTATGTATGGTAAATCAGTATTAAGCAGGATAGCTACATTGTATATTGCAAACATTTTTGTTATAATGGAGGTGACATTTTGTATAAGTGATGTCTGGGTTTGATCAGAGGACAGCCATGCTGCATGTAGTGAAGGAGTTACTGCTGCTGAATGTTTTACATCGGGTATAGCTGGTTTTAAATTGAATGTCACATGCTAGTTTTAACCTTTATTTTCACTTGTGATTCTGTTTTCTAACAACCTGCTTAATTTCAGGAATAATGCTCGAACGCATGCTCCAATAATGGTACCTATGGAGTGCTTTGATCTGTCGCAGGTAAGGGCATCAATGGACCATAAAAATGTCCCTCCCGAGCTCAAGCCAGTGTGGTTATGTCCCTATCGCCGATGGCCCTTCACTTCAAGAGAAGCCTAAGCCAGCATATCATGTGAGAAATTTTGATAAAATCGAGATGATGTGAAGAGGATTATGAATGATGACAGATGTGTCCGGTGACCAATCTCTCGATGAGGCTGGCTTAACAACATCTTATTTGTTTGTTCTCTATATTTGGCTTCACGACCAATGTCTACATTCCTGTGGATGAGAATGGATCGTACAGGAGTTGGCTATGTCAAATTTGCTCATAGACGCGACAGCTATTCATATCAAAAACTCAATGGGTGGGTTTATCAAAACCTTACCCCTCCAAGTTGCGGGCAAGCACCAAGGCTGAAGTAGTTTTCTACACTATGTGTAATTTGTATAGCATATATTTTAAGAAACTGAACTATTTTCTTGATACTGTGTATATACTATGTATTAGCAACTTAGCATGGCTTATTCCCAGTGCTGTCCATATAGCGTTATTATGTTTGTGCAGTTATGATGCCAGTGTATTGTTGCGGAATCAGCTACTGCTGGCACCGCCCTCGCTTACATGTAAATCCTGCATCTGAATGGATGTCACACGGACAGAGTCTCAGCTACCACTGAAGTGGCTGGCGCATGCACCTCCGGTAACTGAAAACGCAAGATGCCCATCCATCTGCGGGTTATGCAACTCTGGCTGACTGGCTGTTGTTTCCGGCACCAAGCAAACATCCAAGCCTGCCATCCGATCGACATTGCGTTCAGAACTCCTGCACACTGCTTCCAAGAATCACTTTCGCACTGGCTTCCCTCCAGATCTACCAGGTAAGCTGCTGCAAGGATCTAGTGCACCAGCGGTATCTTGAGGCTCAGGAGGAATTTGTTGCTCTCAACTTCCGGCTACCAACCCTGCACAAACAAGAACAAATGCCACGCAAGCAGGCTCAGTACTAAAGTGGTATCTTGAAGCTTGAAATGGTCTTCTTGTATCCGGTAGCCTTGCCCACACGAGTACATTAATTAGCAACACCATCTTGTATGTAATGGCAAATGTCTCAGGGTTATACTGCAGTTGATTATTAACCATGGGCAAATGACAGTGATTAGCACCCAGACCCAGTGTAAAAATAAAATGCACCAGTCCCTTTTACTACCAGATGACAGTACCAGAAAACGTCAAATGATGATGCTGTTCCTGTAGGGAGGGAAGGTGGTAGTACTTACTTATTGATGAGAAAACACAGGCGGTGGGACCCACCGTCGCAAAAAGGGTTTTCTGGCACGCGTACGCCTACGCAAATCACACAGGCGTGTACTCACTGTAGTAGAGTATATATGTCACAGAGGAAGGACTTTTCCTGTTGCCCTGACGTGATTTTAACTCTTACCTGAAATGCCCAGAATGCCCTTCATCCTGCCTGGTTAAGCTAACTGCGACAGTGGGTTACCCGCTCAGGCTGGCATCGCTTCACTGAAAATGGACCGAATAAAAGTGCCATATACGTACGTATACAAATACTCCTACCTACATTCATACGCCGTGGGTCCCACCCTCTGGGGATATTTATGAGGCCCACCTCCTTTCACATGCAGGTGCTCTCTGTTAACGTCACACCTCCAGCCAATAATCATGAAGTCTTTTTTTTGTTTAAAAAAAAAAAATTGATAAGCTATATATAAACATCGTCCAAATTGCTTTAATAATAGTAGTAGTAGTATAATAGTGCACTTTGTCCAGGTGGCGAAATGACAGCACAGTCCCTGTGCTACTCTCAACTGTGGTTAAGTCTGGGGCACCCATAAAAATTAGTATTTGGCATCAAATGAGGGCAAAAGTTAGTTCAAAAACTTGCAGGACAGCAAACGGACTCGGATTTTTTTACTCTACCTTGCTGGAAGTCACCTACTTTTTCCTACAAGTACCCCCGGCACCAAAATTTTTTTTGTCGAGTTTGACTGAGTTTGAGCAAAAGAGGGAGAGAAAAAAAAAAAAAAAGGGCCTGTATTTTAAGCCCTGAATAAATTTGGGGGAAAATACAATTTCGGCGGCGCTCGAGGCTTCGAATCTCCGTCAATTCGCTCCAATCCTCCAACGGATCCACTCAGGTACTTGCACACATCGATTCCTCTCCTTCTTAGCTTCCGATCGAGCTACGGGTCACGGCTCATGGCGGCGTGGGGCGGCAGATCGAGGCGCTAGGGTTTGGGTGCCGCCCCTGGGATCTTGCCAGGCCGGCGGCCGGAGCTGACCGCGCTCGCCGGCCGCCGCTAGATCTCACTGACTGGGGCCTCTCTTCCTCCACCTTCTTTGGCCCGCGCCGCCGTAGCTCTCCAGTATTCCCCACTTCCCGTCCAAACGCCCCTAAAATTCTGGATCCCGCCGTCCCGTCGCCAACTGCACACGGTAGGTTCGATTCGAGCTGGATTCGTGGGTGGGGTATCTGCTGTCTAGTGTTGATCTCGGATTCAGCTGCTTCTGCTCGTCCTTTCGCATCCTGGGCCTGCTAAAGTTTGGGGTTCTAGGATTTCTGCTCCTCGTGTGCACCACAGTCCCATTTCCATGCAAATTCTAGCAACTGACGCTTCGTTTCTTTCGTCTGCTCACGGATATTCCTCACGCTGTCACGTTTTGTGCAGGTTGTGGCCAGCTTTGGGATTGATGCGAGTGTAGTAGCTTCTTGCTCGGTGGTTGGTCTTGGGCTCTTCTGTTCCAGTTCAGGAGTCAAGACCAACCTAGTTCTGTGCTCAAGATGAAGACCAGTGCAGACCCAAGTACCCAAGATGTGATGGTGGAGGCAGCCCTCAAGGCAAAGCATGCAGCAGAGCGCAAGTTCCATGCACGTAACATCAAGGGTGCAAGGAGGTCGGCGCTCAAGGCTCATAACTTGTGCCCATCACTTGAGGGCTTATCTCAGATGATCGCAACACTTGATGTTCACCTTGCATCTGAGTCCAAGATTGATGGGGAGAGTGACTGGTACAGGATACTGTCTCTAGATGCCATGGCTGATGAAGAGGAGGTGAAGAAACAGTACAGGAAGCTAGCTCTCCAGTTGCACCCAGACAAGAACAAGTCGGTTGGTGCAGAAGTTGCCTTCAGACTTATCTCGAGGCATGGAGTGTATTGTCCGACAAGAGCAGAAAGATGATTTATGATCAGAAGAGGAGAGATCATGGTGCGCGAATGTGTCCAATGGTTTCTATGCTTGTGATACAAAGGTCAGTAAGCGAGCACGTAAAAATGCCGCCGCCGCAGCAGCTGCTGCAGCTGCCTCTGCCTCAGCAGCTGTCGACGCTACTACTCATCCTGCAGGGGGTAATACATTCTGGACATCATGCAACCGCTGCAGGATGCAGTATGAGTACTTGAGAATTTATCTGAACCACAACCTTCTGTGCCCAAACTGTCACCATGCATTCATGGCTGTAGAAACTGGGTTTCCCTGCAATGGAACCAGTTCATCATTTACCTGGACAACCAAGCCACAGCAGCAGCAGCAGCAGCAGAACCACAATACTGTTGTTGACCATTCATATCAATCAGCAAGCAGAACATCAAGCATTCCAGGCACCGGACATGGAGCATACCAGCAGGAGAACACTTATGATTTGTACAATAACCAAAGTTTCCAGTTCACTCAATACCCCAAGACGACAGGCGTTGCTGCTACAAATGGTTATAGTACACAAGCCTTAGAGAAATCAAAGAGAAAACATGAAGAGAACTACATATACAATTATTTTCAAGTGGCAATGACAATGAGTATCCATCAGGGCGTGGACGCCATTCAAAAAAGAAGGCGGAATTTCAATAATGGCTATGCATCTGTGGGAGTGTAACGGGGAGACTCTGGCTGCAACTGCAGGTATGACTGTGATGGCTGATGGAGAAAGAGTTAATGGTACATCAGGGGAAAAGTTTAGATCTGCAGTAAGTACAAGAAAAGCTAATGTCTTGAGGGAGATCTTCCAACTTGACACCCGTGCTCTTCTTCTTGAGAAAGCCAAATCAGAAGTTCGTGAAAAATTACAAGGCTGGAATATTTCGACATCTGGCCAGTTTGTCGAGAAAGGGAAATCAGAAAAGAAGAGAGAAGCATGTTGAAAACAATATAAAGGTTAATGGCATCCTCCATGACAATCCAATCAATAAATGCAAGAAGTACAGTTCAAAAAATGCAGATATCGAGATCCCTGTGACTGATGTAATGAATCCAGAACAGATGCGTGTACCTATGTCCATTGATGTCCCTGACCCGATTTCCATGATTTTGATAAAGATTTAACAGAAAGATCCTTTGGCAAATGATCAGATCTGGGCTACATATGATAGTGAAGATGGCATGCCTCGCCTTTATGCAATGGTACAGAAAGTTATTTCAATGAAACCTTTCAGGATAAAATGAGCTTTCTCAATTCTAAGTCCAACAGTGAACTGGGACCAATAAACTGGATTGCCTCAGGTTTTACAAAGACATGTGGTGATTTTAGGATTGGGAGGTACCAGATTACTGAAACAGTCAACATCTTTTTCCCACAGAGTTTGCTGGAGTAAAGGTCCTCGCGGAATTATCAGGATTATTCCCCAAAAAGGTGACACATGGGCTGTGTACCGGAACTGGTCTCCTGATTGGAATGAACTTACACCAGATGATGTGATATATAAGTATGAGATAGTAGAAGTGATCGATGATTTCACTGAAGAGCAAGGTGTGAGTGTTGTCCCATTGCTGAAGGTAGCTGGTTTCAAAGCAGTTTTCCACAGGCTCACGGGCCCTGATGTGGTCAGAAGCATACCGAAGGAAGAGTTTTTCCGCTTTCTCATCGGGTTCCTTCTCGCCTGCTCACTGGTGAAGAAAGAAATAATGCCGAAAGGCTGCCATGAGTTGGACCCTGCTGCAACTCCAGTTGACCTTCTTAAAGATTATTACAGATGTTAAGGAAGATACCACACAGTGAAGCTCCGAGTAGAACTCAACTTGTCTGTCCTACAGACTTGCAACTGCGAAGCTGGCATGGCTGAAGTCTCAATACGTGCTTCACTGACTTTGCAACTGCGAGCTGGCATGGCTGAAGTCTCAATATGTGCTTCACTCACTGGTCAGCATCATAAGGCTCACTTGCCTTAAATCTATCATTGAACTTCTGGATGACGATGAGGACTCAATTAGGCATTTCTAACATTTAATTTTATTGTAATATCGATATCGTATAGAGTAAACGATCATCGAGAGGCTGCATATTGTGATGAGGCCAGTTCTCAAAATGGCAGGCCTCATGACTTGCTGTGAGGTAGGTGCCGCTAAGCGATACTCAGTCTGTATGTCAAGTAAGAGCGTAGTTTGAGACTGCTGCCAGACTTTTACTCTGTACTGCACTCATTTACTTATCCAGTTATTTTCATTAATGCATAGCATAAACCCTATAAATCTAGCATATCCAGTTACTTCGATTAAATATTATGTCTTCTCTGTGGTGATAATTACTCTTGTTTATCCAAAGATTTATGTACAGATGAGTATTACAAATGGTCTGTAAATGTTCAGAGGTTAATCAGCTTCACATATTTACAGTGTGTCGGACCATCATTGTGTTGTGGGAGAAATATGGTTCCTGTAGACTTTTATACGATCTACCATTCTAGAAGAATGCATGAATTAACCGTAGTAATAGTTGTGTTGTGGGAGAAATATGGTTCCTGTAGACTTTATACGATATACCATTCTAGAAGAATGCATGAATTAACTGTAGTAATAGCAATCTTATGGATGATTAGCCTCCATACCACGCCAAATTTAGTTTGTTGTAATGTGTAATTGCAGTACAGTGACTATATAATTGTCCTGATTCCAACTCCAACTTGAAATACATCGTGTTCATTAGTGTATGATACATTCCATGCAGTGGAAGGCGGTGTTGTCAGTCCGGTGACCAAAAATTTGTCCAATGAATCCAAGAAACTGCAGTGTGACCCCCAAAAACTGGGTAAGCTAAATGCTGCACTCAAAGTAGAATCAGCAGCTGCGTTCAACGACGGGCTGATGCTTCAGGCCAACATCGAGGATCCAACACTGATAATGATGTCTAAGTGATTTCACAGTTAGCCACAGATTGATAATCTCGTATTGAATCACAAAATAATTGAGATACAGACATTTCAGTGGGAGACGACAATGGAACCTTATCAGTATCGCTAAAGGCCCAATTATCACCAGATATCTTGAGAGCACAATATGTGGATGGTGTTGTTCACTGCTATGCTGCTAAACATCGAACATGGTTGTCGATGACGACGCAACTCATTTCTGTTCCCTTTTTTTTTTTTTGTAATACTTTCACCGGATGAAAATAATAATGCTAACAAAAAAAGAGGAAAAGTATAATATCTTAAAGTCTCTCATAAACTATCAAGTTGCAAGACTGGGCCTGAAGATGCCAACTGCTTCACCATCGCACTAACTGTCTGCAAGGGTACGCTTGGATGTACTGATGTACAGAACTGCATTCAGAAGACTGCTATCAGAATTTGCGTGACATAGATCTCAGAATATCCACATCGTATTGTACATACCATTATTTCCTCTTATGAAGGCGTCACCGTATTTATTCTTTAGCTGACCATTGACGTATTCTTCAGTTTGCTCCATTGCAATGTTCATGTATCCATCAAGACATGCCAGAATACCTGATTAGGATCAGGAAAACTTTTAGTGTCATTGTACAAGCAATTGGTTTAACAAATTCGTTTTTCAGTTATTCATATAATAGAAATAGAAAGTTAGAAACAGAAAGCAATATATTTTTCAGCATGTAAGCAGGCCTCATCCATTAAATATGAGCACTGATTATTGGTCACCATGAGTATCAAAGTGGAGAAATTGGAAATGAATCTTCCAGCAAATCCAACACTATTTGACATAACAGATACACTAGCAACATGGAATCACAAATTTTGTAGACATCCGTTGCGCTTTTATATTAAAAAGGAACTAAGAAATTCTTCTTCATATGAAGTCACATAGATGATAGATCCTCGGTGGCCCTTTTCTTTTGAAGAATATAAGAACATAGGTCAAATATTCACCACGAGGGTATACAAACATGTAGTAGCAAGGAAATTAATAATAACATGACTAAAAACTAGTAACTGCATATGGCATGTACCAGGCTATCAGCATATTTAGAGAAACCCCAACCATATCAGAGTGGAAGTGAAATTTCGAAGGCTTATCCTTGAATAAACACTAGAAAATATAGCCCATAGGGACTGCATACACATTTTGGCTTGGCTCATCCAGGCCACAAACCAAACATACCCCTTAATATGAATTGCAAAGGCATTCAATACTCCAATGAAAAACAATCTGAAATCGTAAATACAGAAAACCACACCTGTCTGACTATCCAAAATCACAGTTTTCACAGGAATATCTCACCTCTCTACTGTCCCCCTGAATCACAATCCTTGTTAGAGCCCCCACACAATTATATCTAAAAGTCATAACACAATCCATGACTTTGAACTGGTAAAAAGTAATCCATGATGCTAACAACACAGGACAGGACAGTCACATGCATAACCAAACAACAGGCTTAAAACCCTACAGGGGATTTGTCAATTGTCAAATCTACAGGTGATTCCTAGGGTTCAATTGAATGTATGAATCTCATCAACCACGTTGAAATCACCACAGCACCAACACATGTCAATCACAATATCATATTGTATCAAGCACAAGTTATTCTTTGTAAGGAACAATAAACAAAATTTGCCCCATTGTTCTAGACCACGTAATTATATCCCCAGCTAAAACACAAGAAAGGTCAGGAGGGTTTGGAACATTGTTATAGATGTGGGCAAGACCAAGGGGATGAAACAGAGCGCAGGGCTGGAGGTAACCTCGGTAGTCTACGCCGGAGTTGAGCTTGACAACGACGGGGGCGGCCCCTGATGGACTTTAGGAAGTCCGACGGCGTCTTCACCGTCCCGCCAGCGCCCGAGCCGGGCCTGTCGCCGCCGCCGCCGCTCATCTTGCGCCCTGACGCGCTGTGCCCGGTGTGGCGGTGTCCCTGTGTTGCGGATTGCGACCCGTTTGGACTCCGGTCGGATCCCCCTGGTCGGTGTCAGTGCCGTTTACTCTGGGTCCCACTGTCAGTCTGTAGCTAACAACAACCTGTCGTCATCCACACTCCACAGTCAATCAAGTAAAAATATCCTCTTCTTTTTTTTGCTTTTCTTTCTTTTTCTTTTGACGAATATCCTCTTTTCTTTTTAAACAGTCCAATTTTTTTTTTCTTTTTTGAAACGAGTCCAAAACCACCTTGACACACTGTGTCGTGTACCAGCGCGCAGTGGAAACCACGTCTGTAACATACGCCGACACGTAGGCCCCACGTCCTGTGGCCCCACCAACCATTGAGTAGCGTGTACGTAATCGGGCGACGGACGTGTCGCCGTCGTCTTGCGAGTGCCGTTCCCATCTGAGCCACACATCTCTGAACAAAACCCGCGAGGCGCCTCCGCGCACATCCCCCTCCGTGCCACCCGCCGCCCCCAAACCCTCGCGCCGCCTCCGAGACAGCCGCCGCAACCATGGCCACCACCACCGCCGCCGCCGCAACCGCCGCGCTCACCGGCGCCACTACCGCTGCGCCCAAGGCGAGGCGCGGGGCGCACCTCCTGGCCGCCCGGCGCGCCGTCGCCGCGCCCATCAGGTGCTCCGCGGCGTCACCCGCCACGCTGACAGTGACGGCGGCCCCCGGCCACCCCGCTCCGGCCGTGGGGCCCCACCGAGCCACGCAAGGGCGCCGACATCCCTCGTCGAGGCCCTCGAGCGCTGCGGCGTCCGCGACGTCTTCGCCTACCCCGGCGGCGCGTCCATGGAGATCCACCAGGCGCTCACCCGCTCCCCCGTCATCGCCAACCACCTCTTCCGCCACGAGCAAGGGGAGGCCTTCGCCGCCTCCGGCTTCGCGCGCTCCTCGGGCCGCGTCGGCGTCTGCGCGTCGCCACCTCCGGCCCCGGCGCCACCAACCTTGTCTCCGCGCTCGCCGACGCGCTGCTCGACTCCGTCCCCATGGTCGCCATCACGGGGCAGGTGCCGCGCCGCATGATTGGCACCGACGCCTTCCAGGAGACGCCCATCGTCGAGGTCACCCGCTCCATCACCAAGCACAACTACCTCGTCCTCGACGTCGACGACATCCCCGCGTCGTGCAGGAGGCCTTCTTCCCTCGCCTCGTCTGGTCGCCCGGGGCCGGTGCTTGTCGACATCCCCAAGGACATCCAGCAGCAGATGGCGGTGCCGGTCTGGGGACACGCCCATGAGCCTGCTCTGGGTACATTGCGCGCCTTCCCAAGCCTCCTGCCACTGAATTGCTTGAGCAGGTGCTGCGCCTGGTTGGTGAATCGCGGCGCCCTGTTCTTTATGTTGGCGGTGGCTGCGCAGCATCTGGTGAGGAGTTGCGCCGTTTCGTGGAGATGACTGGAATCCCAGTCACAACTACTCTTATGGGCCTCGGCAACTTCCCCGGCGACGACCCGCTGTCTCTCGCGCATGCTCGGTATGCATGGCACAGTGTATGCAAATTATGCAGTGGATAAGGCCGACCTGTTGCTTGCGTTTGGTGTGCGGTTTGATGATCGTGTCACAGGGAAGATTGAGGCTTTGCAAGCAGGGCTAAGATTGTGCACATTGATATTGATCCGGCTGAGATTGGCAAGAACAAGCAGCCACATGTGTCCATCTGCGCAGATGTTAAGCTTGCTCTGCAGGGCATGAATGCTCTTCTGGAAGGAAGCACATCAAAAGAAGAGCTTTTGACTTTGGCTCGTGGCAGGATGAGTTGGATCAGAAGAAGAGAGAATTCCCCCTTGGGTATAAAACTTTTGATGAGGAGATCCAGCCACAATATGCTATCCAGGTTCTTGATGAGCTGACAAAGGGGAGGCCATTATCGCCACTGGTGTTGGGCAGCACCAGATGTGGGCAGCACAGTACTACACTTACAAGCGGCCAAGGCAGTGGTTGTCTTCAGCTGGTCTTGGGGCTATGGGATTTGGTTTGCCGGCTGCTGCTGGCGCTGCTGTGGCCAACCCAGGTGTCACTGTTGTTGACATCGACGGAGATGGTAGCTTCCTCATGAACATTCAGGAGCTAGCTATGATCAATTGAAAACCTCCCCAGTGAAGGTCTTTGTGCTAAACAACCAGCACCTGGGGATGGTGATGCAGTGGGAGGACAGGTTCTATAAGGCCAACAGAGCACATACCTACTTGGGAAACCCGGAGAATGAAAGTGAGATATATCCAGATTTCGTGACAATTGCCAAAGGGTTCAACATTCCAGCAGTCCGTGTGACAAAGAAGAGCGAAGTCCGTGCAGCAATCAAGAAGATGCTCGAGACTCCAGGGCCGTACCTCTTGGATATAATCTTCCCGCACCAGGAGCATGTGTTGCCTATGATCCCTAGTGGTGGGGCTTTCAAGGATATGATCCTGGATGGTGATGGCAGGACTGTGTATTGATCTAAATTTCGCAAGCACCGCCTCCCTGCCTTTCTTTGACATGCATATGAACTAGTACAAGGGTTATATGTGTTTCCTATGTGATGTTCTGCTGTGTTCTATCTTTTTGTAAGCCGTCAGCTATCTGTAGTGTGCTTGTTTGATGTACTCTGTTATGGTAATCTTAATTACCTTCCTACCTTGTAGTTGTGTAGTCTGTTGGAGGTCATGTAAGGGTGCCTTTTGCTACAAATAAATAAGGTAATAATAATAAGCATTGCTATGCAGTGGTTCTGAAGTGGCTTCTGTTACCAAATTTAGGTGTCGAACTGCTCCTTGCTTTTGTTTTAGCTCTTTTTTCCTTGTTTATTTGTTATTATTGTTAATTCCAACTGAATATATGATATATGTAAGGATGTGCATTTGTGCATGAAAGGGCTACTCATATCCATTTTCTTTGAATTAGTATGTTCCATCATGTGAACTCAAATCGGATCAATGTGTTATTTGCCATTTCAACTCGTTCAATCCTGCGCACTCAAATTGGGCTCAAGTTCCATTTTAAAATAAATAAATAAACGCTGGTCAAAGAAGCCTACGCTTTACACGACGCCGATGTGCTGGCTGGCCTGGGGATAAACAAAGACCATGGTCGCCGGTGCTGAAGAAGACAGCGGAGGCTGAGGCTTTTGATTGGTAAAGCTACCGTTTGTTTTGAACTTTTTTTTGATTGACCGACAATCCATTTCCCAAAGATACGGATCAAATATCTCAACTTCTTAAAAAGTTTCATTTCTATCACCACATAAATTTTGCTATTCTAAGACACTGTACCGGCAAGACTTTCTTTCTGGGGGTTCAAAGAGGGGCATTCTATCCACTCGTTATTCCTTGAGCTATAGTATTCCACACTATCAAAAAGAAAATAACCAGATATAGAAGTAAATGCATGCCACAAAAAATGAAAAGGTCATGCAATAGTTCACTCTTTTAATTTAACCACATGGAACAAAACATGCTTTCCCTTCTCAAGTTGGACCTGACAAAAGCTTTTTGATCGCATGCCAAGGCTGTCCCTTGTCGCCTTACCTTTCTATTATTGCAATCAATCAACTGTCCAATAGGCTCAATCTAGGATGCAAAATAGCAATCCGACTATCTCTCTAGTAGGTCCAAACTATACTATCCATTCCATGCTTTTGCAGGTGACATAATTCTTTATGGAAACGCCTCACTGCAGAAGTTACCACCATTCGCCATATTTTTCAGGAGTTCTCGGCTGCTTGGGGCCAATTTTCAACCCCCATGATCTTCAACCATAGAGACAGAACCAAAGCCTATGAGTTCATCATCAACAAATTCAGGGCCAAGCTGATCACAGTCGAAGCAAATACACTAAGCCATGCTATGCGATTGGCCTACACCAAATCTGCTCTTCCATCCATTCCTAGAGTTACATGTCAATTGTCCTCTTCTCCAAGGCTTTGTGGAAAGGATTAATACCATTATTAGAATATTTCGATAGGTAGTGTCCAAGATAACAATTATGCTCTTCCCAGTGCCTTTCGCTATTGAGAAGGACATTTGTCAATCCAAAAAAGATGGAGGCTTGGGAATCAGAAACCTTTACACTGTCAACAAGAGCCTCATCACTCAAGCTGCTTGGAGCATATATAACAAGAACAGTGTCCTCACTGCCACCGTTCAAGCAAAATATATATTTCCCAAATAATTCTTTGTGGACTGCAAAACGCAACGGACCTTACTCTGTTTTCTGGCACTCTATTCTACAAAGTAAAAGAAGGATCTCGATCAGTGGCGAAGGCAGGGGCTAACATGTCACAATAAACTTTTTTACTAGTATAAGTTTATGATTTTTATTCATATTAGGGAGAAATTTAATAAAATTCTTTCTCATATGTACCTATTAATATTCTCTAGATGATAAATCATACAAAATACAACTAAATAGTACTGTGGGAAGCTTAAAAAGACTAAGGTGTTGTTTGGTTCCTAGGGACTAAACTTTTTTAGTCCTAGAGACTTTTAAAAAAAATCCTCTAAAAAGAGTCTTTTTAGGGACTAATAGAGGAAAAAGTCTCAAAAGTCCCTCCCTTGTTTGGTTTGGTAGGGACTAAAATAGACCTTTTTTCGTCCCAAGAACTAAAAAAGTTCTAAACCAAAACAGACCCACATAGATCTCAAGGTTTAGATTTGTGAAATCACCCCAGACGCCTTGCTTTTAAGTTGTCACCTATTGCTAAAAAAAACATCAATGATCCTAAGCACCTGTATCAAGTTGATTAATTAAGTTGGACAGTCATTGTAAGGAACCTAACCAATTTTGTTTATAAGTGGATCTTTTTTTGGTCGATGGGATTAGCAACATAATTTCTGGCTCCGCCACCGGTCGCCATTTCCGGTTCAGTGGCAGAGGCAGGGGGACCATGCCCACCCCCCACCCCCACCCCCCACCCCCCAACATGTCACAATAAATTTTAAAAGTTTATGATTTTTATTCATATCAAGAGAAAGAAATATAATAAATCCTTCTCCCTATTAATATTCTCTAGATGATAAAGCATACAACATACAACTAAATAGTACTACGAAGCGGCTTAGAAAGACTTATTGGTTGTCGTTGTTTATGACTACAGTGGCCATGTGAGCTTATCAATGATCTAATCAAAGTCACACACACAAGTCTGGTTTGACGTGGAAGAGGTGAGAGGCATCTAACATTTTTTTTTTAGATAAAGGAAATTATATTAGAACTTCGGTCATCCGAGGATGCATTAGGCCAACAAAATTACAAGCCCGAAAAAAACGATTGTTACGAGGTAAGACAAAAAGTCACCCGAAAATTTGGTCTGGTGCACTTTAAAAATAAAACAACTAAGACTCATCCACTAATGGAGACTCGGATCCCGTAACCGCAAACATAAGGCCCCATAAGCGTGTGCGATGAGCCGCCATTTTGATGTCGGTGGCGCCGACATCCGAGGGATCTTCCACCAGCGACATCTCCAACTAGAAAATGTCATCCAAAGACGCCATCGCCGCCCACCAACTGGTGTAGGTTTTCACCGTAGAGATACACTTGAAAAAGACGACGCCTCCAGCGGGGAAAGTGGCGCCCTCGGGTGTCACCACCGTCGTATTAGTGAGGGATCTAACATTTACTGCAAGTCTTCAGTGAAGACCGACTAAGCTGTTATTCATACCCGGCTGTTTGCCACTTAAGATGGCTCGTTTGTCAAATCGGGCTCGTAATTTATACCATCTAGGTCGCCTTTTGCCTGTACCTACGATATAAATTATTTAAAAGTACTTTTTTTGTTGCACGTACGTAGTGGACATGGAAGGTGTCTAGACAATTAGATTAAGGCCCTCATTTGCATCCCTAAGATAATAGCTATCAACTAATACTTATCTCTTTTAGACCCAAATAGGTGAAGCTAATTGTTAGCTAGATCTTTAGATAATAACCATGTCACTAGTTGGACCAAAATGAGATAATAGAAGCTAATAATTATCTTAGCAGCTTTTTTTATTATCTCTACAATACCCTCCAGCTAATGTTAGCTGGCTATAGTATTAGACATGAGCTATTAGTTAGCTAACTATTAGCAGATAGTGAATCCAAACACTAATGTTAGCTTAGCTATAATATTAGACATGAGCTATTAGCCAGCTAACTATTAGCAGATAGTGAATCCAAACACTCCAGCTAATGTTAGCTGACTATAGTATTAGACATGAGCTATTAGTTAGCTAACTATTAGCAGATTGTGAATCCAAACACTAATGTTAGCTTAGCTATAATATTAGACATGAGCTATTAGCCAGCTAACTATTAGCAGATAGTGAATCCAAACACTCTAGCTAATGTTAGCTAGCTATAATATTAGATATGAGCTATTAGTCAGCTAACTATTAGCAGGTAGTGAATCCAAACAGGGACTGAGCTAAGGTTAGTCGGAGGACGACAATTTGGTTTAGCTTAATTAGTTGAAGGGCAATATTATGATAATGTCTTAGGGAGCGTCTATTGTACTGACAGAGTTCAAGAGGGATCTCCGATGTCCACGTCATGGCTTTTCGTCTGATTAATTGTCAACCCCTGTTCCCCGGGACATCACCCTACAGCTGCTTATATCCTAAAAGCACGGTTTTCTGATTGTTCAGGTCTTTCTATACGCGTGCTTATGTGCATATTTCTGTAAGGCATTGTATTGACTGTTTCATCGCTATGTGGTAATTTGTGACTATTGTTCTCAAACACATATCTTGGCTTACTAATTTCCATACATTGAAGTATTCATTTAAAAAAATAAGATACTTTTTAAATTGACACTGTATTAGAATTATACTCTTTTCTCGACTGAGAGGTACTTTCTCAATTCAAATTGTAAGTCAGTCCAAGAATTTTCGAGAGTCAAAATATTTTCAAGTTTGACTAACATTACAGAGAGAAAACTACACATATTTGTGACATTAAATAGGTATATTATGAAAGTATAATTAATGAAGAATCTAATAATACTTAGTTGGCATCATGAATACTATTATCGTGTCATATAAATTTAGGCAAACTTAAAAAGCTTTGACTCATAAAAATTGTTGAAATGGCTTAAAATTTGGGATGGAGAAGCAGACATGATATGTGTACTCGAGGGCATGAACTTTTCATGTCAGTTTGTGACCTCAAAATTAGGATACAAACACATTCTCCATAGATGTTCAAGCTCATGTTACTACATTGTGAGAGCATGCACACACCCGTTTCTTGTAGCAAATTTTTTTCAGGAGCTAATTAACAATCGCCTTGAGATGTTCATTCGTGGCCGGTGTGTGTTACGGAGATATGGACAGCATTAGATTCCTGCTGCCCTACGGATACGCACCGGCATGTGCAGTGGTACATGTCGGCTGACCAAATTTTGACGTGGCTAGACCATGGTCCTTAGACACGGGTACAAGTGTCCCCCTCCTAGCTTATGGATAACTTTATTATTTCATTTAATTTTGCGTGGTAGTTTTATTTTAAAAAAAAATCTAGTCGCACGCGATCGGGTCCGGCGTTCATCCATCTCTGAAAACATTATAACTTTGTGGTGATTTGCCGTAGCACACCACATGTTTTATTTATGTCTCATATTTCGAGAGAAAAGGTACCGAAAATGATTTTTTTTGCACTCATCTTCAACATTTGGCTGTTCATTTGCCAGTGCAGTTTGGGCTCCATTGAGAAGCACGCTGGTATGAAATCCAAGTAAAGAATGAAACATTGGTCGGTGAAATAATTTGTTACTGACACAAATAAAGTATTGGCTTCACATTAATTTCTCGAGCTACACAAAGCGTCGCATTCGGTGACACTTCACCGACCTTGCCGTCACAACATTGAATATTTGCTCAGGTAAATTGCTCTCCATTCGCTTTTCTCCACGTGTCCCTGCTCCCAGTCTTCTACTTCACGTACACTTCCCTTTAGGCTTGTGTTTTGGTGAAAAAAAAATGGGAGTAAATTTTTTAGGTGTTACGTCGGATGTTTGATCAAATGTTGAAAGAGGTTTCTGGAGACTAATTAAAAATTAGCTTCATAACTTGCCTAGAGACCGCGAGACAATTTTTTTTCACTGTAACTAATTTGTCATTAGCAGATGCAGGTTATTGCAGCACTTATGGCTAATCATGGAGTAATTAAGCTTAAAAAGATTAGTCTCGTCGTATACTGTCGTCAAACCGTGTAATTATTGTTTTTATTTGATCTACATTTAATGCTCCATGCATGTGCTAGAGTCATTCGATGTTATAAGGAAAATTTTCTAGGATGAAATTTTTTTCACCAACTAAACAGGGCCTTTGATTTGATTTTTGTAAATTCTTGAGGGAGAAAAGAGAGGTAGGCAGCTATTTGTAATTACATTGGTATTTTTTTTTTTTGACAACATAATTACATTGGTATTGGTACTTATATAATTCTTGGGGGATAAGGTCGAGTAGTTGAAGTTAATGATATATGGAGACAAGATAAAAAGAGAAGAGAGCTTAGCTTTCATGCAAACAAGGTGGAGGGCGGATCGAAGATAGTCTGGGTCTTTCTCCCGCAAAAAAGATCGATGGTGACTATTCGAACGCCACCCTTGCATCAAGGTGGAGGGGCAACGGTGAGGGCACACGATTTCAAGCGTGGGCTGATTTGTTTCTTTGCATTGGGGGCGGTCTACATCCAATGAGTTTCTTTTTCAAGATCATTTTGGTGCGCGTTGTTCAAGGCATGGTGGGTTTTGAAGACCGCCATGAAGCGACATCAATATCTTTAGCACTGTCTTGAGTAGTAAACTCAATTCTTTTTTGGATGTGGTAGATCTTTAGTACATATATCTATATGTACTAAAGTTTTTTATTCTTAGTTTTTTAATAAGTTTGGCTTGTCATGTAGAGTTAGGTTGTGTGCATTACCACGAGGCCGGAATGTTAATTCCTTTATCTTAAAAAAAAATAGCCACGGAAGCCTATGAATCCATAGGAGATTTGAAGAACTAACACCAAGGGAAACTTTCCTTTGTGTCCATATGTTCTTTTGAATTATTATTCTATTTTGCTCGGTAGCTTTCATGCATTTTGAATTTATGCAGGATTATTATAAAAATCATACAACTCCTATACCACTTTTCCAATTTTGAAAATCTTGTGTTCCAAAGAGACATATAGGCGAGTTTGCTTGAACTCGTCTCAAACTTTGCTCAACACTCAGAGTACCGGGCGTATGCCGTCTCCTTCCCTTCCTTCTACGAGCCGACTTTCTTACATCCGGCCGACGGCCCCTGCCTCCTTCTCCGCAACTCGCCGATGAGGTAGGGGGGTCGATTCACTTTTGTCCCTTCTTCCCTCTTCCTCCTCCTTGTAAAATCCCTGGTCAAATAAGAGTTACGAGGACCTCTTTCCTCCTTATCCTCGTCTACTTGATGACGGTCGGACCTCTTGCGGTCACGACGAGCGACCTACCCCCGCTCCGGTGCGGTAGCGGCACCGGCACTGTGATGCCTTCGCCGGGGATGGCGTGGCTCGGGGCGACCGGGTTGCCGCTACGGTCGAGGTGAGCCCTCCCCTAGAGTGTCACCGGGCGCGAGCGTCGCCGATCTTGGTCGACCACCGCCGGGCCGGAGCTCGGGCCCGCCATTCCGTCTCGCCGGTGCCGGCGGTCTGACCGTGCCGCCCCGCCCGATGTCGTCCCGCCGGAAGATAGACCCACCTGCCGCCGCCCGAGGTCGCCCCACCACAGCCACCGGGCGCACACGACGCCACCCCAGCGCTGAAACCGCCTCTCCATTCCCTGGCGAGGCCGCCGTCCTCAACGCGTTCGGCAAGGCCCGTCCCCGACGCGGCGTTTTCCTTCCCCTCACGGACGCGGTTGAACCACACCTCAAGGTGGAGCTCGCATCCATTGTCGTGGGGGCCCGGCTTGGCGGCGTGCCTCGCATATAGTACACACCTGCCTCACCGGGGCCCTGGCGCCAAAGTGCTCCACTAGCAGGGTGTCGCGGTGTGTATTCTCCATGGGGCCCACTGCTGCTATGTGTACCACATGCACCCTTGTTGTTTGAGTGGTGTGCCATGGAGGCCATCAACGTGTCCCTTCGGTGGCTTGGTCCACATTCTCTCGTGGCCCATCATAGGCCTTATCTTGTGAGCCAAGCCTACCATGCTACTTCATGCTTCGACACACAGGCCTCCGTCTTGTAGCCTTCAGTCCTGTTGTTGCCTATTACAACCAGACAACCACTTCTAGGGTGCTTGCTTGATGAATTTGCTTTCGTGTGGGTTTTCGCCTCGAGTTTCTTCTACATCCGGTGATGTCATAAACAATATTCTTTGGATGGCATGTTTTTTACCCGACCCACTCTTAGTCATCGCTTCACAAGGTCGATCCCATCCGGGGTGCACGCGGCGTCTTTGATGCCTCCGCCTATACCGCTCACTGGTAGATTGTTCCTCCATGGTGCCTTAGTCGATGTTGTTTATTTCCTCGACCACGGGACCTCAATGTAACACAATCCTCTTTTGAGGATTGCTTTGTAATTTGACCGCTTTAATATAATACAAGCTGTTGTTTGTCAAAAAAAAAAAAAAAAAAAAAACGAGACATATAGGCATGCTTTTGGAATAGAGGGAAAACATAGAGTTTCTAAATTTTAGTTCCTATACAAACTTTATATATAACAAATAAATACTCCCTCTGTTCCAAATTGTAGTTCACTTTAGCTTTTCTAGATGCATTGCTTTTACTATGTATCTAGACATAGTGTATAACTAGGTGCAATGCAAAAAACAATGTATCTAGAAAAGCTAAAGTGAACTACAATTTGAAACGGAGGGAGTAACTCATTACAAGTTCATTGAAATTCTCTAGGGATAGGGCTATTACAAAGGAATGTGAACGAAACTAACATACGTCCAATAACCTCAGCCTTTTGCTTCCTTATATCTTGATGAAACTTTCCTTTGCTCTAGAATCATATAAGATTTCAAGTGTCTAGGCGTTCCAATCCCACATTTTCTCTATTTATGTATTCCGAAAGGTAGGCTCAAGGTCCAATTCCAGGTGTTTTTTTGCAAGGCACAGTTTAAATCAGTGGAAACTCACACTTCCACATGGTCTCCAAAGGTGAACCATGCATATTTTGAGCCATGTTAAATAAACATTTAGTTAATACATTAAAATTCACCAGCTGTAACTTTGGTGTAACGTTCTAAAATCGCAGATACCGCACAAAAAGGCTGGTAACTGAATGGATCAAGTAAAATTCCTAGCAGTGCTTTGTAGTACCATGTTTTTCTAACTAAACAAAAGATACCATTTCAAAAAAAGAAGAAGACATATTTTGACATTTTGTTGTATACTGGAGTATAGTGGTAACCATGACCTGGATCAAAGTCCAGATACAAATATATGGTCCTAGCTTTCACACTCAGAGCCTGTTAAATTTTGGCTGGCTGGTGATTGGTAGAAAGATCGCTTTGGTTGATCGTGGTTATTGATCTCTGTGAAAGAGAATTATGTTGGTGGCTGCCGAACAGGGCCTCACTTTCTCACCTATTTCCAAGCTCTACTCAGAGAGAGAGAGAGAGAGGGGCAAATCCACATTAAAAAAAATATAGTGATTCTTTTTTGTAAGAAAAGTCTAGTACTGGTACGGTGGTACCACCAGATGAGACGAGATGAGCCGGGGACAGGGGGTGATTAGTTCCAACGCATTTTCCGTGCGGGCCGTCCGGCTCCGGCCTGACCCACTGACCCGCCGCACCGTCGTCCCCGCTAGGCCCTTGCGGCGCGGCGCGCCTGTACAAGTAGCAGCCAGCAGTGGAGTTACAGCCAGCCAAAAGTTACCTACAGGCTACAGCTCACTCCTCCCAGTCTCCCAACGGGCGCAAGAACCACCACTCACTCACTCACTCGCCAGAGGCGTGACTGACTGAAACTGAACTCTAGTGCGTTGAGAGCGGAGCAGAGGAGGACTCGGCGAACCATGGGCGAGGTAATGCCTGCGCGCAGCTTCTTGGCAGCGATGTTCTCTGAGAGCGGTGCGGGAAGATCTTGATGTGCTTCGTTTTTTGTGTGCGGTGGTGCAGGAGGACAAGGCGGCGGCGCCGGCCGACAAGGCCAAGGAGGCGGAGCCGAAGAAGGACGAGGGGGGCAGGGGGGACGAGAAGAAGGAGGAGGCCCCGCCGCCTCCGCCGCCGGAGGAGGTGGTCATGCGGGTCTTCATGCACTGCGAGGGTTGTGCGCGCAAGGTCAAGAAGATTCTCAAGGGATTTGATGGTAATAGATTTACTTCTTCTCTGTGCCGTTGTGTTCACTGTTTTGTTTTTTGAATAGGAAGTGTTCTTGATAGTTGGCATGTACTATTACTATTAGTCGTTGTTGCTTTTCGCAAAAAAAAAGTTTTTTTTTTCTATCTCTCCGATTTCCTATCAGGACGTCGCATATTGGCAGTGTCAGCTCTGCTCTTCTTCCATGGTTACAACGTTGTTGCTTTTTCGCAAAAAAAAAAAAGTTTTTTTTTCCTATCTCTCCGATTTCCTATCAGGACGTCGCATATTGGCATTGTCAGCTCTGCTCTTCTTCCATGGTTACAAAAATCATGTTGAAATCTGCACGATTTTCTTTGTTTCCCCAGGTTTTATCTGAAATTGAAATCTGGGTTCCCTTTTCTGAATTACTGGAGTGATTTCCTCCGGCACTTTTGAAAAAGGGCAAACTTTTGTGGGTTTTCTGGTCATTTGAAATGTAACCAACTATTTGTGTACTGCATCGCTTTAATGGAACGTTTAAGGCGCCTCTTTCGTAAGGTGCGAGTTTGAAAAATTTCCTCCTTTTTCCCTACTATACTCGTTTTCTCTTTGTACTTGTGCATCACCATAGTACATAAGTACCTGCATCATCATATTGCCTTTGGAGTTCAGTCAAACTTTGAGAGGAATTTTTAAGCGAAACCATGTGGGTGTTTTAGTTACATTTGAAAACGTTAGGTGGGCAAATGCTTGCTTGGAGGAGACAACTCAGAGTCTCACGTGTATCCTGTGTTAGTGGTGAAACAATTTAGATCCCAGCAGCCTCAATGCCCAATCAGATATCTCATAATGCAAACCACTTCAGTGTAGTATAATATGCATCTCTGCGCAGCATATGTTCAAAAGAAGTTCAGGTTGCCTTAAGAAAGATGCAACTCCTCTTCAGATGATGATGAAGGATTATGCTAAAGAAAATGATGATGAAGGATTATGGCAAAGATTCTGGGTCTGCCATAAGTTCTACTAATCATTGTATTCTCAACTCGGAAACTGAAGTTCATGAGTTCTTCTGAACTTTTATGCTGTCTCTTTGTGCAATTGTTCCAAACTTTCTATTTATTTTTCTGCAAGTGTGCGAGTCCTTCAATGGAGCTTCGAGAGTCTGAATGCAGGTTTGTGATGTGCAGGTGTTGAAGATGTTATTGCGGATACGAAGGCACACAAGGTGGTCGTTAAGGGGAAAAAGGCAGCTGCTGACCCAACGAAGGTGGTGGAACGCGTGCAGAAGAAGACAGGCCGCAAGGTAGAGCTTCTCTCGCCAATGCCACCGCCGAAAGAAGAGAAGAAGGAAGAGGAGAAAAAGGAAGAACCTGAGCCACCAAAACCTGAAAAGAAAGAGGAGGTGAATTAGCCTTACCTAGATTCTTGAGCACACTGCATTACCATTTTTACTTCCAATTATGTGTCACATCAATTTTATGTGCATTGTGTTATTGTTTCTATGATTTGAGACTGAGACATTGATGTTTTGTTTTGTACTAAAGCCCACGGTGCTTGCTGTGGTGCTTAAGGTGCATATGCATTGTGAGGCCTGCGCGCGCAAGTGATCAAGAAGAGAATCCTCAAGATGAAAGGTACAAATCTGTTGCCACCTCTCCCTGTATGATCCATTATAACGTAGCTTTCCATTAGTTCACTAAGGTCTTCTTTTCCATCATAACGTAGCTTTCCATTATTTCACTAAAGTCTTCTTGTGATGGATGATGCTTTATGTTTCAGCAAATCAGCAAGATACATCAAACTTCAATGATTACACCAGTCAATATTCATAGTATGTCTGTGAAACTTGATAACTGTTACAGTGCCGCAATTTGTGTTTGATACAAGATATACTCGGTGTTCTCTCCTTGTATTAGACTGAGATGCACACTGAATATGTAGTTAACATGTCACAAAAACTACAAATAGTTTTAATTTAAGTTCACTAAGCCAGTAAGTACTTACTTGTTTGACAAAAAATATCTTTAAATAAGAACAACACAGTATACGGTTTAATCTGTTATTTCAGTTTAGGAAACAATGTCAGGTCAAGGCAGACAACTGATTCTCATGTATTCATCAATTAACTTGTAATGTGGCCTTGCAGGAGTGCAATCTGTAGAGGCAGACCTGAAGGCTTCTCAAGTCACTGTGAAGGGTGTGTTTGAGGAGGCCAAGCTGGCTGATTATGTGTATAGGCGCACTGGCAAGCATGCTGCTATTGTCAAATCTGAGCCGGTTGCAGCTGAGAATGTTGATGATGGCAATGCCAAGGACGAGAAGAAGGCAGCCGAAGGTGGGGAGGAGAAGAAGGATGATGACAAGAAGGAAAAGAAAGACGATGGAGAAGCTGGTGGAGATGGGAAAGCAGATAAGCAGAAGGATGATGACAATGCTGGTGCTGAAGAGAAAGATAGAGACCCTGGCGCCATTGCTAATATGTATATGCACTACCCAAGGCTCAATCATCAGACCGGATACGGATATGGTTATGCCGATCAGTACGCGCCTCAGCTCTTTAGCGATGAGAACCCAAATGGCTGTTCTGTGATGTGAGAAAGCCAGAACCAAGTGATGTTAAGTACAAAAATAAGAGGGGATTTAGTTATCCCCTGATTTTGGAGGCTTGGGAAATCATAGGGTTGAGCTATTGGCCGCAAGTCTAGAACTTCTCTTTTCTAAGGTTGAACTTTTATCTGGTACAAAGTAAACTCTGGACTGGTCTGTGGACATCATATTGTGTAAGCTAATGGTCAGTAGGATTTTGTGTTGTTCCTTTCACCTTTGGCTTTTCTTTTTGTACAAAGATGTATTATATATGCTAGTTTTGAAATAGCTTGCTGCTACTCTGTAGCCTGTTGTCCGGAATAGACGTAACTTTCTCAGTTAACATTGCCAATGCCATCATAAAAATCCATATTTTTGGTGTTCTTTTCTATATGCTGCTGGAGGGAAAAAAAAAAAGCAGGTTCATCTTCTTGTTTAGTTTCAGTCTGGCCAAGTTCAGTGGCATATTTTCAACAGAGGTCACTTGTCAGCATTTCAGCATTTTTTCAACAGAGGCCACTAGGCAATGACGCTTCTCATGTATGTGACTCTGTTGTGGAACTGTGAAAATTAAGGGTCATACCCGTTGTTGCAAAGGCTAGCTGCAATTTTGAAGTCTCATATGATCTGTGCAATTTTGAGGTCTGATGAAAGGTGTGATGAACTAGCATGAATATAGGAGGGCCACTGCTCACTGGTGCTCTGTGTGGTCAGGGTTCAAAGGCAGAAGAGAAGTGCTTCTCATGTGCATGGGTCCATCAATCCACCCATCCATCCAGCTCCAGGGCACCATCATCATGGCTACAAACGCAGAGCACATAGCCCCGGTCGATCCCTTTCACCTTTGTTCGTTTTTTTTAACCTAGATAGCTCCATCTTAGCATCTGCTCAAATAAGTGATGGTCAGTCAGATTCAGTCAGCAGCCATGTGTGGCGTGGTTGCTGTAAACGGCTTCCCTCTGAACCCCAGCCGAAAAGCATGCAGTAGCTTTGCTGTGAACATCCAGCAGCTGTAGTTGAGCTCTGTGGCCATGTTTGCCTGGACGGTGAAACAGGCAAGGATGCAGTGACTTGAATCTGCAGCCATGCCATGCCATGCCCATCTGGTGTATGTGGTAGCATCAAAGTCTCGTGATCCCACACGCTCTACAGCTCCGCACTCAATGCGCTTATGCGTCTATAGTGTGTCGTGTCCACCGTACCCCATCCGGCCAGGACTGTGTTGAGCCTTATCAGCCATGTTCCTAAAGGATGTAAGGACGGAAAACATTGAACGACACTGATTTGATAATTTTAGAAGATTTTTGCAGGAATGTTGGTTTTCCTGAAACGAGACATTTTGGCCGTTGAGTGTTAATATTACTATTGCTAATTAAGGCTTTGACAGACTATATATGGGAGATGCACTAAAAAAAGATAAATAATCCAAATTATGGTAAAAATCATAAAGATCCAGTTATCGACATCACAGTTGCATCTATTTTTTTTTTCTAAAAAATATAACATCTACCACTATGAAAAAAAAAGGTAAAAGTACCCCCCTAAATCTACATCTAAATTATCCACTTATATATGACACCACGTGTGTTGCAACGGGAACGCATAATACTACGATAACATATAGCTGACTTGATTTTCATTTCCTACCAAAAATGCACATTTATCAGAAAATGCAAGAAACAAAAATATCATAGGCTGAACAGACTCTTTTTATTTGAAAGGATCTGTGCAGGTCACACAATAAAAAGCATATCAATGTCAATCATTCTAACATGGCAACACTGGATCAATCATTCTTTTTTACCGCAGCATATGGTCCACGCAAGTGTTTTGTAGCGGCTGGAGCATTGCTTTCAGAGTTTCAGGGAACAAAAATCACAACCAAAGGGATCTAGTAAATTGGGTGTGCACATTTACACGACTGATAATCTCCAAAACTCCAAATGCAGAAAAGCCACGGTAGAAGCCGTAGGGCCGAGACTCGTAAGGCTGGCAATGCATTTGTAGCCGATAGGCATCACCCATCATAAAAAGAAATTACCCACAAATAAATCCGAACTCATGTATTGGTCATCTAATTAGGACTCTTACTGTCACATCTACAGGGTTTCAGAAAACTGCAATTGACAGAAGCAACACTAAAGTACATGGATCCCAAGCACTAAAAAGCTATATAAAATTAGTTTTCCCAATAACAGCACTGAAGTTAGCTTTCAAAGCCTGAACCATATATTGAAGTCAGTGATGCAGCATTTGGGAGGATAAAAGAGTTCCTGCTCGCCTATGTGAAAACATTCATTTGAGCTCTCTTTAAATTGTGTCTTTTAGATGAAGGAATTCTGTGAAATTTTAGTTGCATATTCCTCATGGTAGACCAGCTAACCTAACTGCAAATGACACTGTTCAGAACCTAACCTAATTGTTTGAGCTTGCTGGCAATAAGAAGAAACAAGAATCGTCTACAGATTTTAAGCTGCATCATTAACATAAAGCAGAAGGTAACCATTAACAATTACAATATATGATCTTGTGCATCTAGAAAGACGATGGATTATAAGTCAAGAAGATAATTCTGGTTTGCAAACAACAAGAAGACAACAATATGGCTGCATGTGAAATTTTCAGCACAACCTCATAAAGAACTGTCTTAAGAACTGCAGACTGCAAGTTTATACAACATGCTTTTTAGCACAAATACTGAGATTAACCTAACCATCGACAGAAATTGAAATTACTATAAAAAAAAAAAATCAGCTGAGAGCACCTTTACTTACTCACGGTTGATCCAATGATTTGAACAGAAAGCATGCCCAGTTAGACCCTTTTTCTTATGTTGCAATTTCTTACATTATTTACTGGAAATTAAAATCTATTCTCTACAATTTTGTCATTCAACACAAAATTTATTTTGGTTGTACTCTAAGCAACTAAACAAATATGCATAGTTTATGTAGCTTAAATCACAAGACATAGAATTTGCTTTGCTAATCAGAAAATCTTTACCCAAAACTTTACCCACACTACTTTCAGCAGATTGAGTGCAAAAAGACAATTCAGGTGCAGCCAGATGATACTATTTTCAGAAAAGGCAGCTCAGAGAAATTTCACTCAAACGTGACCAAACAGAGCTGAGCAATGAGATAAGGACTATCCTAACCATCTTGAGGAGATAAGGCCACTACCAACAATTTCTCAATTCAGTTAGTCTAATGTGAATGTCTTTTTCTAATCCCTGTACTTTTTTTTCAGTATTCAGATCAGAGGTAAACCATGTTTTGTACCATTTGCATTAAACCAAAGGTCAAGCATAAATTATATTCTTGTAGATGGTTGAGTAGGTAAAAAAAGGAGATGCAATTATTTTCTCTCCCTGACATAGGGATTGGTTAATCCTGGAGGTTATAGATGTGAAGTAGATAAGCAATGACTCATGAGTGACAATAACAAGTGGGTTTTTTAGTGGGTCAAAATCAATAGATAATACGTTGCAAGGGAAGACAAAAAATGGCCTTCCTAGACTGAACCACACACAAAAAAAAAAAAAAAAAAAAAAAAGAAGTGATTAAATAAACTTCAAGAGGGATCGGATGAGGAGAACAAGGGCTAGCAACATTCAAAGTAAAGTAGATCAAAGCACACAGATAGCAACATTTAGTAGTCCTCGGGCTATATATATATATATAGTAGGATTATCAAATACAATCTAAACTGGCCTCCCAATTTATGAAAACTATCCACTCCATTATTATGATAGACAATTTAAGTTACCCTTAAATTTGCACCAAAATTAATATTTCTACCATTGCTAAACAAACTAAAGTATGCCCTGAATCTCCATTTAATTATCCAAGGTTATGCCTATATATATATGAAAAACTATTTAAAAGGTTGGTCTGATCAGTCATGCATAACTCGATCAGCCCAGTGGCGGAGCTGGCGAGAAAATAGAGGGGGGGGAGCAAACAAATATTCATCGATTTAAGAATTTTGCAATTATCATAATTTTTTTATTGTCCGTACAAGCATACACTAGCTAGTCATGATTTTAGTTGTAGTAATTAATTATGCAATAGAAATACACAAAAATAAATAGCTAGTTTGCAAAAAGTGGTAACATACCTTATTTATTTAAATTTCATCGTGCGCTGCTTCATCATTGAAATCTTTAATACTTGATGTGTATGTATACGTGCAGCTAGCTTCACTGCTCTCATTCTGCCGCTCCTGCTAGTTGCTGCTTTGGCCAGCACACTCCACGAGCGAGCAAGCAAGCAAGAGAGGAATCTAGTACTAATACATGCATAAGTATGTCGATATATACATATATATATATATATGTAATGCGTGCCCGCCGGCCCCTCCCCAGTTCCGCCACTGGATCAGCCCAACTACAACTATATCCATGGGTGTTGCACTTTAGCAACCTATACAGCAACTCAAATGGCTGGCTAAAGTGTACTACATTGAAAATTGAGAAGTGTTGCACATGCTTGAGTACTGTGTGGAGGGGAAGATCTGAATAACCATTCATAAACCACGTGATGCTAAAATATCCATCCATCAAGCTTAGAGTTACTTGTGTTTTTGTGTTGTGCTGATATTCACAATTTATTAAGAAGGAAGAAACACTTACCAATCTCCTTTTACATTTTGTAACTAGAGGCCAAAAATCTGCTACTGTTGGCTTAGCAATAATGAGGGGCAAACCAAGATATCTAAAAGGTAAGGACCATTTAGAACATCCAAAAGCATTTTTCCAATTCATCAAACCTTTGCTCAGGCATATTTATAGCCATCATGAAAGATTTTCCATAATTTACTTTTAGACCATTGGTGTCCCCAAATTTATTGAATAAATTCCTCAAAAATATTAGTTGACCTATATCTCCTTGCATAAAGATGAGTGTGTTGTCTAGAGAATAGGAAAATCTTGATAATTTCTTAGAGGTATTGGCAATCTCAAATCCCCTTCTGAACATGCAACATTTAAGAGAGTCTCAAGGAAGTTTGCAAAGCTAGGAAAAAAAAATGCTCCATGCTTAGTGGAGCCATGTATCAAAGAAAGTGGAGTTGACTATAATCTAAGAGATATGGGTCTAAAATTTGAAACCCTCTCATGACCATCCTTTTTTTAGGAATGAGAGTAATGTTGGAGCCATTTATGCTCTGATGGCAAACTTGTCCACTATGAAACTCCTCAAAAGGTTGTAGAAATCTTTTGCAAATAATGGGCCAACATTCTTCAAGAAATCAATATTGAAACCATCGGGCGGGGGCTTTATGTGAAGGCGGATTCTTGACTACTTGATCTATCTCATCTTTTGTGAATCTCGGAACCAAATGAGAGATATTTCTTTGTTTAGCGAAGTGCTAGGAGAGATAAAAAGAATTTTACAATAGCTAGTTGTTCCCAGTCTCATCTTTTGAGTCATGATCATAAACTAGATCTCCGTTGTCATTGGCCGATAAGTTATCGGGTTCCTTCACGTATTTCATAGTGGCATGAGCACAAAAAGTGTGTGCTAGCATCGCCCAAAGTAACCCATTTAATTTGGCCTCTTTGATTTCAGTATGATCTTTGTTGCTTAAGGAGAGAAATCAAATTCTCCTCTACTAGATCCCTAAGTTCCTAGATTATAATTGTGTCTTTTGTACCCTCAATTTGGAAGAATACCTCCTTCATATGCTTTTTTTCATTGCCCTTTTGACATGGCTTTTACCGGTATCATCTTCATATTATAAACCCAAATTCAAGTGACATTTTTGTTATCCAAGAAAGACATAAGATTGCCGTTTCTTCATGGAGATCATCACCACAATGTGCTTGGCTATATGGATGATGTGCAATGACATAATTTTTAGAAATCTAGCTCATTCTATTGAAGATGCAGGGAAGTATTCAGGCGAGAATTGGCTCTAGTTGTGCTACAAGCAAAGACAAGACCATCCTTTGATTGATCAATGGCTTGGCAATTTTGTGTAATTTGAATTTTAGCTATTTCTTTTTCTCGTTTTATGTTTCTTGATTATATTTTGTAAAGGTTTAAACATTTTGTTTTAATAAAATTCAAGTAGGGTCTCAGCCCCTCCCGGTCCTTAAAAAAACAGGCCCGGCCTAGCCATACAAAGTAAAGGAAAGACAAGAACTCACATATGAACTTCAAAGGGGATGAATTATTGCCTTCATAAAGAGATAACAATATAGGGTTGTTAATTAGTCTTCGAGCAAAGCATGCTTGTAAAGTTTTGTCATCAGCAGTGTGGCTACGATATGTACCTGATTTTGCTATAAGATTATTTGTAAATGATGTAAAACCATGCATCCCTGATTAATAAAGCTCAGGCTTTTCTGTAAAGAAAGAATGTGGCCCTTGATGAAAAGTTAGAAACATCTGGTCAACTTGTTGGCCCTGGAAACGGGTTTCAAGTGTGCGTGATTTCTGAGTTGAAGTCGCTCTCATGTGGATGTAACTGTAGCGGATCGTGCTACGTGCGTGGTGGTCTACACATGTGACAAGCTAGCTAGCCAAATGTACGGTGCGTCCGTCCGGATGGTATAAGCGTGGGAGGGGTGGACCAGCGCGAAATGCTGGTCCTAGCATCATGTGCTGATGAACGACGACCAAACAGATGAACAAGAAGCACTAGCTAGTACAGGCATGTGTATGCATGCATGAGCAGCCAGCCCAGCAATGTACTGTTGCCCTTTAGGCAACAACGTAACATGAGGACCAGGATCGGACGGAGTGCATGATGGATAGAGACCAGACCTTCAAATAAATGGCGTGTTAGTTCGCCAAAAGAAAAATGTTGTGTTCATACTGATCTCCATTACCCACTACACTATATAGCAACAACCAAACACAAACACAGGTAGCAAATGATCATAGTTGGTTTATATATACCTCCTCCATCCCAAATTATAAGTCAATCAAAAAAATCTAGGAGAGTTAAACATTTCAAGTTTGACCAAAATTGTAGAGAGAATTATTAAAGATTTTGACATCAAGATAGGTATATATACTATGAAATATAATTGATGAAAATCTAATGTTACTTAGTTGACATCATAAGTATTATTATGTTATTATCATATAAATTTGGTAAAACTTAAGATGTTTTGAGATGGAGAGAGTACTTGCAAGCGAAACCAAAACCACGGCAATTTCCAGGTGCCACTGATTGGTACATATAGCTCCGATTCAGCCACAAATGTACAGCACCTACATACGTTGCAGCAACAGCATGCTAGTTGCTAGTCCCTCTTTGTTCCTAACGAAAGTTATTTTGAGATTGTCTTAAGTCAAACATTTCAAAATTTGGTTGACTTAAAATTTTAAAATGTTTGACCACTGATGAATTCTACTTTTCAATCTTTTTTTTTTTTTTTCTTTAGTTAGAGGAGGATGATGTGAGCCCCAGGTGTTCCATTTGCTTCAAAATTGATGGGTGCTGCCTCTATATGAAAATAACTTTCGGAGTACACTGGATATCTCGACAAACCATTTCAAGAACCTACCGGAAACATGTATATGAAATTAACTTTCGGAGTACACTGGATATAGAGATGTTCGTGCATGCACGTAATCATTTGGAATAGAATATTTCACAGGAGACAAGAGACACCCTCTAGATATATACATACATCAATCGCTAGCTGTTTCATTCAATTTTTGTCGTTGCTTCCCAATCCTAACACGACAGGTCGTTGCCATCTCGTACACATATGGACGTGATATATCAGTATCACTAGGGCGGCTAAAAATATGACTCTATATGGCTCTTGTCTAGAATGGTTTGAGATGAAACCTCAGAGTACTTTTTCTCACACGTACAGTTGGGACATTTCGCAGTCCGGAACGGCGGTATGATGGCGACGATGCCGGCGGATCGGAACAAGGACGCCTACACTACACATCATCATGCTCATGCACGCGATGCCAAACGCCGGCAGCTGTGCCGGACTATCCCTGCACGAGCACGATCGATTGTACGTAAGTACGGACGAGTTTGTGCAACTTGCCTAGCTGGTCCCGTGTGTGTAGATGCATGTTGCTACTCAATGCTCGTGTCAGGGTAGGCCTAGTGTAGTGTGTGCGTAGAAAATGACGACCCCGTTTGAGAATTTTACAGAGATTCTTCCTGCAGCATTTTTTGTAGACGGTTGTGGCGAAACGTACAGAACGCCGGTTTCTTAATTGAGAACATATTATGTTAAGACACGGACTTATATGCAACCACGCATACTTAATCTCGGTCACAGGATGTCCATCCAAAAGGCGCGAGGTGATAACCATTTGGGGAGGTGGGAGGAGGAATTTGCAAAATTATGATTAGAAGCGGGAGTTAAGTGTAAAATTACCTAACCCTTAGATCAGCATCTATATTTCGGATTAGAAGTGTGTATGGTTGCGATATAAGTCAGGGGTGTGTGCACATGATACGTTCTCTTCTTAATTAGCCAAACTCAATGATGATGCCAAATTCTCTCCGTGTGCCTTTAAAATCAGCATCAGCATTGCATGTATGCAAAGTTGGTGTGGTCCAGTGGCAAACAGATCCCTGCTGAAATACCTAACTAACCAACGGTTCGTGTAATAATAATAATAATGTAATGATGAGACGCGTGCAGTGATTTCCTGCTACCAACAGCCTTTCGGAGGTTCCAATCATGACCTGCATAGAAAGATGGGGTACAACAGAAGCCCAAAAGTTTTTAACCCATGGGTGTGAAGTTTTTAACCCATATGGAAAACGGTCGCGTATAGCCCAGGATTTGACTGGGAATCCATGTTCAGAGCCTCAGCCAGAAAGAGATGAGCTGAGATGGACAGCAGGCCCCGTGGGCGTGGCTATGTGTTGGCATTACTTCCTTCTTTCTCCCAAAAAATAACTGTTGTTTATGCTTCTCGAGAAATAATTTATTAAAAAAATAATAATATTTATTGTACATAATTTGTATCATAGAAAATATCTTTAAATTTAGTTTTTTTTAATAAATTTATTTAAATATATAATTGTTATTAATATTTTTTTATAAATCAAGTCAAATTTATAAAGACAAAAACCGAAACAACACATAATTTAGGACAGAGGGAGACTTCTTTAAGTTGGTCGATTGGCCTGTCTGTTATTGCAAGAAAAAGATGTCCACACCAAGATCTGCAGATCTTGCGGAGTTGATGATCACATGGTATCCATGATTGTCTCATGAGACGGTGGGGACACTCATCGGGGGGCTAATATGTCCACACCTACGCTGATGAGCAACCGTCTTCAATGCATGTTTTGGAGAGCTCCATCAGCTCTAGATCCATTAACACATCTTCAAGTTTATTTTTCCAAGTCATACGTTTCTAGATTTACTATGGAGCAGCTCTATAAAATTTTGAATCTGCTCCAGATCCATAAATTGCATTGAGCCCCTCAAGGGGTGCCATGAAAACCACAAGACTCATGAAGTTAAAGAAAAATTAACCACAATGTCACTAATTATACAAAAAGGGATATGTTGCTTTCCTCGTCCTCTCCCCGTTGCAATTGAGCAAATCACTCGCACCTCCATTCACACTGCCCGCAGCTCGTCGCTGCCCGCTCTGTCACCACACATGCACTCCATCCTGTCGGCATCCTAGACTATGGTAGGGACCTCGACGGGAGGAAGAAGCCATCATTATTTTATTATTTTTTCATTATACCTCCTAAATATTCGTTTAAAATTGTATATTAGTCTACACCAACGGTGGAGCTCTCTACCAAACACATTGTTGGGGTTGAAAAAAAAATGTAGTATAAAAATAAGTGGCTACTAATTAAATAGACAAATGTTGTTGGAAATACTCTTAGTTCTTTAGCTTTGTGACTTGATCACACGCACCACTTTGCTAGAAAGAAGTACGAAATTTAATTTTTTTGATTAAAAGGTATAGTTTACTAACTAAGCTAAATTAAATTTTGATTGTATCACTATATTAATTATAATAAACTCTTCAAAATTGGATCCCACATAGATATATTTATATGATCTTTTTAATAATTTTCTATTTCATGAAAATATAACATTTTATTTTGTTGGGTACTTGCGACATTCTAGGTCCAAGAAAAAATATCTCATCTTGAAAAGACAAATGTTCTAGGTTAAGATGAACAATATTTCTAATTTAGGATAAAAAAAAATTAGGTTCACGTGAATGGTAGTGTAATATCCATGAAAATGAATAAATGGTCAATGAAGCTATGAAATATATATAGAAATGGATAAAATAGCATAAATAGAACAATAATAAAAGGTACTACAAAGCATAAACATAAATAATACAAGACATAAAAAAAAAAAATAATACAAGGCATAAAATGTATAGAGAAATAAAACAAACGAGTAACTTAAATATCAAAACAAAAACTAAAACATAGAACAAGGCATAAGAAAAATAAAAATAAAAATTGAAAACAAAAAATACAAGAAATAAAAAGTGTGTCACATGGATACTACTCAAACAAATTAAAGTATATCATAGAAATAAAAAAATATGTCAGCGATGCTATTTGAATAATCAAAGATGCATTGTGGAACGTCCTAGTTATACAACATGAACGTCTCTAAATATAACATGAAATTTCTTATTGGTATATGGTATAAATAAAAAATATATTTCATAGAATATCACATGTATATGAAATATAAACATCATATGTACATTACATGAATATCACTTGTTCCTCATGAATACAAAAATAAGAAATTAATATAAAATCAAATTTTAAATAAAAAAATATAAATATAAATGGAAATCAAAATATAAAAATGTAAGAAAATATATAAAAAGAGAAATTAAGAGGGGGAAAAGAAATGAAGAAAAGAAGAAAAGGGGAAATAAAAATAGAATATAAAGAAAAAATAAAAATAAAAAGTAAAAAGATAAAGTTAATGAAAATAAAAGGATAGGAAAAGGAAAAGGAGAAACGCACTTACTTGGACATCGGTGCTGATGTTTGCCCCTCACTGAATCCTGTATTCTCGTGTGTGTCACTCCTCTGGCTGATCGTGGGCTGCCACACTCACTACTCCCGGCCCAATATCAGACACTAAGGTCAAATTACAATTTACAAAGAGGGCATTATTGGTTCGCGAAGATTTTTGCACCTATATTCTCACTGAACTCCTCGACTGTAGCATAACTACTCATGCATGTTAAGACGATGGTGGTTACGACCTTCCTTACTCTCTTTAGTTAGACCTTCGGTGGACAAAGCTTGTTTATACATTTGATCAAAGAGATCATAGCTCTAATCAAAATATCTATTGTTACAACAAATTGAACCATCTATTTTAGGTGGCTCTAAACATCTTGATATAACCATTTACATTCGTCACAACCTTACTACTTAATCATTGTATGATGTGAAAGCTTGATCATTGTTGATAGAGACGTCTAAACTGGTTGACCCACGCTATTCCTACTTGCAAATTTGAACTATATATCAATGAGCACCTATAAAAAGCTATCAATGTACTTAACCCTCCTGTATACTCCTTGAATTTTAAATGTAAGTATTTTAGTTTTATTTTAAGTCATACTTCTCTAATTTTGATCAAATTTACTAAAACATTTATTGATCTATGAATTATATTTTATTTTTCTCGCTTAAATATACTTTCCTATTAGTTTGTTTGAAACACGAGAATACCTCATGTATAAAGCCGGCCGTGTTGCCGGCCAGCCGGTTTACAGGCGCCTTTGCTGTCAAAATTTATAATTTGAACAGGTCCAGTGCTTACTTTAATGGCCACTGGCCGCGTATCCAAGCTGTCCGGACTTGGCACCCCGAGCTAACCATGCTGCAGTTTTAAGTACTACAAGTGTGCATAAATCACACGCTTTTGCACGGCATCATCACCATCTCTCATTCTCTCCCTCCTTGCATTGTCCCTCATGGATCTTTATCTTGTTTTCCATAGCGTGGTGATGCATATCTCTGCCGCAATTATCATCTTGATATACATCCCTCTCTCTATACCGGTGAAGCTGTTCATGTGGGGGGTGGTGAAACCGCTGAGGAAGGAGGACCTGAGAGGCAAGGTCGTGCTCATCACCGGCGCCTCCTCCGGCATCGGCGAGGTCAGTTATCAGTGCTAGCTACCGCTCATTGTCAATTCCTATGCATGAATTTAATTGTGTGAGCGCGCGCACACAGGCAGCCAATTGATCCGGCTCAATCATGCGCAAATGCTCATTCGATTTATTAGACTCTAGAGAAACTGCAGTTTGTTCTTCTTTCTGAAATTTAATTACTAAAAAACGATTCATAGGAATGCTAGTTTTTTTAGAGCGGCTCACTGTGCTGCTCCAGGGCCCTACAAAATAGCACAGTATAGGCTGGTAATAATAACCGCTGGTAATAATAACCACCCCTACAAATCGACACATTTGTAGGGAGGATTCAATCACCAACCGCCCCTACTGGAACTATTTGTAGGGTTGTTGGTGATTGAGCCACCCCCTATAGTGGCAGCTCGTATAAATGTTGCAGCCATCGCTTTTTTTTCCTTCTCGGGTCATTCATTCCAACCCAAGCAAAAAAGGTTGGGGGCTTAGGCATCTGCCAAAAATTGCTCTACTACGGGGTAGAGGTTTTGTTCTCATTTACTTTGGTGAAGAGGTTGTAGCAGGTAAGAAAAAATGCTATCCCAAACATTTTTAAAGTTTTAATGCTTAGTTAGTGAGTAATTAGATTTGTTTTTCTCTCTTATCTATGGTGCTTGAGCTATACAATGAGCAAATTAGACCCTAGTTTTGAAGGTAGTAGGGTAGATTAGTTTGAGGATTGGATTACACTCCTTTATTGGTCCATCTTGTATGATTTTAGTAGAGTATTAGTAAGTTTCATGGATGTTTCATGTACATCTAGATCTGGATTCAGGGTTTGTTTTAAATTAATTTTATTTTGTGTAAAAACATTTAAAAACGAAATGGGACCAAGTTTACATGAAGGTTAGTGGGTAAATATTAATTGTTGCAAATTATTGTTTTTGAAATTGTTTATTATAATTAAGAAATGTATATTTTTAATTAGTTATGAATAAATAGGTCATTAATTAATTATTCTATAGCATTGTGTTTGATTTTTTTTTTCGCGTTGGCACGCATCTTTGCATTAAGAGAAGTGGGAAATTACATATAATGCACGGGTAATCCCGCAGTTATTCACGAAACACACGAGGCACAAACAAACAGCGAGGAAATGAAAGGGTAGGGGTGGGGGCGAACCCTCCACCTAACGGCCCGAAAACTAATCCTATTACAACCAAAACTCAACGCCTAGGTAGCTAGCGTGATCGGAGCCATCGGCAATAAGCGCAAAGCATCCGCTATAACTTGGTGGCAAAGCATCCACCGGAACCACCACCGGCGGCAAAGCATCCGCCGGAAACGACGCGACCTCCGGCTTACCCGCGACACGCCGGAAACGCAAGCTCAGAGAAGAAACATGGCGGCAAAGCATCCGCCCAGCGACGAAGAGCACCTCGGCGGCAAAGCATCCGGCCGGAACGACCGCGACCGGGCGTAACGCGCATGCCGGAAACACAGGCTCGTAAAAAGATACAGGGCGGCAAAGCATACACCAAGTTTATTTAAGAACACCCGGTGGCAAAGCACCGCCGGAAGACGACCACGCATAAAGATCTCGCAACAACCGCTAGCTTGACACCCGTGTGAGGACAGCATGAAGTGCAGATAGGAGCAGCAAGACGACCAAAACGACCATGGCGGGGGAGCGACGGACGTAGAGAAGACAAGAGCAAGAGACTCAAAGACGACGCCGGGGAAGGGTGCGACGCTTGGGGAAGCCGTCGCCGTCATCCACCGACCACATCGGGCCGAAGCTTTCACCCGGAGCTCGAGGCATCCATGTTACGCAAAGGGACGAGCGAGGCATGCCATGGCCATCCACGCCACCACATGACGCCGATGACGCGACCGCCAGAGCAGCCCCGCCATACCATCAAGTGGGTGCAAGACGACATACGCCATGGCCACGCCGCCCGCACCGCCGCGCTTCGCCCGCACACCAACCACCAAGTTCCGCCGAACGCCGCCGACGCGAGGTGGCGCCTGGGGCCGCCACGCCGAGCCACCCGAGGAGCGCCACAGCACGCACGCCACACACCTGGCAAGGACTGGAGCACCGAGCACGGCGCCCGGGAGCACCATCCGCCAGGCGGGGGCCGATCCGGTCTCCCGAGAAGACGGGCGCCCGGGGGAGGGGGGGCACGGCGTCGCCATCAAAAAAAAAAAAAAAAAAGCGCCAAGAAGAGCACGCATGCCCCCACCCCACCATGGACCGAAGTGCCCCGCCGGGTCGGCGCAGCGGGAGGGGAGGCCGCCGGGCGCCGCCACCGTGGGGGCCCCCGCCCGATCCGGGCCAAGGCCCGGATCCCCGGTGGAGCAGAGCACAAAGGGGGGAGGAGGCATCCTCGCCGCGAGTGAGGCCCGCCCGACGCACCGCCGGGCGCCCCTACCCGCCGGAAATCGACGGGTCACCGGTCGCCACCGGCGGGGGAGGAAGAGGGGCTAGCCCATGGGTAGATCCGGGACGCAGGAGGCCGGATCCGGCCGGGCGCCGCCATGGTCGAAGAAGAGCCACCTGAAGGGCTGGAGGTGGGGGGGGTGGGGAGGTTTTGGAGGTGGAGGTGCGCGGCTCCGGTTTTTGGGGACTCCGCCCGCCGGCGCCCGCCGCCCGAGCATGGCAGCCGACGGCGCCGGAGAAGGGCGCAGAGGGGAGTTTCCCTACGGGTGGGCTTCTGACGCCCGAAGTCGCCCGTTAGGGGGCGCCGGGGAAGGAGACAGAGCAAACGGTTTTTGCTGTTGGGAGCAAATTTGATATCAGCTCTTCTTATTCGTGCTTTCGCACGAAGAAAAGAGAAGGTGCTCATGGGAGCACTAGAATCTCCGGCCGGTACGGTCCAAAATCCTTGGTTCCCCTTGGAGAATAGCTCGACTTCTCGTTATCATTATTATATGAAAAAAATCACCCACACACACACTCATCTCACAATATATGCATGCATGTACAACGACTCTGGTCACCTATAGATCGACGACGATGACTAGCCAACAGATATTCAAGTTGACAAAGTCGCTACTACTAGGCCATATATATGAACATCATGGTCTATTTATTAATAATTAACGTTACCTACCGCTTAAAGAAAGATAACGGAACTAACGAAAGTACACAGGCTGACTCCGGCATTTTACAAATGCCATTAATAAAGTACGTGTATAGTTAGCTAGGTTTAGTGGACCTATATGTTACAGAACAGTGGGTATTAGAATTACTCTAGAATTTGTTTATAGATATTATACGATCGACACTTCGAGTATCGGTTTCTGTTTGTCGTCATTTAAGGAAACACGACACCTGTCAAAAAAATTTAAGGAAACACGACGTCTGCAAACCACACAGACGAATCACGACAAACATTCCATGAACCGTGCAGGGACAGACTTTGGCATTGTAACTCAGTAGTCAGTACGGGATGAATTGTGCCTGCAGGAGCTTGCGTACCAGTACGCGAAGAAAGGCGCGTGCCTTTCGCTGGTGGCCCGGAGGAAACAAGCGCTGGAGGGCGTCGCGGCGACCGCCCTGGAGCGTGGCGCGCCGGACGTTCTAGTCATTCCGGCCGACGTCTCCGACGCGGAGCAATCAAGGCGCGCCGTCGAGGCCACCGTCGCTCACTTCGGCAAACGTACGAGACCGACTCTGTATTGCTACTCTAGATATATATATCTCCACATCCTGCTCATGGTCCATCTGATTTTCATGTCTGCGTTACTGTATGTGTGTGTGGTTCAGTAAACCATCTAGTCGCCAATGCCGGGGTCTGGTCCAGCTGCTTCTTCGACGAAGTCACCAACATAACTGGGTTCCACAAAATGATGGTAAACCAATCAACATTAAGCAACTACAATCTATGTATATGAGATTAAAAGTGGGTGAAGTTTCTGACATGCATGCATGTGTCCATATAAATCCTGCAGGATGTGAACTTCTGGGGCTCTGTCTACCCAACCTACTACGCCTTGCCACACCTCAAGGCCAGCAAAGGAAAACTCATCGTGTCTTCCTCCACAGCCGCGACCGCGCCAACATCTAGGTTGAGCTTGTACAATGTAAGCAACGGAACAGTACATATACATACACACCTATATATATAGCTAATTCAGAAAATAAAGAAACTGTATATGTGGGAGCAACACTTGTTTCTTTCACCTAAATCCAAATGGCTTCTGAATATCGATTAAATCCTATATGTGTGCAAACACAACAGGCTACCAAGGCAGCACAGCTGAGGTTCTACGAGACACTGAGATCTGAGCTTGGCTCGGAGGTTGGGGTGACTATACTGACGGCCGGATTCGTAGAGTCTGAGATGACGAAAGGCAAGGTGATCCAGAATGACGGCGACGTCGCTGTTGACCTGGAGGCCAGAGATGTAAGTTGCAACAAACTAAGCAGCTGTATATTTAGCTATGTCAAGTAGCAAAGCTTCCAACGTGAGGGACATGTCGTTTGCAGGTGCAGATTGGGGTGTTCCCAGTGGCCCGTGTGGACAAACTGTGCGAGGTAGCCTTGGACGGCATCCAGAGAGGGGACTGGTACGTGACATGGCCGTCGCTGTACCGGCCGATACCACTCATTGCCTGCCTCGCCCCCGAGGTCCTCAGCTGGCAGTCCTACGCGTTGTACAACTCCAAAGAGGGGAGGTCGCCGCTGAGCCAGAGAATGCTGGACGCCACCGGAGCCAAGCGCTTCTACCCACCGTCGCTTCGGCATCATCCGGATATCAAGACGGAGGGGGCTCATCACAAACAAGATATCGATGCAGCGTCAAATGTGTAGCAAGGGCTGATCACAAGTGTCGTCCTAGGGTAGGCCGTGGTACCCAAGTTTATGTAATTCATTCAAGAGTGAGTGTGATGGCTTGTGGCCAAGGAGAGATCCTTAACTACTTTGGTCGTTGTTGTAGCTGTTTATGTAATTTATCTCTATCTCTTCTCTACAACATAAAAAGAGTAAAAAGTAAGATTGGAATTTGGTGCGGTAATTTTTTCAGGTCACCTTTCACCGTCCGTGCGAAAACATCGAGCCCCCAGCCTCATCCCGCCCCCTGCGATGGAAACATCGAGCCCCCAGCCTCATCCCCCCCTGCGATGGAAGAGGATTTTACATATTTACCATTATTACGGATGCGTCTTACTCAAATATCATCCTTATAACGTGTCTTACATATCTAGCGATTTTAAGTTGTCACTCTTACATTTTTACCATTTTGGCCTCACGTGGCACGCCATGTCGGCATGGGCGTTCCAAACACGGTCGGCATGGACACGTAAAATGACTTTTCTACCCCGATTTTGTTTCACGCGCTCGTTGGCGGTCCTTCCTCTTTCCGCGACGAGGAAGCGCTCGGCCCGGTCTTCTTCTTTCGCGACGCAAGCGTGGAGCCGTCGCCCCTTCCCCAGCGAGGAGGAGCGCGTGGCCCGACGCCGCCCGCAAAGGAGCAGCTTGGCGAGGTCGCGGTACCCTCCTCCTTTCCTCGCGGACGGATTTGCGGTATGCTCGCCCCTCTCTTTTCCTCTGTCCCTGCATCGATTGAGGTTAGGGTTAGGATTTATTCTGGTTTTTTTGGGGATTCGCAGGCTGATGTAGTACGGTGTGTTGCAATGGATGGTGATTGTCCTCCTTGGTATGCACTTAACCCTTTGCCTCCCCCCACCCCTCGATATGCGGAACCACGGTTGCTTATGTGATGTGTTTTTTCTTTGTTTATTATGATGTGATGGGATCGATCCCGGCGGTGCTAGACTAGCTATTAAGGTTTGTCGGTATGTTGGCGATGGTGATTTTGGGTTAGTGCACATGCCGAGCAACACCATGACATCCGGTTTGGCGAGGGGACGATCAATACTCTTTGGCTCGGATTTCATGCGGATTTAGCCACAAAAGATTATATGGGGGCCTTCTCAAGCGGTTGCGGCTTGGGTTTTGGACCAACAAAGTGGCTCTCGGTGGAAGCTTAGGAGGGATGAGCATGTGCACCAGATGATTAAGGATAGATGGAATGACAGATTGGCTTTTATTGCAGTTGAAGTTGAGAGGAAAGATAGGGACCTTGATGGCTCGCTTCTTCTAGAGCTAGATGTGTCTCCGGTGTTACTAGTGGTAATGAACCAAATGCGAGAGGCAAATGATGTTGAAGGTTTTGGTGACACATGCAGCTCCCCATCTCCACCTCTTGAACAACTTTGTGGCAAGTAGTTGATTGGACCACTCTTACTATACAAGAGAACCACGATGATGATGGTACGGTTATGCGGCTTGTTAATGAGGAACAAGTCTATGAGGCAATGGGATTCAAGGAAGCTAATCCGACACCTCAAGGTGCTCTTGCACAAAGAGGTGCCAATTCAAAGAATGACAAAAGGGAGATGCGGCAAGATATGAATGAAGCGGCTATTAATGTTGATGACATAGGCGATGAAGAGCCACTTTGTATGAATGGGGACGAGGGACCATCGATATGAGTGTAGGAATTTGCTATCCAACCATTGAGGAGCTTAGGCTAGCTGTGAGGCAGCATGCTATTGTTAAGCATTTTGAATTCAACATTGAACATTCGAGACAAAGACAGTACGAGGGTTTGTTGTGCTTCTCTAGGGTTTGCCCATGGAAGCTTAGAGCTAAAGTCAACATGATGGCGGTGCAGGAGGTATAATTTTATGCATTTAATGTGTTTCTCATTTGTCCCTAATTATGTGTTAAAGTTCTTTTCATTGCAACGTGTTTTTAAGTAATAACACTTAATGAAAGTTGTTTTTCCTACATGCAGATACAAATTAATCTGAGAAGAACATAAGTGTGCATCCGGGCAAAAGGTTGAAGATAATACAATGGCATCAATAGCCCGGGTTGCGAAAAAGAGCACCTCAATTTTTGAAGAAGAAACCATCAATGGGGGCTACTTGAAATGAAAAAGAGTTGAAGTTCAAATATGGCATTGATATACCCTACCAGACAGTGTACAATGGCACAAAGAGAGCATCTGACAAGTTGTATGGTAAGTTGAGTGATTCTTTTGATTACTTGTACCGGTTCAAGGCAGAAATTGAATTGAGATCACCTGGCAGTGTGGTAGAGATAGACACTGTCACTGATGAAGATGGAGTAATTAGATTCAGAAGGTTCTTTTGTGCATTCAAAGCTTGTATAGATGGTTTTGTGAATGGTTGCAGGCCTTATATTAGTGTAGACTCTACACATTTGAATGGCATGTGGAATGGCCAAATGCCTGCAGCCTTAGCATTAGATGGTCACAATTGGATGTTTCCTGTAGCCTTTGGATTCTTTGAGTCAGAGACAAAGGAGAGTTGGGAGTGGTTTTTGAAGCATCTGAGCAAAGCCATTGGTCCCATGCAAAGTTTAGCTATCACAATGACGGATGCATGTAAGGGGTTAGAGTCAGCAGTGAAACTTGTGTTTCCTCAGGCAGAGTGGAGGGAATGTTTTAGGCACTTAATGGAAAACATGAAGAGGCACTACAGTGGTGATGTGTATGCCAAGAACATGTGGCCTGCAGCTAGAGCATACTCAGAACATAAGTATGACTTTTTTTTAAAAATGGTGTTAGAAGCTTCTCCAGGAGTCAAGGCTTGGCTGGATAGAGATCATCCTTTTCTCTGGGCAAGAAGTAAGTTCTCTCCTGACATCAAGTGCGACTACATAAACAATAATTTGGCTGAGTCTTGGAATTCTTGGATCAAAGAGCACAAGGATCTGCCTCTGCATTGCATGGCAGACGCTATTAGAGAGAAGATAATGTTGTTGTTTGGCAAAAGGAGGAAGATATCTTTAGCATTGCCTGATGGAATATTGCCTGCTGTCATCCACCAACTCAATGCTGCCTCCAAAGGATTGGGACACTTACATATTGCCAAGGGCCATCCTAATGAAGCTGAGGTAGCTGAAGTGTACAAAGATGAAGAAGTTAGAAGACATGTGGTGTATTTACCTCAGAAAATTTGCACTTGTAGGCAGTGGCAAGTGACTGGCAAACCATGCCCACATGCATTGACTGTGATATGCAGCACAAGGCAACCTGACATGGGTTCCTTTGTTGACCAATACTACTCGGTGGCCAAGTTTCAAGCAGCTTATGCAGGCATTATTCCTAGTATCACTGATAAGAACCAGTGGCCTAAGGTTGACAAGGGCTTCAAAGTGGAGCCTCCAGCGCCAAAAAAGAAAGAACCAGAGGAGTCAAAGAAGGGGGTTGGTGGAAGATTGAGAAAAAATAGGATAAAACCAGCAAAAGAAGGGGGCAAGGCTACAAGGCAAGTCATGTGTCCTAACTGTAAAGAGTATGGTCACAGGGCAAATAGCTGGAGGTGCTCCTTAACTGGGACAAAGAAAAGGTACTTTTTGACTTATTCACGTTCATTGCCAGGATTCATTCATTCCTAACTAACTAACTCCTTTCACACTTTTGTAGGAAAAATACTAGGAAGAAGGCACCAAAGGTTGGGAGGAAGAAGGCCAAGAAAGGTGAAGGTGTTGATGAAGCACCAACTCCAAGGACAAGAGGTGCATTGGCAAGGGAAGCAAAGACAAAAGCTAGGAGTGAAGCTCAAGAATTAGAGCTCAAGGCGGCGGCGGCAAGGGAAATAGCGAGGCGGCGGCAAGGGAAGAAATGGAAGCTATTAGAAATGAGTTTGCACTTGTGCCTCACACTACAACAGCAAGGCAAGAAGTTGATGAAGTGATGGCTTTGCAAGTTGATCTCCCACAAACACCAACTAGAAGGTATTAACATCCAAACCGACCAAAGTGCACGGGTTGTTTAATTGAACATCTACTAATTTTTTTTTAATCATAACAGGGCACTATTCCAAGAAGATGAACTCTAAATTAAACAAGTGAAGAAAAATGACACCAAGAAGGAAAAATACTAGCAACTAAAACTGAAGAAGAAATCTCCAACAAAGAAGCAAGGAAGAAAGGGCAAGTGAAGAAACCTGGAGGGTGCTTGTGCTTTTTTGTGTTGTGTAATTGGTCAAAAACATATCTTTTGTGCACTGAGATGTGACTTTTGTGTTGTGTAATTGGCCCATGAACTTGTCTTTTCAATGACATGTAATATATGTGATGCTAGTGCATACGAAAGCAAAAAAAACATTAAACATTTTGCTCCATTTATGACTTATGTAATGGCAAACAATTAGCCCCTATTTTCATGTGAACATTAATGTATCAGGCTGCTATGAATTTGTCTATTTTTTTCTTTTTAATGAGATGACTATTTATTTGTTGAATGGCTGTCCAATCACGGTACATTTGTGGCGTGGGTGCTCAATGGAACAAAAGGCCGGGGTAGGGAGGTCTTTTTCCGTGTGGTCTGTTGATTTGTGTGTGGGTGACTCGGTCCGATATGGCAAGCCACGTAGGCAAATGTGGTATATATGTAAGATGTTGAACTCGAGGATGATGAATTTGTAAGCACGCGTTATAAGGATGATATTCGTGTAAAGACGATCCGTAAGGATGGTAAATATGTAAAATCCCCCGATGGAAAGTCCCCAAACGCCCGCCCCCTACCCCCAACAATCACGCCCGGCCGCCCTCCAGCCTCCGACGCCGCCCCCGTCAAATTCGTCCCTGTCGAATTCGCCCCTGCTCCGACGCCGTCGTCCGCTCTGGCGCCGGCCCCGCTCGGACGCCCGACCTGCCCCTGCCGCCCCTCTCGGATGCCGCCGACGCCCGACACCTGCCCACCCCTGCCCCTGTCGCCCCTCTCGGCAGCCGCCGACGCCCAGCCCTGCTGCCCATCTCGGCCACAAGCCGAAGCCCGGCACTCGGCGCTCGCACTGCCCCCACTGGCTGCCGCCGAGGACCGCTTCCGCAATGCGCCGACCCCATACACCCGATCACGGCAGCAGAAGCACCCCGATGTGCCCCTAGCCGCCCCCGATGGCTCCAAGGTAAGCATTTTCCCCTGCACGATTCGGCTCCCATTCCCTTCCCCATGAATTCCTCCTCACGACTGGGAAATTTTCCGGTGATTTTTCGGGTGCCCGGATCACCCGTGCGGCTGGCTCGGGATTTTTTCTGAATTTTGCTCGATTTGTTCGGCCGTTTCAGTTGGAACCCGCATGCGCTCGCAATGTTCACGGAGGGGCTAGATCGCGATGCCCTCAAGTGGGTGCGAGAGGTGAGTAAGCTGGCGGCATCGCCGAACCCTAGCTGGTTTCAGCTGCTGCGGCCTTGGGTTTCCGTTCTCTGATGCGTGTTTTTTTTTTCCTGTCCATGGTAGTGTTTGTCGGTGGAATGCGTCTGCAGGGCCAGGGAGCGGCAGCGGCACTGCCTTCCCCTACCGCGACTGCTTTATCAGTTGTTGTTTATGATTTCATCCTATCTCTTCTGAATGATAAACATGTACTCGTTCAGTTGTTCTGCAGCACGCAATTTGATATTCGATTCTTCTGCAGTCGTAGACCATAAACGAGGTCCATGGTAATAATATATATTAGATTATGACTGAAAATTATCAGATATATGAGCTGTGTATAATCACGTTTGCAAACTGACAGGCATTCAATTATATATTGCAGGCTTTAATTTCTGTCTGGTTCAAGCATGCTCTTCTAAGATTAATGCTTGGTTTTTATTCTTAATATATGAGTTCTTCTAAGATCAATGCTTAAGAGCCTGCCAGTGCTATGTGGGCGTCTTTTGAATCTTCAGTTTGCCATCAGATTCATGGTTTTTATTCAAAAAAAGATCTGGTAATCTGAGGTTTGGGCATTCAATTATATGGAGCAGACTTTTCGTCATTTAGTTTGACGAGATTCATAGTTTTTATTTTTACAAAAGTGTCTTGCATAATTTCAGGCTTGCATCTCCCAAGGTCAGGTACTCACGGATACCACCAATCACCGCCAAGAGACAGGTAATCCTGATATTCCACATGTATTGACGGTAGATGGAACCATATAAATATCAGTAAATGAGGTGATTACTGAACCATTGCACAACGCCCTTGCCTGTTGCCTCCAAACAAAAAACTAATATACCGTAAATGGATAAGTGTGGCTCCGATCCTTTTCCTTCACCTCTTATAGTCCGAGCTAATTTTACATTGTGTAATTGTATTTGTCGATGCACCATGCCAGTGTGTTTAGCCATGTCTGTGTTGTATGTCTGAAAAATCAACCTACTACTGAAAAGACGTACTGCCGGTCAACCACCATGACTCCAGCAGCACTTAACTCTCTAACTTTATGAAGAACCATTGCATGGCCCTACTAGGCGAGTGTAATGTTTACCTACTTGCATGCTAAATGAAAACTGTGGGTATGGAGATGTCGCAAGGGAGATCTCGTTTTGTAGCTGACAGACTTTAGAAAGGAGTCGGTTGGGGTTTGGATTTGGATTCAGTAGTGCTTGGGTGGATTGAGAATGATTTGTTGTCAGCAAACTGTTATTGGATACGGTTCGCATATTTTGCAATGCTGTGTTACTAAAGTTTCCTTCATGCGGTCTGAAGCTAGGCAAAATTTTGTGCACATATGTGGCTTCTCTCGGTATTTGTAGTTTTTAGGAACTTTGGACCATGTGTTTTAGTGAAACTTTGGGCCCAGCCACTCAGAAAAATCTACCAATAAGAATGGTCTATGGTTTGTTCTTTCAATCAATTTAACAGACTGAACTGTTTTCCTCAATGTCTAGCTCACTACATATTTCAGGCACATGGTCCCTTGGACCAAGCATGCTCTGATCCGTCCTGCGTGCACCTCACCCCTCGTGTAGCTGTCCGACTGGCAGCCGCAGCGCGACCTCTAGCGGCAGCAGCAGCGGGTGCGTCCACCGCAACTGAACGCCTGAGCGCTGCCGCCGCCTCTCCCTCTGATCCCCACCTGCACTGTCGTTGCCCTCGCAGAACATACGTGCCCTCGCGACGCGCCATCGGAAAGAAGCCAAAGCCTGAGCGGCATAGGGAGAAGCACAAGGTAGTTAACTGTCTCAAACTTGTTATTTACTATCTTTATTTACTGCACTCTGAGTTTCGCAATATTCAAAGTGATTGTGAATGTAGACTCGACCATAAGACTATAGTGGATCCTTGGAGGATGCACATCCAATTTCCAGTGTGTTCAAACCATTTGACGTCCATCCAAGAAATAATGCATTGCCCTAACAAAATTGAAAGATCACCTTCTGGGTTGTGCAGAGATTGTCCTCATGGATGCAAGGTAAGATCTATATATATGGCAACCATTTATTTCTGATTTAATTTGTGTATCTTCAATCTATCTAACACATATATGTATTTCATAGACGTCGTCTGATAGTTGTATCCATGTCTGTGCAAAGTCTTGGCTGCACATAAAGTAAAGTTGCAAGTTTGCGGCCCTTGACAATACTGTCGTTCTTGCAACTATGCTCCGAGTAAACCAGAAATACTGTAAGTAATTGTTTGCATTCAATCCATATAATACCTCAATTTATTTTTTTCCTACGTAACTCTACGCTAACCATTCATTTTTGATGTTACAAAAATGTACCTAGGGTGTTTAGAGACATCTGACTATACGACTGTGGCATTCGATCCACCTCACCGAGCAACAACCGAACTTCAGTGTAAGTATATCAAATATGATATTTACAGATATAAATTGTGTACACTTTTTAATCTATGCATTTTTCATATTGAAAATCACAGGCATCCGAGAAACGTATCGTCGGATAGCACATTCGTCAATAGATTTGTAGCAAGGCGGTACCGCTATCTGGCAACTGTGGTGTAATAGTATCGTGATGGTTATTTGTGTATTATAATATATATACTTTGCATGACTTGGTGTATATATATGACATCTGTTACAAGCCTAATCTGCAAACTATTTAATCCCGCCATTGTTTCAACTCCTTTGCGTTGGGCATTTTGGTCTCAATTGTCACTTTAATATCATTGTTTAATCTTCATAGTATTGCTATTTTATCATGGGATTCATGTTTTTTATATAAAATTTAGTTACCCCCGTAGCAACGCGACGGGTATTTAACTAGTAATTCTTATAAAGCAAAACCCTACTATCCATGTTGCTCTTGCTCGCCATGAGGTTAGCTGCCGTACATTTGAGGCTTGCCCATGTCATAGTTTAGCTTGGATGTGTCCATAGTACAAGTTAGGAATTATCATAGGCCAAGCGAGAGAACAACAAAAGGCAATGCGGCCCAGCCCAGGTGTTAAGGAACCTTCGAGACCAGAACCACCATAGTCAAGCCGAAAGCAGCTCATGGCCTCTTAAATCGGTATAGTTGTTCTATCGCGATCTAACTTGTTAGAAAGGGCCGCTTTGCGCTCACTACAAGAATACCGATTTTTTTATGACAAAACGGCCTCGTGACGGGGCCTAAAACCGTCATATAATGTAGCATAATATGACGAAAATCCATATGTCGTCACAAATTTCTAGCACCATGACTATTTGTGACGGATTGATTTTGGACGTCACATAAGAGTGGACTATATATGGCGCTTCGTTTTTCGATGTCACAAAGTTTGGTCACAAAATGTGATTTCATAGGAACCCGGTGACGGTGAGTATTTGTGACTAAAAAATGATGTTTTTTGTGGCGTGATCAAAGATTGACCCAACGTTAATAAGCCCCGACCGGTGGACCCGACCGCTACCGTTGACCCACTCCATTTTTCGCATCTCCCCAACTCATTTTTTCGCGATGAGCGGTGGGCGAGGCGTCGTCTGAAGGCGAGCACGGCGGGCTCGGGCGGAGCAAACTCCCCTCTCCCCAACCGGCGGTGCGGCAATCTTTGCGGGCGGCGCGGGATCCACTTGCAAGGCCGGCCGGCGGGGCGTGGATCTCGGTCACCGCGGCGACTCCATGTCCTCCTCCTCACACTCCCAAGGTGCTCATGGTGACCCGGTGGCGCCCTCACCCCCCTCCCGTCCCCCTCGATTTGTTGCGGTGGCGCCCTCAACCCTCCCTTCCCGTCCCCCTCGATTTGTTCTGCGGTGGCGCCCTCATCCCCGTTCCCCTTTGGATTGCCATAACAACAATCTTAATCATCCCTTTTTTCAATCGGGGCTCATGTCACGGGCCTCGTCATCTAGCGCTCGCTTTTCGGCGATCAAGCACAGCTAAGGTTACCTTTGCACCCTACTCCCCTTCTTTGTTGTTTCAGCGGCCCCTCCCTTCTTTGTTGAAGAAGAGGCGCCGCCCGATGATGGCCTTTGGGTTGCCGTTGATAATCTTCTGGATTGCAAGGACATTAGGGTGTTTCTTCGCCTTCATCACGAACCCCGGCCGCAACCACGGAAGGAGATATTTCAAATGTCCTGGGAAGACCTATCGAAATGTTAGTGCAATGGCTAGCTAATTTTGCATATATTTCCTAAATTTCATTCTTGTTTGTTTAAATTTCATTGCTTGTGGTTGTAATTTGGATGTAGGGGACATGTAATAGGTATTGGTTTGAGGAAGAATATGTTGTGTACCTTCATGATAATGGTTATCTGCTTAGGCACCTTCATCAACCATTGTAGCGGCCGACAAGCGAAGTGCGAGCTTGTGGGAAAAATTGATAGCTTGGAGGACAACGTGAACAAGGTGAAGGAAATGGTTGCGAAAAGCAGGGGAAGGCATGGGGACCTGCATTTGTCTTGTGTGTGGTCGTGTGAATGTAACATTGTTCCTAGTGTTTGCCATCTCCTTCATTGTAGCTGTAGTGATGAAGTAGGCAATGAAATCTGGTGAAGTAGGTTACGTGTTGATGTATGTTGCGGTAGAAGTTGGTCTAGGCTTTTGAACATTGCTTGAACAATGCAATGCTGTGCTTGAGTTGGTCTTGGCTTTTGAAATGTATGAACAATTTGGTGCTTTATGAAGCAATGCAATCACGGTGCTTTATGAAGCAATGCAATTTGGTTCTTTTTCAAGCAATGCATGTGAATGAAATCTGGATATACATTTTGTGACTAAATATGTACATTTCATGACAAGTTCTAAACATAACATGACATATCATGTGTCATGAAAACCACAATAAACGGGAACTATAACTTGCATGATTTAAATGAAATCACGGATAGCTTGCATCATTTGATGAAATCACAGGCATCGTAACTTGCACCACACATCAAGTTCAAGTATCAAACTAAAAAACAGAATAAGGTCTTCTGGTTTAACAATTCGGACACAAATGTAGTAGCATAATTGTAATACAATAAAATCAAATTGTAGAAAAGTTCATGGTTTACAAATCTGCGAGAAATGCAAAGGTCGATCAACATCTTTGTCTTCTCTGAAGTATCGCCTTCTTACGGACTATGGTACTCAAGGTAGGTTTCATCTTCATCTTCATCTTCATCTTCATCATCGCCCGCTTGATCACCTTGAGCTGCAACTTTTTGTCGACGGATGCTCTCGACAAGGTCTCTACTAACAGGGCTGCTGGTTCATTTTCCATGTGGACCAAATTCAAATCGGGATCGATGTCCGCCCTTTGCACCATGTGTCGATGAAATGTGGTCCTCTTGGTATGCCTCAGTAGATCTCATCGACCTTGTTCATCCGGTTGGTTTGTGTCTTTAGACTCTTCAACATCAAATATATGCGGTGACCAAATTCTTGTACCACTCGCCAACTTGGACCTAACTTTGTATCTTCCAAGAGAAAAATTTGTGAAGCATCTGTTGCTAAAATAAAAGGATCATTCTTATACCATCGGCCTTGGATGTTTATGCTCTTGTAGTAACCATCATCTTTCACCCGTTTGCTCTTCCCTCAAGATTGTACCATTCACACCGCAATAAGATAACAGTTCTATGGCCATTGTTGTTGTTCCGTAAGTCAATCGAATAATGTTTGTGATTTTCCCATAGAAGTCAATTATCTTACCCTCGGTGTGTTCACCTTGAGATTTGATGGCGGAGTTCGTGTCTTCTTGTTTTCATCACGACCTACGATTGTGGAACCGCACACCATTGATTACACACCGTATGCGAACGCGCTCTTTCGCCGATCGGCCGGCATGCTAGTGAGTACAGGTCTTCATCAACGGTGTTGCGCCTTCGTTTTTCAATTTGGTGATCTGCGGGTTCAAAACATTCAGAATAAGTGACTTTCAAAATGTATTGTATCATAATTTATGAAGTCATGTTGGACACACATGATCCTCGAACCATCTTTGCGAAATTTCTTGACATCATGGTGGAACATTATCGACCTCTTGTCCTTCTAATTCTTCCATATACATGCTTTGCAAATGAATAAAATAATTAGGGAACCTACTAGTATTGAATAAGATTGATGAAATGAAATGACTGGAACTACACTCACCTTACGTACTCTGAACCTATTCGCAGTTATTTAGAACAAAGTAAACCATGGAGTCAAAGTCTTTGTCTTCGTAATGTAGATTTGAAGCACCTTGAGGTTAATTCCATGCTCAAAAATAGAGTAACCATTGGGTGAGATGTTACGTCCTCCATCTAAGTTTCTTTCGGACCTAGTGAACCTACTAATGATGTCATCGAAATATGTGGACCTTTGGGTCATACACTCATAGGCTATGTATGCCTCGCAATAGATCCTTCGGTCTTGCTTTGTTGCGTACAAAACGCTTAAATGTTCCCAATCTTCTCTCAATGGGGTACATCCATCCATCTTTGCACCGGTCCCCTAAGGAGTGCCTCATCGGGTAAGTGTATTTCTAGGTGAACCATAACATCGAAGAATCTTTGGAGGATAAATTTTCTCTAGCTTGCAAATGATAAGCACAATATCTTCCTTCATCTGTTGTAGTGTATCAACCTTTATAGTTTTTGAGCAAAGTTGCCTAAAAAACCTGCCTAATTCAGCAATGACTTCATATAGGTCTTTGCGCACCAAACCACGAAGAGCAACTGGTACAATACGCTGCATGTAGTATATGGTCATGTGTTTTCGGGCCACTAATTGATCTGCCCCCTCCAAATTGACACATCTTGATATATTGGAGGCATAGCCATCTGGAAACTTAACATTGCTCAGATATTCCAAGAACTTTTTCCTATCTTCTAGCTTTAGAACATAACAAGCCCTTGGCTTTGATGATGATGTACCGTTGTCATCTAGCAAATGGAGCTCTTTCCTTATACCTCTATCTTCCAAATCTAGTCTAGCAGTGATGGTGTCCTTTGTCTTGTTTGGAATATTAAGCAGAGTTGCCAAAATTGCCTCACATATGTTTTTCTCTATGTGCATAACATCAAGATTGTCTTTGTAGCTTCAAATATGGCTAGTATGGTAAATCATACAAGCTAACCTTCAGATGCCATACCGGTTCATCTTTGCGGCATCGTTTTCTTGTTTTCTTCATATTTGGATTCTTGCCAGGAACATAGCCAATTGCATCTAACCTTTCCATAACCTCATGTGAACTAAATTTCCTTGGTGGCCCTCTGTTTTCAAGGCGGCCATTGAAAGATTTGTTTTTCCTCCATGCATGGTCCATTGGGAGGAAACATCTATTAAACAGAAACCAGTTTTGTTTCTCAAAGCTTGAGCATGGATTCACATCACGCGGTGCACACATGCGAAGTAACCCTTAGTAGTTACGCCCGACATGGTGCCTAATGCGGGGTAGTCATTGATTGCCCACAAAAAATTTGACGCAGGTTGAAGTCTTTGCCTTCAAGCGCATCAAATGTTTGTACACCCTTCCAAAGCTTCAAAGAAGTCTGCTATCAATGGCCGCATGAACACATGGAAATCTTTGCCTGCAGTTTTTTTTTGCCTGGAATTAGCAAAGCAAGCATGTAATTCGATTGGTCCATACACATCCATGGTGGAAAATTGTATGGTGCCGGTATCACCGCCGGATGCTATATGAATTGCTCATCGACCAAATGGGTTAAACCCATCAAAGAGTAGCAACGTAACCTCTAATTGCGGGGATCATTTCCAAAAGACTTGTAGGTCTCATCAAAATATTTCCAAGCTTCCCCATCGCCAGGATGCCTCATTTCATTCTCAAGCGGTACCCTCTTTTCCTTGTGCCATCTTGCATGTTCGCCATTTGCTTTGACATGAGAATCCTTTGGAGCCTTGGAATAATTGGAAAGTAACAGAGGACCTTGTGAGGAATTTTCTTTTGGCCCTCTTTGTTCACTTTCCATCTTGTGAAGCCACAAACCGGGCAATTCGGTCATTTTATGGTCCCCCCAAAATAAGGCACAATCATACTTGCATACATGAATAGTATCATAACTAAAACCAAGCTTTTGAAGTTGACAATTCATTTCCCTATAGGACTTAGGGATGCCGGGCACATTCTTCAATTTCGATGAAAGCAAGTCAAGGAATGCATCAAACCCGGTTGTTGGTATTCGATTGTAGACTTTTATATGCAATGACTTAATCATGAAAGATAGCCTAGTTTCCTCGGTGCAACCTGGATAAAGTTCACGCTTTGCCTCTTTCATGAGTTCTTTATATAATGTTTCACCAACCCCTTTCCTTGCTGCATTTCGTAGATCTTGAATCAACCCCTAAACTCCCCTTGCACCGTCACCTTCTCCTTCCTCATCAAGTGCTGCCCTGTCATTTCCATCCCATGACATATCTTCTGGTACAACAACTACTTCAACATCTTCTTGTCCAACATGAGTATGTTCCTCTCCATGGTAAATCCACGTAGTATAGCACCTAGACATACCATTCAGTTCAATGTCCTCTTGTACATCCTCTTGCCTTTTCTCTTGATGGTTCAAGCATTTTCGACATGGGCACTTGATAAACTCATCTGCACTATATCTACCTCTTACATGCTCCATGAATTGGTCAACACCGGATAGATATTCAGACGAAAATAGTTCATTATTATAAATCCAGCTTCTATCCATCTTGAACAAAACTTAGGTGCTCTCCCGGTGTAAATTAACTGACCTTGAACAATGGCCGTCGATGCAACAGGTAGCCTAGCGATGGTGCTATCTTGCGTGACCGGCGAGGCTGCAGCAGCTAGCCTCCTCGACGATGCAGTAGCTAGCACGGGCGGCTAGATCCACCGCCTATGGTGGCCATCGATGGAGCACCTAACCGCCGGATGAAGGTGGGGGGGTTTTGGTGGGGGTGGGGGGGAATGAGGGTGGGGTGCACTATTTTTGGTGGAGGTGGGCCGGCCCGGAGCCGCGTCGCCGTTGCTCAAGCGAGGGGTGGCCGCGCGGCAAGGAGCTGCCGGGCGAGGTTGGTGGAGGTGGGGGAGGGGAATGGATGACCAGTTGGAGAAGAAGGAGGTGGCGGAAGGGCAATGGGCGAGGAGCGTAGGGGGCAAGGGCAAGGGAGCAGTCGGCGGCGAGGCAAAGCAGGTCGCCCGCGGCCGGCTTGGTGGCCGCCGCCAGAAGAGTGTGGGGAGGGGAATGGATGACCCGTTTCAATGAAATGTTCCAATGACATGTGGGTCCCGCTTTGGCGTTTAGCATCTCATCCAACTAAGTTCATCGTGTAGTCATCATTTCTCTTTTAAATCTTGGGCAACATATCAGTAACTAGTTTTTGTCCCACATAGTTACTCCAAATTTGATCTTTTTTTTCCTAAAAATTTTAAAAATCACGAGCTATCAAAATATTGTATTCATTTTCGAATTGAAACCATTTGGGGTTTTGGCGGCCCTGAAGGGGCCAATTTCAAATTGACCAACGTTTGACTTTGTCAAACCTCGGCCAAACGGAGCACTAAATGGCCTCGGCTGAAAAACTTTTGAACACGAAGTTGATAGAACTTCGTCGGGATCTACATTCCATATATAGGTACTTTTTGCATTTGAGAAACCGGCTGGTGAACCCTAGTCGCAAATCCACGTATCTCACGCAGGAGAGTTTATGCAACTCGTGGGCGACTAGTGGTTTTTGAACTACGCTTTCCGAACACTTGCTCGGATGCAAAAGTGACCTAAATACCGAATGTAGATCTAGATGAGTTATGAACTTTTCGTGTTCATGACTTTTCAAACGGAGGCCGTCTAGGGTCCCGAAAACTCGCCCCGAGTCGTAAAAATTTGAAAATTCAAAATTCGAGGGCGTCGGAAGTTGGCGAAAATTTGACTCTAATACCGAACGTACCTACAAAACACGTGTTCATGACTTTTCGATTTGAATCCATCTAGAGCTTTGAAAAATCGGCCCGAAGGCGCCGATTTCAAATTGACCAACGTTTGACTTGGTCAAACCTCGCCAAACGGAGCACTAAATGGCCTCGGCTGAAAAACTTTTGAACACGGTTGATAGAACTCGTCGGGATCTACATTTCATATATAGGTACTTTTTGCATTTGAGAAACTGGCTGGTGAACCCTAGTCGCAAATCCGTATCTCACGTAAAGTTTATGCAACTCGTGGGCGACTAGTGGTTTTTGAACTACGCTTTCGAACACTTGCTCGGCCGCAAAAGTGACCTAAATATGAATGTAGATCTCGATGAGTTATGAACTTTTCATGCTTTTCAAACGGAGGCCGTCTAGGGCCCAAAACTCGCCCCGAGCCGTAAAAATTTGAAAATTCAAAATTCGAAAGTTCAAAACTGAAAATTTGCCTCTAATACCCGAACGTGTTCATGACTTTTCGATTTGAATCCGTCTAGAGCTTCGAAAACCGCCCGGAAGGCCGATTTCAAATTGACCAACGTTTGACTTGGTCAAACCTCCAAACAGAAAGCACTAAATGGCCTCGGTGAAAAACTTTTGAACACGAAGTTGATAGAACTCGTCGGGATCTACATTCCATATATAGGTACTTTTTGCATTTGAGAAACTATGGTGAACCCTAGTCGCAAATCCACGTATCTCACGAGAGAGTTTATGCAACTCGGGCTTACTTAGTGGTTTTTGAACTACGCTTTCCGAACACTTGCTCGGATGCAAAAGTGACCTAAATACCGAATGTAGATCTAGATGAGTTATGAACTTTTCGTGTTCATGACTTTTCAAACGGAGGCCGTCTAGGGCCCCGAAAACTCCGCCCCGAGCCGTAAAATTTGAAAATTCAAAATTCGAGGCGTCGAAGTTCGAAAACTAAAAATTTGACTCTAATACGAACGAGGTCTCGAAGAGACCTACAAAACACGGTTCATGACTTTTTCGATTTGAATTCATTTACTACCCCAAAATTGGATCCGAAATCGTTTTAATAACTAATTCTAACAATGACAACCGCCCCCACGGCCCCACACCAATTTCCACACCTACACCGCAGCTCTCCCGCCAAGGTTGTGCGCCACCGACACATGGGCCCGAACACACCTCCCGCCGCACTCGTCGAAAAATTTCACCCCCACCGCCGCTTTTCGTCCAAAGGTGAAAATTTCACCACTCGTCCAAAATTCCAATCCTCTGTCTTATCCTCTTCGCCGCCCGAAGTCCTCATTCCGCCAAAGTCAGTCCCCTCTAACCCTACTCCCCTCCGCCGCCCCGCCACCGCCGCCGCCGCGCCGCCCGCCGCTGCTTAGCTTCGCCGGCACTTGTCTCCACCACGCCGCCGCACCTCACCGTAGGCGTCCCCGTCCCGACAACATCCGTTCCCCACCCGACGCCGGGAGGCCGTAGCCTTAGGTCACGCCCGCCCGGCATCCCGGTCTTTCTTGACGACGCTAAGGGTTCACGGCTCCGCCAACAGGTAAATATGGTCCTCCTAATCCCCTCAGGCCAAGGTTGTATCTTTGTTAGTTTGTCCACGCCGCTAGGGTTTCATCAATGCTAATGATAATTTGTCGACGCCGCTAGTTTTCTAATTTACGAGACTAAATGTTAATCTAAACTTGTCCGATTAAAGGCTTATTATCATATTGCTGTCAATTATACGAGATGTGTGTTTTCAAATGTGAGAAACCGAGGATAACCTTGTTGGTACGTTGGCGTCCCTTCTATTCTATTTAAAAGATGAAAACCAAGTATGAGCAGTAGAGGGATGCCCGTGTTAAGAAAATTCAAGGGGAGTTTTTGAGGCTTTGGGTATTCCTATCTTAGCGAGGAAGTTAGATTTTGGGTATTCTATAAAGCAAAAGGGCAAAGGGAAGGCGATGAGTCAGCGACAAACGAGAATCGACATTGATTATGATCCATCATCATCATCGACAATGATGATGAATGTGACAATGACCTTATTGATGAGGTTAATTGTGAGGTGAGATGCATTGCTTGCCCAATTAACAAGTATCCGGTTTGCCTGTTTGAAATATTTACTTCATTGTAGTTGTTTAATCTACTAGGTCACTTGTTTCTTAATTAATAAGATGGATGTTTCTCTTCGCGGGGCAAGAGAGATGGCTCCCGGATCTTGACCTATGAAGAAGCAAAAGGTCGAGGGCAATGGTGGGTGCCGGCCGGCGGCCCACCGCTCACGCCGGGGAAGAGTCACAAGGCAACAAAGTGCAGCCTTGCCTTCGCTGCGGGGCGTCCACCACCTAAGAAGAGAGTGCCCTTGCCTCCTAAGGGCAATGCAAAACCCGGCCCCAAACGTAAACCCATTCCCGGTGCCACCAAACGAGAACAACAATGTCACTCTCGGTACAAGTGGCCCCGAGACCCCTTTGAAACTACTACAAACAAAGTGCATCGCGATCCTAAATTCACTATGGCAGTCCGGCCTTGTCCGACCCCTGTTCCAAACATAGGGTCTAGTCGTCAATCTCTCTCTTGGGCAATTTGCAGCCATGTCTACACATTTGCAAACCCAATGCTTACTCCTACTCGTGGAGCCACTAATTCCCCGCCTCGTGATCCTACTCCGACCACTAGTGTCACCCCGGAAGATGCAATTGTGAACTCGCCGGGTGCAATGAGCTCTAGGCAAAGCAATGACATCAATGAGTCGGATGGCCACTTTGATCTTTGAAAATGCGAGAGGCTCGGATACATGGAGAAGAGGAAGGCGCTAACGTTCGTTTAGGTCAACAATACTTGTTTGTAATCCATCTTTTCTCCATTACATAACTACATACATTCTTTGCTTATTTTGCTTATTATTTTCAAATGCGGTGCCTCGAAATGTACGTGGGAAAAGCATGGGACATGGCTTAGAGAAGCCGACAAAAAGGGAAACAATTTGCCTATCCAAGTGGCCGGGGAAAGAAGACACGATGTCCCACTTCAGGCGGCAAAGGCGGCATTAGAAACCGGTATTGCCATTAGAGATAACCTTCCTATCTTCACGGCTTGGAAGAAGTATGAAGATCCAAGTAAGGCGTAAGTAGTACGTAAAGTGCTTGATAAAGTGGCGGTGAGATAGCTATTTGACTCCTAATACTTTCTTGCATTACTAGTTGTACCAACATGTAAACCGTAAACAATTGTGTGTATGAGTTCATGTTATGTGCCCTGCAGACAAGGTTGGTTTGTGGATGTTCGAGAACTAGGGACCAGCTAAAAAGCCGCATGCACCGATATTGTCAAGAAAGTTGTAAGGCGGCGAGGTATCTACTTAAAAGGAAGCATTTTGATCCGCCAGTATCAAAAAAGAAGAGCTTTTGGCAAGACAACATCCGGCTAAGATGAAGGAACGAGGAGTGGATTGATTTGGTAGAATCTTTGGTTTGACCCAAAGTCTCGTGTCCATGCATGAATTATCTCCTTTTGTTAATTTGCAATGCCACTGTGCATGGGAATGTAAACTCGTATTGCATTTGTGGTGCGAGGAAAATGCGGAAAAGAATAAAGTGAAGCGTGGCTTTGTGCGGCTACACCAAAGGATGAATCTAGGTCCTACATTGCCCATCGATCTGACTGGTATGGATGCTATGTCTTTTGTACTGATGAACTTGAAAGATGGGACATTTGTTGCATAGTAATTAAAAGGTGCTTTTGAACTGTCAAGTTTGCACATGCTCCAATATTACATCGATTTGTAAAACCAAATCTCACTAGGATTTTGTCCGGACATCCGAAAGCAAATTAGTATATGAAGTATGGATTTAATGAATGGTGGTACAATGCATACATATTTTTAGCACTTGTTGTTCATAACATTTTGTGAATATCATTGTGAATCTCTTCTTTCATACTAGGATTTGTAAGATGAGCTTGCCGCCGCCTTTGTTGCTTGCATTTGTAACATGATTTTCTTTGCTTCCATTTATAACATGAGCGTCTTTGCTTTTTGCTAACTGCCAGACAAATGCATAACATTGCGATACAATGCATATTTTTGGCACTTGCTATTCAAAACATTTTGTGAATTTCTTCTTACATACCGCAGAGGCCTAAGTACAACAACAGGGGAGCGGATCAATTGAATTCTTTGGGGAATGTATGACTAGTCCCAAGCATGGACGTACTCGCTTTGTAGATCGGCTATACGTAAGTTACATAAGCCTTTGCATACATGTTTTTGTACTTAAAATCAAGCCTTGTTGAACACTATTATATGGCCTTCTAAACAAGCCGCATCATTGTATGTAGGAAGAAATGGTGGTCGAGAAGGAAAAAGAACTAGAAGGAGAAGAACCAAAGTCTCCATCGAAGATTGTCGAAGGCAAATCGCCCAACCTTCCTACCAAACATTGGTGAAACTAAAGTGGCCAAAAATTCCGGGGCCATTGCAGCTCAACTAGAAGCACGCCTACGATGCGAGTTTGAGGCAAGGCGGCAAATAGAAAGAGAGGATCTTTGCTAGGAGGTAGGAAGACCTGCGATCACAGATTGCGGCTCAGCAGACCTCACTTGAAGAAAATCAAGCATTTGCTTGCGCCGCGGACACAAGAGGAGATGAAGGGGATCAAGTAGCAAGTTTGAAGAGACTAATACACTGCCTGCGTGCTATCTTTGAGGCTTAAGGATTAAGGTAGGTGCAATGCATTTTTCCGTGTTAGAACTTTGTGCCCTTGTCTCCTAGTGGAAGTGGAACAATGTTGGGATGTTTGAACATGTGTGGTGGAACAATTTGAACTTGTGTTGATATATGTGGTGGAACAGTTTGACTTTATGTAACGTGATGACAATGTGATGTGTATGTTATCTTATGAGCTGTGATGATTGCTTCGGATGTATATATATGAGTGCTGTATGACTGTGGTGGTAGGCGAGAACAATGCAATAGGCGCCACGGATTGCTAGGGCTATTTGTGACACGTTAACATATGACGGCAATGAGGGCGTCACCAAAAGCACCTAAATTAGAAGCTTCCAAGACTATTTATGACACAAAAAGTATTACAAGACGCGTTGACCGAGTGTCACAAAATGTACTATTATATGACAGAAAGCTGAGATACCGTCACATAATGTATGGAGGTTTTGTGACGGAACACCAAATTTTGTCACACGTAACATTTTTGTGACGCCGATTATATGACGGACGCCATGATGGGACGGATTTCGTCATAAATGCACTTTTTGTGACAGTTTTTGGGCTATACATGACAAAATTGATCCGTCTTGGAATGTCGATTTCTTGTAGTGGCTAGTGGGCTTGGGGCCCGGCCTAGTGCACACATGGGCTGCCACAATTAATGTGTATTAGGTTGTGTGGCATTGCCATCATACTTGGAGTGGTTGGAAGGTCTCGAAATTATGAGGCGGTCGATTGAAAGAAGTCGATCTCGCAATACTGAGGGGGACCTATTTGTGCTCCGTTTTGTCGTACTTGGACCTGTCGGGTACTCTGGTCTCTCTGAAGTTAGACTTACCGCTTTCTCTCTAGTTAGGCTGCGAAGTTGGGCTCTGTGCTGTTGGAGTTGGATATCGGTTCCTAAGTTCCTTTGGACGCTCTTCTTTGTAGCTTGATGTTGGTTGTGTCTACTTCTTGATTTACTACTCTCCATCGGTCCAAGTCTTTCGATGTTGATCTCCAGTGATTCTGACTATGCTTTTGGGAGGCGGGTTGTTTTTAGTAAGCTTTGCTACCGTCTGCCTTTAGTGCCACTATTTGAAGGACCTCCCGTAGGCATTGGTGTTCTTCGTTAGGGTTGGATATGGCATCGAATTCTTGGGCTAGTTATTTGATCTCGTCGCACGCCGTTCGCAAGACTTGTCTTCGGCCTCTCTTTTGGCTTTCTTTTTGTTGTATTCAGCCAAGTCCTTTGGATATTTATCTAAGCTTCTTTGCGTTGGATGGCACGGTTCCCCTACCCCTGCCTTAACATGTTCCTCTTTTCCCTAGCTTGTCATTGGTTTTCTGTTTCTTCATCGTGCTTTCACGTATCAAGTGATATATTCATCGAAGGATCTAAATCAGGTGCTTCTAGAGGGATCAACGTTGGTTGAGGTTGTTGAATCATGAGTACCTCTGGGCGTGCTTAACCCCGTGCCTAGATGTTGTCTCTTATCCGTCGAGCTATTGGAAATTCCTGTAGATGTGTCGGGTGTGTAAAAATAGGGTGCCCGCTCACCCTCTAAAAATGCACCTAGGCCCACAATCCAAGTGGTCGCCAGGACCACAATGACCGTAACGGTTTGGAGGTCTAGCCCAGATGAGACCAATAGGACCCACCTCGAGGGACTTTCAGGAAACTTCACATAGGAGTGGGCTAAGGGGAAGTCCCCCTCGAGGTTCCCTTTCCGCCTCGTCCGACCCACAGGTGGCGCTGCCGGGCAAGTGCCCAAGCTGACACATGGGCCCATCGGCCTATGTGCATACGGGCATCCTGGAATATGGATTGACTATCGCATCCCCAACCCTCTGTTATATATATTCTAAAGGACGGACATGGAGTGGATGTGCATGCCATGAACGAAAGGCAAGTAAGGTAGCCATGAAGCCGCCTAACCCTGTTCTTCCCTTGATTTCGGCCACCATGGCCATGGTAAGAAGATAACCGGGTACAAGGTAAAGCCACCGTCCATCCAGGTGGTCATTCTTCGATTCGATGGGGCAGAGGCCAGGTACCACAATGGAACATACTAGTTCGCTGTTCCCAGGATTCCCGCCATGGTAACAAGGCCAAGTTTACCCATTTCTTAGCCTCAATGGCAAGGTTAAATGGGACATGGTATGGTCTGGACGAATCTCCACTGTGTGTTCCACCTGATCCATTCTTCTTCCCCAATCATTGATTGGACAAACCCCTAGGGGAGCCAAGGGTGGACGCCCAACTCTTGCACCGAGTGATTCATGTCATGAAGCACCTGGACCCTCCCCTGGGAAATAAATGGGGAAGTCTAGCTTTGAGCCGCAAGAGGCCAAAGAGGCCAAGGCTCACACTCGACGCCCTAGGTAATCTTGTAGGCCAACACACACACACACACACACACACACACAAATCCACTCAAATCACTAAGCTCGTCGGAGCTCCACCAGTAAGCATAGCCTTCCTAGCTCCCCACGAGCACCATGGCACGAGTTCCATCTCCAACAACCTCGCCATGCTCACCACCACCTCTACCATAGATGTTGGCACTAGGCTCAATCATCGTAGGGTTGTTTTCGTGTGCTAGTGTAGGGGCGCATTTGAGCTCCTTGGAGAGGGACGGATCCCAAGTCCTAGTACAAATACAAGATAGTGTCTCCCCCTCTTTTCTTCTATGTAGCCATTCTAGCTTTAAAGCATGATGTCGCCGATGCTCTCTTCACTTGTCGAGTCCCTCGGGGACCCCCCGGTTTTTGGGACACCGACAAGGCGTATCGCAAATATTGCTTCCTTCTTGGAATGGTATAGATGTTGTTATGTTTGAGAGCCAAGTTCTCTCAATGAAAAAGAATCCGTCCAGTTGACCACACAGTCTTGAGGAGTTACTGTCAGTAAGAGGCCTTCATGTGTTCCTACCAGAGGTATGCTTTGTACAAAGTTGATCAAATCTTAGAGTAGTACTTGATAGGATGTTGCGAGGGCAAGCATCCCCATTAGGTAGGGCTTTAACTTCTTGTAAGAACCAGATCTTATTCTAAGTTGTATTCCTGCATGATGAATCTTTGCGTTTCAAAGTCCCAAAGCAAAAAAGAACCTAGAAAGCTAGATAGGGAGCTTTGAATGGGTTTTCAATCAGTTTTGATAGTTGAGTTGGAATTGTAGTGGATTGGTTCCATCTTCCAAGTTGGATCGGAAGTCGAACATCATGCAAACTTATCGTTGAGTTGGTCTTCCCTACTTATCGAAATGATCGAGTTGTCTTCGAGATTTGAATCTTGGAGAAGGCGACTCGAACTTGCCATCATCGCTTGCCTCACGGATCCGGGATCCAAAAATAAAGGTTGATTCCATCGAAAAACTCGTGAAGATGAGGTTTGTTGAGGTCTCACAAGTGAATTCATCAAAAGCCCCTACCTTGCATGCTAGTTGTTGATGTTTCACCACCGATAGCTTGCCATGACGTAATCGGGACAATTGTTCAGACTTTGGCGGACTTTGGAACTTGTTGGTTAACATAAGAGACAAATGATTTTATATTAGTTCCGACCATCGTAGTCGAGTAAAAGCCTTTATGTCCAGTTCAACGTGAGCCTTTGTGTTGGATTGATTGTATCGTATTGTTCATCTTACTAGAGGTTCCCTACCTGCCCTTTATATGGAGGTAAGGCACTCAGGGGTAGTTCTAGTCCTACTTAGATGCATAGAAGGTCCACCGAGCCGAACTCGGGAGGTACTTTTATACAAAGTTCGAGTGGGTTGTCCTAGTTCTTCTAAGAGTCATCATAGCATTGCTCCATTCCTCCACCATCATTGGGCCAGGACCAGGCCCACTACCAGTAGATACCTCAATGGGGTACCCTCTCGGCCCTGTATCGACAAGGACATCCACTCCTATGTTTAGATCCTAGTTAAATAGCCTAAGTCCCACCATATTTACGGGCCATTTGTGGTTTGTAGTGGCATCTTTTGTAAATACAAGCCCCCAATGGATGTATTTGTAAGTCAAGCCCCGCTAAGGGCATGAAGATAACCTCCTCTCCCACCTCCCCTATAAATGGTGAGAGGGGAAGGTGGGGGTGGATCAGTTAGCTCTCCATCTTCTCCATTTGTTCTCATTTGTTCGTAATTTCTCCCTATTCGTCCCACAAATATTTGCTCCTAAAAACTGTAGGAAATTAGAAAATTTGAAACAACAACAATTTGAACGATGATCAATCTGAAAATGGCAGGTTGCTAGCAAACTTGAAACAAAAACAATTTGAACCAGATGGAGTATAAAGCTGCACGATGCTTTCCTTCATATTCCCGCCGACTCTTATAATTATCATAGAGTCCATATCTTCAATATTCCTAGGAAGGTTCTTGCTAGAATTGACTCACGATAGAATTCAACTTCAAAATTGGTCATTAGGCTCAACATATGAGTGTCAATTATAGGGCGACATGTTTTCGACCGAGAAACATGAGGATTTTTTTTTTCTCTAAACAAATGATGAATATTACAAGCATGGGAGTTGAGGTCTTCATGACAACTCACACACATAGGTCTCCAATTAGCTTACTTTAGATAAGCCACAAATAGTGGGTTTTAGAAATTCTAGATGCCCATCACCTGGTTCATACCTAAAAACATGACTAGCTTAGAACAAACTAAAGAGAACTAAAAGAATCAAACATTTTAATATTGGAACCCAGAATTTCTATTTAATAATAGTTGCATATTTTTTTTGGTCCATGGGTTAATGTAGCCATTATGTTCACTTAAAATGAGAGCTATAACATTTTATGGATTTGGAATTAATTTTGTTGGACATGACATTAACATATGGGCCAAATCCCTAGAAGAGGCCCAAGTAGTGTTAGTAGAGTGACTTGTAAATCAAACCCCCACCAAGGTGTCGCTTGTAAAACATCGTTGTCCATATATAAAGCCAAGAGCAATGAGAGAAGGGGTGCTTTTCTTTCCGATACCCAAATGAAAACCTATACACCCTCTCGTCACCCCCTCCTATCTTGTTCGGAACTGAGGTTCAAACATTCATGGGTTTTAAATGAGCAACCCCATGAAACAACCAGACGCTAACCAAATCACCTTGCAAGTTTTTGTGCGCGGACGATGTATGTGCATGTCATTCTAATGACATCCGAAGGACATGTCCTTGATCTTTTGCACCGGTCGAAGGCCGGACACACCGTAAAAGGGAAGGCCAACACCCTTTCTAAGCTATATTTACGAGAGAAGCGAAGGTTTGGGCGAGGGTGTGTCCGGCTCCGATTTTCAACTTGAATGTCACGATCTCCCAAGATGACCTCCGCCCAATAGCCCATGAGTCCAAGCGTGACATCGAACCTCTGCAATTGCAAGAAGGTCAATCTCGTCAAGTTTGGAGGGGCGAGGCACATTTGGCTCCATGCATTTGCAACCGGCACCCCGCCGGATTTGTGCCAACACTACTTCTTCTCGATTTGCAACCGGCACCCTTCGGATTTGTGACAACACCACTTCTTCTCGATTTTAGTATCGACTATCTCTGGCTACCTCTCTCACGCTAAGATGTGTGTAACACACAACTCCATGAAAGGTTTCACGCAAATCTCTCCAAGGCGAGATATTTGCTATTATAGAACTCAAACATGGTGCTTTGCTATTATGGGATTCCTAACGTTTGCTTTGCTCTAATGACACCGAAATGATTACACTTTGCAAAACATGACATTTGGTTAATTTTAATTCATTTGATAATATGAAATACATGTATTTCTTTCATAATACCTGTCGCGCCCTTTGATCTACGTGAGTTTCGATGCCACCGCCCGTTCCTTCCCTGGCGATTCTGGACCCGCCGCCGCCGCGTTCATTCTCCAACCACACGATCAAAAGACTAACGCCGCCGCCGTTTCGTTCAACCTCGCCATCGAGAGACCCAACGCCCGGGTTCACTTTTAATTGTCGGCTAGTTCTTCGTTTTCTTCCGTGCTCTCTAGAGTTGTCTTGTTGTTGTTTGGGTCCTTGCAAGGGCGATCATGGCGACCGTCGGCGTAGAGGTCAAGCAGGTCTAAACAAAGGTCAATCAACTTCACCCAAGTTGTCCAAATCTTCTACTCCTACCGAAGCTGCAGATTAACATGCTACGAGTAATAATAGTTTATAAGAGAGAGATAATGGAATGTTGGAAAATTTGTACATAAGTAGGAACAAACTATCCTAGCTAGGCGAGGCGAGGCGGATCGAATCTTAACTTTGGATCTCATGGGCTGATTGACCAGCCGATTTGCTAGAACAAAGGGTGTCCAAAGGTCAAAAGCGTGCTCGGCGAGAGGCGGCGAGGTGGGTGATCGATCGTCGATGGCTCAAAATATTCAGCGAATAATCGCCGATCGGCGGCATGTCAGCGCCGGCGGCGGCGTTGGTCTTTGATCGCGTGGTTGGAGAATGAGCGGGCGGCGGCGTCGGTCACGTAGATCGCGTCTGAAGGAACGGGCGGCGGCGGAACTCACGTAGATCAAAGGGTAGTACAAGTATTATGAAAGAAATACATGTATTTCATATTATCAAATGAATTAAAATTAACCAAATGTTATGTTTTGCAAAGTGTAATCGTTTCGGGGTGTCATTAGAGCAAAGCAAACGTTAGGAATCTCATAATAGCAAAGCACCATGTTTAAAGTCCTATAATAGCAAATATCTCCTCAAGACAATAATGTTATATTTATGTTGTCGTGCTAACAAAATGGGATTGAATTGAGCCTCTGTATGCTCTCTATCATCCTATAAACCTTCTCTCAAAATATAATTTTTTGAGACTTTTGTACACTAAAACCTCGGCTCTAATTTTTAATCTTGCAAGAAGTCGAGAAAGTGCACGCAAATTGAAAGAGTATCTGTAATGTGTTGATGAAAGAAGAACCGTATCGAGATAAAAGTTGGGTGCATCAACACGTTCTGAATACTCTAAATTACAATATGAATATCTTGAAATTGATTTTCATCTAAATTGTACCCACTTATTTGTGAATAGCTCGGATCTCAAAACCAAACATATGCGATGCTTTGCGGTATGGATGACCTCATAGGCAAACACATGGCAAAAGGCCTCGAGCGGATGCCTAACGAGCGATGGCCCATTCATTCATGCGGAGTTGAGAAACTTCTTCTTTCGGTGTGCGCCTTCTTCTTTCTACCACCGAATAATGAGGAAGACTAATTTGAAACTTTTTCTCCCAAGTCCTTCATTATGGCCGGATCTAACCACAACAAAAGGGGAGAAGAGATCGGAGAAAATTATCACATGAGCGGCGACATAATCTCCACCTTGATGTTGCCATCCAGGAAATAAAAATCTCCATGTTGTCATGTCAAAATGAGGATCTTAATGCCACAGTTATCATCCTTATCTTCAATGTAGTCGGATTGGAGAAAACAATTCCACCTCGCCCCTCACCGTTGCTAGAGAGGAAGAGGAGATAAATCCGGAACCAAGAACCTTGGCATGGAGAGACCCTAACCCCAAAAGACTCAATTTATTGAAAACAAACTTCCTGAAAAGTGATGGATCCCCACTCCCTCAGGCCTCTAGCTTAAAAAGCCGAAGGAAGGAGGGAGGGGCACTTGATGGTGCCGGAGGGGGCGGCGGCGGCATGAAGTCTTGTGAGGGATGGCGAGGGTGAGTCGCGGTCCCTTCACTAATTATTTCAAAAAAACCATCGCATACAACTTGTCACTTTGTGACTAAGAAAGTTGTGTGATGGCCTTCACCACGTCAAAATCATGGCCTGAGTGGCTACACATGCTTGACCTCAACCGACAAGCTTAAAATACATTTTTGGAACCTCTGTTTTATTCCACTTTGTAAGTATTACTTTCACCTTAGAGTATGTTTTTCATCATTATATACTTTTTCATGTTACCAAACCAAATCAAGCAATACTCTTCATCAGCTAGTTGTTCCTATTAAGTGTTCAACTTTGGGTCATGTATCGTCCAACAACTTTTGAGTTTGAATCGGTGAGTACATTACGTTAGCCATCGGTTCTCATGGAATGTTCAACCTTCATCGAGATACCTCAAAAATCTTTCACTAATTAGTGATTTAATCTGTCAACATCATCATTTGTCGGTGGCCTTCATCTATTATTGCCTTTCAACAACCAACAGTCTTTCATAGTCACCACCTTCATTTGTTATGGGTTCTCATTAGTTAGTGGCCTAAGTATGTGAAAGGTCCTAAATGGCTAGAGGGGGGTTGTTGAATAGCCTAATAAAAATTCTACAAAACCACTAGAACAACTTGTTAGTAAATAACAAAGCATAAATGTGTTTGCTCTAGCTTTACTTGTCGGCAAGCCTCCTAGTAACAATTCTAGTTGCTGTAGTCTCTAATTAACACAAATTGCTAAGTCACTACTCTACAACTAGGTGAACAAGCTAACAACACTAATAAACTAAACAACTAGCACTACACAAGTATAAGATATATAATCAAAGTAATGCAAGGTAGAGAGGAGGTGTTATACCAACGTGTAGAGGTGAGTCACCCAATCACTGGAGATGATATCACAATGTATATATGAAGAAGCCAATCACCGGGAGACAAACGATCACACAAATGAGAGACACACGATTTAACCCGAAGTTCACTTGAGCACCCTCAAACTAGTCTCTGTTGTGCCGACCGTCTCACGTGTGGGTCAAGGTAGAGCTCACTCCTAGCCAATCACTAGGCTACTTGCACCCAAGCAAGGAGGGGTAACTCAAAGGCACGAGAAATCCACCAGAGTATCAATTTTGGCACACCGTCAGGGAAGATAAAAAACCCCTCACAAATCAACCGGAAGTGGGCAAGAACAATCTCTTTTTCTTCCCAACGCTTCCACCAATCACCAAGCCGACTAGGAGTGGTGCTCTCCAAGAGAAACAAGAAATCCACCGGCAACAATGACCCTCAAGTGCCTCTAAATGCAACTCACAAAGCAATGCACTTGATTGTCACCCAATCTCTCAAGAATGTGCTCACAAGCAAGATAGGAGAGTGGGGAGAGGTTTTTTTTTCCTCAGCTCAAAGTGTATGGAATGAGTGAAAATGTCCAAGAGAGTGAGCAAGAGCCGGCCACACAAGTATATATAGTGGTGGGGGCAAACCCCACTTCAAACCGTCAAAAATGGTGTGCGCCCGGACGCCGCCGCGATGGCGTCTGGCGCTCCTCGAGCTGCCACATGTCCCGACCGTTGGATTTGAACGTTCAAATGCGAGACAGTTTCACACTGCCGGACGCACGCGCTCCGGACGCAGTCCAGAGAGCAAGTAAAAATGTCCCACCTCCGGACGCTAGCCAGAGAGGCACCGGACGCTACTCGGCGTCCGACGCATGCACCTACGCCACGGTGCCACATCCGTGCAATTCCATGCGCCGGGACGCTGGAGCCCCAGTGGCCGGCGTCCGACGCTAACAAGCTGGACGCTCGACGCACCACCTTGGCGCCAAGCGTTCCACCATGCGCCGGATCTTTGCCGGGGGGCATCGGACGCCGTGAGGCGGCGGCGTCTGGCGCATGTAAAACCCGCGTTTTATAGCCCATCAACGCCGCTAACTTCTCCAACATGCTACCCAACAAGTATACCAACTTGAGCACGAGAGTTAGAATGTTTTCACCACCAAGATGCATCCCGCGCAATAGAAAATAGGCATTTCATTTTTCTCAAAAACGTTGAATCCCATCTCAACCCTCAGAAAACACTACCGCCTTTGCAAATATGCCAACACCACCACGTGTGCATCACCATGTGCTCGTGTGTTAGCATTTTCACAATCAATTTCGAAGGTTGGGTTAGCTCTCTAGGTTAGAATGCATGCATATGATTGTTGAACCTAGAGGCACATGAGGATTGATGTTCCCGAGGTTTTCCCCTCTTTATAGTACGGCTTATCGATCCTAAGTCACTCACACCCTCTATGGTGTCTTGAGTGCAAAATCAAAATGGCCCTATGGATATACCTTTGCCTTGAGCCCATTTTGATCCTCGATCCACTCCAAGTTAAGCACTTGATCATCTTTTGGATCACCGCAATCCTTCCACCATGACCACCGTGCACCACACTTGACTTGACCAACCTCCAACTAATCAAACACTTAGCATAGAGAGATTAGTCCTAGGGTGTCATCAATTATCCAAAACTAAACTAGAGATCTTCAATTATGGTGTATACCTTGGACACACCGTGTCCTTCATCGTTAGTGAACTTTATCTATAATTGGCTTTCATCACCCATCATTCGTCACTCGGGCATTGGCCCGCATCATCTATTAGTGGATTCATCTATCATTGGTTCTTAGCAACTCGTCATTTATTAGCCTTCGGCGATCGGCAACCCTAGCTAGTCGTTGGTCTTCATCAATCATCAACCATCATCGGTCCAACGACCTTCATAAGAAATAGACCTTTAGCAATGAACAAACCTTTAAACCCTCTAATGCTAACACTTTCTTCTCATTTATTGTAGGTTGAAATGTTGAATATTTTTAGGTTGTTATAATATGAATTAACCAAATGTTACCTTCGCATTGAACTGATCCATTTTATATTCAATGTTATAATTGACATCTATACCCATGCGAGGTTCTTGAATGATAGCCTTCGCAAGCCACCCGAAATTAAAAGCCTCTCTTTCGTGGACATTATTTCTTATACATAGAGCTTATATTTTTTTCAATTATAACCATAATTTTTGTAGGGTGTGTGATACATTTACCCCCTTTCAATATTCTCATGTAAATGCACTAATTTTCACCATCACTTACATAAATTTATTTGCATAAATATATTTCAATGCATGGCCAAGGCCACGGAAGAAGTCCCAAATGTTTACGAACACCAAGACTCTATGCATCAAAATCCTAAAAGATGTCCAAAATTGACATAGGCACCAACTCATGAAGCTTAGGATTTTTGTGCTACCTTCACATACCATATAAAATAAATAATCATATTTTACGGCAAGTGGGAAAGTTGATGTCTTTTCGAGTGTCGAGCAAGTTGACATTCGATGAAGCTATAATGCCAACCCTAAGTCCTTAACAAATGCAAGAGATTAACTTAGGTGCATTTTCACGCAACTTCTACGTCCTTCGGTCCGCGGCATCGGTGTCTACCTCGGCATTGCCTTCACCAAGCTCTTCGAGTATGAGGGGCTTCGACACCACCTTTGATTACTTCATCAACATCGTCTCCGCTAAAACACCATTTTTCTTAGGAGGGCTTTTGCCAAGCGACTTTTGCAGGGAGGGCCTTCGACAAAATCATCGTCTTGCCTCTACCAATGCAATGACATGAGGGGCTTCATCGACAACCGTCATCTACACCAACATCGCTTCGCCAAACACCTTTGTAGGAGGGTCTTTAGCTTGAGGGACTTTGCTAGTTAAACAACCAATCTAAAGCTGTTAACCAAACATAGAAATGGGCAAATATCAACACAGATTTAGGTCTTGATTGTAACAAGTTTCCTGAGTTTCGGTGTTCTCACTTGTCTTGCAGGTTTGTTGATATTTCACTGAATAAAAAGTATCTCAGATGATGATTTAAAGTACACCATTACAACGGGCTCATCGAGACGATTGAAACAAACATATTGTTTGCTATATTTGGAGTATAAGTAAAAGATATCAAATTTGTAGCTGTAGGAGCGAGTCCACTAAAATGACCATAACTTCCTCATCCGAACTGCGTTATTAGTGCAACATACCTTTTAGGAAAGCTTACTCAGGAGGCCTACTGAAAGGTCTTAATGGCTAGAGGGGGTGAATAGCCTATTAAAAAATTCTTGCAACAACACTAAACACCGGATTAGTAAATAAGATGGCAAAAGCTATTTAAGCAATGCAACAAGCTATCTATGCAAGCTACAAGTCAAATCTATTATCTCTAATCCACTCAACGGCTATGTCGCTAGTTTACTCCTAGGTGAACAAGCAATTTTAACTAGATTACAACTAGGAGCTAACAAGACTAAGCAACCTAAGCAAAACTACACAAGATATACCAAAGTAATATACGTGGAGTAGAGAATGATATACCGAACGTCGATGTGTAGAGGTGGAAGCCAATCACCGTGATCAACAAGAAATCTCCAACGAGCACAACAAGGTTGACACGATGATTTTTCACCGAGGTTCACGTGCTTGCCGGGCACGCTAGTCCCGTGTGGCGACACACTCACTTGACGGTTGCTAAGCTTAATGGCGGTGCCAAAACCCCTATGGGCGCTCAAGCAAGCGATCACAAGAGAGGGTCCAACAAGCCACGAGCAATCCACTAGTGCTCCTTTCGCGAATCTCCCCGCGGGGTAAGGAATGACCCCTCACAATCACCACGGGTGTGGCCTCAAACAAGCTCCACTTGAGCTCAACACCGCCTCTTGCTCCAAGCCGCTAGGGAACCGGGCAAATTCCCAAGAAAACAAGAATCCCGCGGCTTCTCCAAGGATGAAGTGCCTCTAGATGCAACCGATGATGCAATGCACTTCTATCACTCTCAATCTCACCAAGAATCCGAGTTAGTGGTGAAGAGATGAGTGGAGAGGAGTATCAAATGCTCACTAGCAAGTTGGAAGCTTCAAATGTGCAAGAGAGGGGGCTAGGAACCGGCCATCCAAGTATATATAGCCCACCTCACGAAATAGAGCCGTTGGTCTTCAAATTGGGCTCTCTGCGGGGCTGGCCGGGACGCACCGACCCGGAACCACCAGGCGGTCGGTCGCGGGGTCGGTCGGTGCTTCCGGTCACCGACAAGCACCCGGGCCCGCCGGTAGCGGAAGCATGCGTCCGATCGGGGTCCGGTCGACCACCGGACTCATCCGGTCAGGGTCCGGTCACCGCGTCCGGCAAAAACCCGCTGCGGGGCTCTACGCGAGCGCCTTCGACGCCGGGGACGCTCCGGTGGGTGCGTCCGGTCACCCCGAGACAGCAAAACTTCATATTTTTCTTTGCTCTTTGCTTCAAACTTGCTTCGCCTCTTGCCGTAGGTTGCCAACACGTCCAAGATGAGCACGTTATCACCAATGTTAGCACGTCGAGATGTTAGGCAAGATCGAAGTTTGTGCTCTCATGTCCTAAATGCAATATGCAAGTCAATTGGACCTAGAAGCACTTCACCATAGGATTGTCGCGGCATTCCCTCTTGATAGTCGGCTATCTATCCTATAATGTGATCACACGCTCTATCGTGTCTTGATCACCGAAAGGAAAACCCTATCAAGATACCTTTGCCTTGATCTCCCGGGTTCCTCTCAAGCCGATCACCGAGCTTGACGATCCATCAAGTCCACCGACATGGTCCATGTTCATGATCATCATGCTCCTTGTCATCCATCTAATCCTTTCTTAAAGTCATCACTTAGAGCAAAGGATTAGTCCACAAGTGTGTCATCAATTTCCAAAACCAAACATGAGATTTCAATCTCCCCCTTTTTGGTAATTGATGACAACCAAACTCACAAAGAATTGGAATAAAATTCAATTGAACTTGAATTGCTTGCCCATAGAGTTTTGATCATGAATCAAGAGATGGACAATCATTTCAAGGTTCGGTTTTGGTAGTAGTAGCTCCCCCTACATATGTGCTTCCATGTGTTTGGATCAAGTTGGCACATATGTAAAGATAGAAACCTTGGGGAGAGATACTAATACCAAAAGAGATGCTAAGGTTCTAGAATTTGGACCTTTGAAGCGTGAAACCATCGGAGTCCTTAGCATCATGTATCTAGACATTCATCAAAAACTCAACATACCCCATCAGATCAATATTATAGGCTAAAATGTGAGCTTTGTCTAGATACAACCTATGCATGCTAGTTGGTCAATACACCAATCAATTTTCAAAAACTAGCATACACCAAGCAATCATGTATATTGAATTTAGATTACCAATGCAACATCACATTATGATCATGCACATACAAATGCACAAATAGTCTATGAGCTTGCTCCCCTATTTGTGTGATCCTTTCCAACATCTTTGTGACTTATTTCTCCCCCTTTGTCAACAATCACCAAAAAGGTGTAAATGAGAGAAATCAAGTCAATCAAAGTATCACATGTGGTCTCATCTAGATTACTTGCCTTTTCATGTATTCAAGTTTGAACCAAGGACAAGCTTTTTCACACCTCATATGCATAAGGGTTATCTTGCACCATGTTAGAATACACATCAATAGCGCATTTTCTAGAGTTGACACTAGGATTGCAAGCACATAAACATGTCATATGCCACCACTAGTTCATAAAACCATTCAAAGCTAAAGTGGTGCCACACATACATTGAAAACATTTTATTTTCCATGAATGAGCCTATTAAGCATGCATGATGGCTAGATGCACTAACAAGTCCTTAGTTATATATGAATGCCATGACAACCAACTTTTACCTTGGGGTTTGTCGAAAGAGAGGCATGTCATATAAGTGGGGTGCATCAACTCAAGTTGGAGAAGTCAATAATGTTCAATTCTCCCTTTAGCATGCAAAACCTCTTCTCCTCAAGTGGCTTGGTGAATATGTCGGCTAGTTGATCTTCGGTGTCAATGCCCATGATACAAATGTCACCCTTTTGTTGATGATCTCTTATGAAGTGGTGCCTTATATCAATGTGCTTTGTTCTTGGATGTTGAACCGGATTTTGGGTCATCTTCCTTGCACTTTCATTGTCACAAAACAATGGGACTTTGTCAAATTGGAATCAAAAATCCTTCAATGTTGACCTCATCCAAAGCAATTGAGTGCAACAACTTCCCGCACTAATGTATTCGGCTTCGGCAGTTGAAAGAGCAACACTATTTTGCTTCTTTGAAGACCATGATACTAGTGACCTTCCAAGCAATTGACATGTGCCACTTGTGCTCATTCTATTGATCTTGCACCCTCCATGGTCGGAATCCGAATATCCAATCAAATCAAACTTGGATCCCTTTGGATACCATAGTCTAACATCTTGTGTGCCCTTTAAGTACCTCACAATTCTCTTTGTTGCCTTGAGGTGACTTTCTCTTAGATCGGATTGATATCTAGCACACATGCCCACACTAAATGCTATGTCCGGTCTTGATGCGGTTGCATAGAGCAAACTACCAATCATGGACCTATACTTCTTTTTGCTCAACCATGTTGCCACTTGGATCGGGGTCTAGGCTTCCATTGGTTGCCATAGGTGTGGACATTGACTTGGCATCTTGTAGATCAAACTTCTTGATCATGTCTTTGATGTACTTGCCTTGACTAATGAATGTGCCATTCTTCAATTGCTTGATTTGAAGTCCTAGGAAGAATGTGAGTTCTCCAAGCATTGACATTTCAAACTCATTGGCCATCATCTTTGCAAACTCTTTACAAAATTCTTGATTGGTTGACCCAAAAAAATAATGTCATCCACATAGATTTGCAACACAAACAAGTCCTTGCCAATCTTCTTGGTGAAGAGAGTGGTGTCCACTTTGCCCATCTTGAACCCTTTAGAGAGAAGAAAAGCTCTCAACCTCTCATACCATGCTCTTGGTGCTTGCTTCAAGCCATACAAAGCCTTCTTCAACTTGTAGACATGGTTGGGATACTTCTTATCTTCAAAACCCGAGGGTTGTTCAACATACACCAATTCATTGATGAAGCCATTCAAGAATGCACTTTTCACATCCATTTGATAGAGCTTGATGTCATGAGCACATGCATAAGCAAGCAAGATTCTAATTGCTTCAAGTCTAGCAACGGTGCATAAGTCTCTCCAAAGTTAAGACCTTCTACTTGAGTATACCCTTGAGCTACTAGCCTTGCCTTGTTTCTCACAACAATTCCATCTTGATCTTGCTTGTTCTTGAAGACCCACTTGGTTCCAATCACATTATAGTCCCTTGGCCTTTCCATCAATTCCCATACATCATTCCTCTTGAAGTTGTTCAACTCTTCATGCATGTCATTGATCCAATCTTCCTTCTTGAGTGCATTTTCAATGTTCTCCGGTTCTTCTTGTGCTACAAAGGCATGGTGAGCACAAAAGGATGCTAATCTTCTTCTAGTAACCACTCCACTATTGATGTCACCGACAATTTGATCAATTGGATGGTCTCTTGCTATGTTGGATGGTTGCATCACTTGCACTTGATGACTAGGATGGGGAGTTGGACTAGCTTGTTGCTCTTGATCTTCATCTTGAGTACCACTAGTGCTTGCTTTATTTGCATCAAACTCAATTGTAGTGGTAGGCAATGGAGTGTCTTCATCATCTTCAACTTTCCTTGGTCTAATGTCACCAATGTCCATTGTCCTCATAGCATTCTCCAAGTTGGAACCACTCACATCATCATGATTTTTAACTTCATTTTGAGAGTCTTGGGTTTCATCAAATTCCACATCATGAACTTCTTCAAGTTTGCCACTACCTAAGTTCCAAACTCTATATGCTTTGCTTGTGGTTGAATATCCAACTAGGAAACCTTCGTCACACTTCTTGTCAAACTTGCCCAATCTTGTGCCTTTCTTGAGAATGTAGTATTTGCATCCAAAGACTCTAAAGTAACCAATGTTGGGCTTCCTTCCATTGAGCAACTCATATGGTGTCTTGCCAAGCATCCCATGGCAATAGAGACGGTTGCTACAATAGCAAGCCGTGTTGATTGCTTCGGCCCAAAAGGAATGGCTAAGATTGTACTCACTAAGCATTGATCTTGCCATTTCAATTAAGGTTCTATTCTTCCTCTCAACTACACCATTGGATTGAGGAGTGTAGGTTGGTGAGAATTGATGTCCAATTCCAAGCTCATCACACAACTCTTCAATTCTTGTGTTCTTGAATTCACTTCCATTGTCACTCCTAATCTTCTTGATAGATGTCTCAAACTCATTTTGAACCCTCTTGACAAATGTCTTGAAAAGCTCAAACACATCATTCTTGTCATGCAAGAAGAACACCCATGTGTATCTAGTGTAGTCATCAACTATAACAAAACCATACTTGTTGCCTCCAATGCTAGAATATGATGTTGGCCCAAACAAGTCCATGTGTAGCAACTCAAATGCCTTGCTTGTACTCATTGTACTCTTGGTTGGATGTGCAATGCCATGTTGCTTCCCGGCTTGACATGCTCCACAAGGTTTGTCCTTCTCAAACTTGACATCACTCAAGCCTCTAACCAAGTCATGCTTCACTAACTTGTTCAATTGCTTCATTCCAACATGACCAAGCCTTCTATGCCACAACCACCTTTTGCTAGCTTGTGAGAGTAGACATGTTGTTAATTTGGCTTCTTTTGACTTGAAATCAACAAGGTAGAGATCACCATATCTAAATCCCTTGAAGATCATGTTTGCACCACCACCACTAACCACTTCAACTTCTTGACTTGTGAATATGCATTTGTACCCATGGTCACAAAGTTGAGAAACCGACAAGAGGTTGTAATCAAGATGATCAACTAGCAACACCTTTGACAAGATTTTCTCTTGAGTGATAGCAATCTTGCCTAGCCCCAACACATTGCCTTTCTTGTCATTGCCAAAAGTGATTGACTCATACTCATCAATGCCCTTGATGCTAATTGACTTGAACATATTAGAATCCCCGGTCATGTGTTGAGTGCACCCACTATCCATTATCCAATGCTCTCCTCCGGCACGGTAATTGACCTACAAAAAGAGATCAATTCTTCTTAGGTACCCAATGTTGCTTGGGTCCTTCAAGGTTAGTCACCAAGGCCTTTGGTACCCAAATGGCTTTCTTCCTTGAGCCCATCCATGGTGTACCAATGTACCTAGCACGAACACCATTGTTTTTCTTCACAAGCATATAAGAATGATCAAGCTTGATGGAAGAAACATTGGTTCTCTTGTTCATGCACTTTTGCTTCACATGACCAACTTGCTTGCAAGCTTTGCAATAGCTACCATTGCTCTTCACAAAACGAGTCTTGTGAGTCACATAGGCGGCCTTGCCTTTCTTGGGGATATAGCCTAAGCCCTCCTTATACAAGGATGCCCTTTGGCTACCCAAGCACATAAGCAAGCGGTCCTCACCACCATAAGCCTTAGCTAAGGTGTGATTGAGCTCCTTCACTTCCCTTTTCAAACAAGCATTCTCATGAATAAGCATAGGGTTGTCATTATCTTCACTAGAGATGGATATGCTAGTGATAGAGCTAGTGGAGGTCTCACACTTGGGGGTTGATTCATCAACAAGAATGTCACACATGATGCTTGCATTGGATGTATCAACATTTTCAACCACTAGGCACAACTTGTGCTCTTCTAGTAGAGAGGAACAATAGAGACATAGCTAACCAAGATTGGAACTAGATATCTTAGTGATCACGTCTGCACTCTCAACCTTTATAAGTCTTGTGCTGCTCCGGGTTAAGTTAGACCATAGTTAACCTCACACGTTTCTGTGTGGATACGATATTTAAAACCCTATTGGTGAAAACTACATTGGTATCCATGTGCATGCATGTAGACCTTATCTATGTGTGTCTTAAATCTACCAACAACCATCATCCTCACCAACTACAATGGCTAGAGAGCCTTCGTTGACACCTCCGATGTCTATGATGACTCCGCACCACCGTCGAGCTCAAGTAGCTATATAAACTCTTTTAACACCAAAGTCTACCATGCCCTCATCAACCTCTTCGATTTGAAGGGTTCATTGACAACAATTGTCCGAACATCTACATCAACTACTTCTAATACGTCGACTACACCAAGCATCAACTAAGTATTCAATCAAGAGCGCTGACCAAGAGGGGCTAGGGAGCACACAGAAGGATCAACCGCTTTAGAGTATTAAGTCCTTTGTCCAACACTCATGAGCAAAAAATTGGAGACCTCATGACAACTTTTGGCAACAACTAATTTAACTAACTTTCGAGATGACACTAGAGGTCGAGGCCTTGGTGGCAGAAATCTACGTGCAAAGATGACACCAGAAGGTGGAGGCCTTAGAGGCAGAGACCTATGCACCTCAGTGACAACAGCAGTAGAGGCCTTGGAGGCGTAGACCTGTGTGCCAAGATGATGCTAGAGGTGGAGGACAAGGGATGAAGTCTAGCACCCTAAGAAGACGGGGATGAAGACCCACGCATCACGAAGGTCTAAGATATCAAGACCTGCATGATGAACATAAGCATCTAAAGATCGAAAATGCAGACATCTAAAAGACTGCCCTTAGTACTTAGAACATGTATAGGATAGAGTTGTGGACGTGCTCTTTTCTCTGTGACCTTTTTCCCCCACAAAGTTTTTGGGATGGAATTTTTAGCGAGGCATGCATGTGTGGTTGCGAAGGGCAATCCTCGCAACCAAGTCTGAGCTCTATTGTGCCTCTTCTAGTATGTGCATCTACTAGGTTGTGTAGTACCTGCCATAACCTAGTAGATGAGGGCTATTGTTCGAACATGTCATTTTCATATGGGCCAAATCCCATAGAAGAGGCCTAACTAGTGTTAGTGAAGTGACCTATAAATCCAACCCCAACCGACGGGTTGCTTGTAAAACATTATTCTCCATATATAAAGCCAAGAGCAAGAGGACAATGGGGGCTCTCTTGCTTTCTGATACCCGAATGAATACCTAGTTGTCTCTCTCTTCGCCCTCTCTTATCTTGTTTGGAACTGAGGTTCCAACAAATATGCTCACAATATTTATTCTACATTCTGGGCCTCAGCATGAATATTCAACTTGTCATTTATCATACCCACCCTAGCAAAACACACTGCATATCAACAAAACAAAATTATTACTTCACAATTCAAGGTGTTTGGATCAAACGGATATGGATCTTATTGTTATAAGGAAAATAACTAACTTGAGTTAGAACTCGATTTCCATATAGTTCCACAATCCAAACAAATAATAAAAAGCACATGCAAATCTTAGGCTTCACAACAGTTATAAAATATACAATCAAACAATACCAATGAAACATTCAGCATAAGCGAGGAAGGGCAAACATAAGTTACGAGTTGGGGCTTTTGATAGTTCAAGATAGTTCTCGGCTAGTGGATGCACAATGTGTTCTAAATTTATCAAATCATAGCCCCCCATGTTTTTTTTTTTTCAACGCATCATGTTGAAATAGCAAGCAAACGTCGATAGAAAAATTTCTCCCAGGATCGCCAAGCCTACACAACTAATGAAGTAAATGTCGAGTTACACAAACACATGAAAATAGGTGAGAATTTAGAGATAGGGATGGAGGAAGGGGGAGGGGGAGTGATACGTCACGGTGTCCCGATCTTCACGACGTAGGATGATCTTCAGATAACTAGCTGTAGAACGGTAGGATAACTTGCGGCAAGCGGCGATAACTAGTGCAACCTGACGAATAAAACTTCGAAGCCAACCACCGTCTTTAACCGGCAACCTGAATCGAGGATTCGCCCAACCACACTCTCAAAGAACCAACCAACACAACCTACAATCAATCAAGGAGAACCTTGAAGGGAGTAGGAGCACCAATTGGGAGCGGATGAAGCCGCCGCTTCTGTAATCCCGCGAAGGAAATCACAAGAGCAAGGGGTAGAGATCTCTCTCTGAAATTGTTAGCACTCGGGCTGAACAAAAGGGGTTCTGTATTTCAATTATCAAAAGTCTGAGATTACAATGATGCTATGGAGTATTTATACTAGCTACAGCCCTACTAGATAGGTGTAAACTCGGGATGGAAATGAAGAGACTAAGAATGTGAAAAGGCCTCCACGAAATCAATCCCGAAGTGGCCTCGCGCGACTGTTGGCCTCAGAGCAGTCTTGATAATTAGGCAATAACTCCTTATTGGGAAGTCCAAAAGACGAATGGCTGGATGCGTTGAAAAGCTAACTTGATGATCTTTCCAACCATTTATACCATGCACCACGACACTTCGTAGAATGGTACAGTTTTGCATTCAAACTTGGACTTCATGCTGACTGTTGAGCTTCTGAGCAGTCTTCACTAAAAGAGGTCGGCAGCCAAAACCCGAACTTGAAACAGGTCGAAGCTTGATTTATCGAAACTAGACTTCAAGAGCTTTCAAACAAGTGCTCATTTGCCTTCATAGCTTTTGGGAATCAAAAGTTATGAACGTTTCTTTCGGACTGTTCTGCAGGACTGGTCTTGCTCGAGCTTGATCCTTCTTTGTGTTCATCTCCTTGTATGTTCTTATCATTCTCCTTAGCAAACCTGAGCATTAGCAATGTGCAAGATTTAGGCAGTATATAATTCTCTTTAATGGTAAAATGAGTTTCACAAAGTAGCGCGTGCACCTTGCGTTGTAGTTTTGTATTCGATCCATCAAAGACATGGGTTGGTGTTGCGTGGGTGGAATGTTGTAACAGACTTGCTTGGTGTCGTGATCGGTGTAGAGGTCGACAAGGCCAACACAGAGGTTGACAAGGCCATCATAGGGTCGGCGTGGATGTCGATGAGGTCGACATGGAGGTCGGTGAGGTCAGTGAGGTTGGCGTGGTCATATCATCCTCCCCTCTTGAAAAGGAGTCGTCCTCGACTCTAAACCGTCTAGGCTCAACAATTGTGCTAGGCCAACGGGGGTTGGATGTGATTTCTCTATCACAATCTTGTTCCTCCATCACAGCAAGGTGTTTGGACCTGTAATCATATAAACCAAGTAGTAGTCTTGTTGTTGGAAACCAAAAGAGTTAGAATCAAGTTTAGCTTTCACCTTGAATGAATCCTTAGAATTTTGAGTGAATGTTGATGTCTCCGGCATAGCTGTATCATCCTTCCTCCCATCCGGGAAAATCGTCCCTATGCTTTTGTTCTCCCGAAAACAATCGAAAGAAGGTAGAGAATGGATGCATATGCCTAATTCTATGATTACTTAATGAAGATCGTTCATTGTCTTTACAATTCATATGCACATTGTTCCTTTTCTTGTGAGAGAAGTAGTTGGTCAAATTTTGTGAATCTGAAATCAGTTTTGAAAATGGTAGCACAAAAAGATTTCTTTTAAACCACACATCTGATTCAAGTTATCATGTTTCATCTTAATGACATGGTTAATATCAAAATATGGAATTGAAACATTCATGGTATTGTAAAAATTTGTATGGCACAAAGTATTCAAGTGTTTAGGGGGGTATACCTTTCAAACTCCATGGCTCCAAATGTCGATGCAAAAACGTTGGTTGAACGAATAGAACATGTTTGCACAATATTTCTTTCTTTCAAAGAAGCATATGAACAATGGAAAGACATTGGTAGTTCTGAGCGGTAAGTATTGAACAATCTATTTATCTCAAATTTAGAAAGATATGATTCACATAATCTATTGCTCATTTTATTCAACTTCATTTCAGCATTGTTACATGTTATGCAAAGGGCACAAGCATAAAATTTATTTACAATATGATGTCCAATGAAGTTAAATGTGTACTTGCAGCTATATACACCATCCAAAGATTTCATAGATGATATATGACGAACACTTTCAAGCATTTTATTGATATCAACAAACTCATCAAACTTGACATAGAATATACATTCAACAGGGGATATTTTTGTGAAGAATTCAGCATGAGTAATCATATTCACATGGTTAATTTTATTAGCATGTAAAGTAGCATTTATATCAATCAAAAAGAATAACAATGATCTTTCATGATTGAACAATGGTTATTACCTTTCAAAATTTCAGCACTTGTATGAGCATGTGGATCAATCAAATTAGCACAAAGATTTTGTGTGTGTTCAATTCAACTTTTAGATTTGGTGATGATGGGGCATGTACAATGGACCGTATCTCTAAATTTTTTTACCTCCATCCTTGTCATGGATCAAACTTGGGATAGCAGCAAATTGGTCATCCGCGATGACTATCTTGTTAGTTCTCTTATCAAGTATGGCATGGTTATGAGCAACAACCTCGTCCTCCTTTTCATCGCACACCTGCACATTTTGGAAGACAATACTAGAAGTAGAGATTAGTGGGTTAGTATTAAAATCATCCTCACATGTCTTGCATTGAAACTCTCTCTTTTGGTGTGGTGTATCTCTCACACTCATATTCTTGATGCTCTCAACCTCACATTTGGTGGAATCACAGATCTCACTTTTATTTTCACTCACACTCGATTTGGCTATGTGGCTCACATTCTTACATTTAGTGGAGTCGGACAACTCACTCTTGTTTTCACTCTCACTCAATTTGGCTATGTGGCTCTCATTCTCACATGGGTTTTGATGCATAATATCTTCAACACCTTGTGGAACTACATATGAATAGATGCCTTCATTCTTTGTCTTTCCCAAGAGCATTGGGGAACAAATAGCTGCAGCAAAACAACCATCTTGTGCCTTCTCAAAAGACACAAAACTTGCATCAATAGAAGTGGAATCATGTACATTAATCTTGCCTTCAAACTGAACTTTTTGTGGCATGTTTGAGCACAAACTTTCAGCACAACTGTCCAACAATTCATCCCAAGTTGCAGCTGATGGCACAACACATCTTGGCACTTTGTTCATGCTTGGAACAACATTAGCTTGTAACTGCAGATTCGTTGAAGCATGATGAAGTCCATCTTGGACAGATTTGTCACTTGCACTAGATGACATAATAGAAACATCTTTCTTCTCACATTCACCTCTCAAATTGACACCTTCATCAGCCTTCACATTTAGATTAGATGTATCTTCAAAAATTGAAGTGTTACCAGCCTCTTGATCGTCTTTTGGCTCTGGTTCTTCATCATATTGCATACCAACATTTTGGGCAGCTTTGGGATGGGGACTTTCACCACAAATGGCACTTGAACAAGGCACAAAACTTCTGAGATCAGCAACACATGTTTTCATGCAGCGAGAAGGTGCTTCTTGCTGAATAATTTTCAGCTTTGCATGGTCTGGAACTGCAACATGTTCCTTCAACTCTATACTTAAAAGATTAGCCTCCAACAGAGAATCATGCTCTATAATTTCACAACTTGGCATAGTGGATTCTTCTAGCTCACACTGGGTGGCATGTGCAGCAGATTTTTTTTCTTCTTGGTCTTGCTCAAAACTGAGAGAACCAATGTTGAGATTACTTGCAACTTCTTCCTTCACAATTTCAGATTGTGAATGACACTTTGGGATAGAAACTTTCTTAGAGATTGGTGTAACCTCATGATCCAAGCTAACATCACACACCACATCATTTCTCTTATCAACTTGGGGCAGAAAGCTTTGTTCTTGCTGCATAATAGAGTTCTTCTTGGAGTTGCATTGTTGATGCTCGCTTCTTTTAGCACTAGAATCAACTGAAGAAACCTTTGGGACAGCATGTCCTCTCTTCTTGCATGGAGTTGATGTTTTCTTCTGTGCACTAATAGAGGATACATTGGGCTGCAGTTTAGCACATTCATCTTGGCACAAACTAATGCACCGTGTGGTCTTGCCTTGCTTCACCTTGGCAATTTTTTCTTCTCCTCTCTAATTGCACAACTCAAAAGATCTTGCATGCTTCTAAAATATTTTCCCTCAAGTGCAGCAGCAATGTTATCATTAAGACCTTTCTCAAAGTACTTCATTGCTTTCATCTCATCAACAACATTTGGTCTATGCAAGGAAGAATGTAGCTTATCATAATATGCTTGGACAGATTTACTACCTTGCTTCACATTCTCCAAACGACGAAGCAAAATCAGCCTATATTCTCTTGGAATAAATTCTTTCCTCATGGCCTTCTTCAAATCTTCCCAATTCTTGATGTGATGCTTCTGTGGATATTGTTTCCACCAATCAAGAGCATAATCTTCAAACTCAAGTACAGCTTGTGATATCTTCTTGCCTTGAGAAAGACCTTGAACTTCAAGTTCAATCTCCATTTTCTCTTGCCAATCAAGAAAATCCTTCGGATCGGTACTTCCATAGAATGGAAGATTGGTGTATCTTCGGCCTGCCATGGTTAATGCATATGCAAACAAAAAGCTTATATGTGGTATAGGAATTTATATATGTGGAATCTCTCAATCTCACCTCTCTTACCAACCAATGCTCTTTTATGAAATTCCTGCGGGTTCTGAGAAACAAATGTGTGGCGGTAACGAGAGTGATGGTTCAGTGAATACAAGACCAAAGAGTACCGATTACGATGGCTTTTATGTGGAGCTTGGTGGGGAATAATAAACAAGGAATGCAATCTGAATTCTAGTTGTTGTAAGGTTAAGTAACAATCCAAACTAGAAGTTCCCTGCCTAGTGCTGACCACAAAATATGAATGATATAAAATGATCACACACGCACAAAAGAAATTTCAGTTTTGATGCAAACAAGGAGTATGATTGGGATGCAAGTGTTGCGATCAGACCCAACCAAGATTTTGCACCAAAGAAAGATAGCAAACTGATTGTTCAACTTGATACGATAACTTTCAGCAATTGGACACTTCAAACAAGCTGATCTTTCAATCTTTCTTTCTCAACTTTCTCAACCTTTTTTTTTACTTTTCTTTCTCTCTCTTTTTTTTATTTTTTTTTTTTCCTGTATAACAAAACACAAAAGATCAGATATGATACTTGAACTTATGACTGAAATAAAAACACAACCAATAGCTATGAATTTGATAGGATCAAAGATAACACAAGAAGCGATATAGGCTATAGATTTCTTTTTTTTTTTTTTGTAGGGATTTTCAGATATATAAAAGAAGCTCAAAGGACACGCGAAGGATAATGATCAGCAACTAAAACAAAGACTCTAATGGACTGAAACTTGACCGAACTCACCACAATAACAGATTGAAACAACAGGCTAAGCAATATATATTTTTGGGTTTTCTTTGGTGGATAGGACTAAAACAAAATATATGTAGCTAGGGTAAAGAATCCTACCGTGGCAACCGTAGAGCTGATACCAGATGATACGTCACGGTGTCCCGATCTTCACGGCGTAGGATGATCTTCAGATAACTAGCTGTAGAACAGCCGGATAACTTGCTGCAAGCAGCGATAACTAGTGCAACGACGAATAAAACTTCAAGCCAACCACCGTCTTTAACCGGCAACCTGAATCGAGGATTTGCCCAACCACACTCTCAAAGAACCAACCAACACAACCTACAATCAATCAAGGAGAACCTTGAAGGGAGTAGGAGCACCAATTGGGAGCGGATGAAGCTGCCGCCTCGTAATCCCGCCGAAGGAAATCACAAGAGCAAGGGGTAGAGATCTCTCTCTGAAATTGTTAGCACTCGGGCTGAACAAAAGGGGTTCTGTATTTCAATTATCAAAAGTCTGAGATTACAATGATGCTATGGAGTATTTATACTAGCTACAGCCCTACTAGATAGGTGTAAACTCGGGATGGAAATGAAGAGACTAAGAATGTGAAAAGGCCTCCACGAAATCAATCCCGAAGTGGCCTCGCGCGACTGTTGGCCTCCAGAGCAGTCTTCAGTAATTAGGCAATAACTCCTTATTGGGAAGTCCAAAAGATGAATGGCTGGATGCGTTGAAAAGCTAACTTGATGATCTTTCCAACCATGTATACCATGCACCACGACACTTCGTAGAATGGTACAGTTTTGCATTCAAACTTGGACTTCATGCTGACTATTGAGCTTCGGAGCAGTCTTCACTAAAAGAGGTCGGAAGCCAAAACCCGAACTTGAAACAGGTCGAAGCTTGATTTATCAGGAACTAGACTTCAAGAGCTTTCAAACAAGTGCTCATTTGCCTTCATAGCTTTTGGGAATCAAAAGTTATGAACGTTTCTTTCGGACTGTTCTGCAGGACTGGTCTTGCTCGAGCTTGATCCTTCTTTGTGTTCATCTCCTTGTATGTTCTTATCATTCTCCTTAGCAAACCTGAGCATTAGCAATGTGCAAGATTTAGACAGTATATAATTCTCTTTAATGGTAAAATGAGTTTCACAAAGTAGCGCGTGCACCTTGCGTTGTAGTTTTGTATTCGATCCATCAAAGACATGGGCTGGTGTAGCGTGGCTGGAATGTTGTAACAGCTTGCTTGATGTCGTGATCAGTGTAGAGGTCGACAAGGCCAACACAGAGGTCGACAAGGCCATCATAGAGGTCGGCGTGGATGTCGATGAGGTCGACATGGAGGTCGGTGAGGTCAGTGAGGTTGGCGTGGTCATATCGGGAGATATACCAAACTAGCACTTGCAATTGCTTAACATCTCTATCAAGATATTCTAAAAGAGAATTACCCTATGTTGGGTCGGAAGGTGGCATCTACCGTTATGGCAGCCATTGTGCTCTGAATAAGAAGCATCCATTGGATCGCTAAGTAATCTGTGTAGTTAATTAAGAAAGTGCAGGGAAAGTGAATGCACTACAAACTACCCAACATCATAAATTTTTGCATGATTATAAAATGTGAACTGAGTGATGTATATAAACGGTGAGATGACATTGTACATTATCTGAATACTAGTAACCATCCCTTTTCATTTACTGTTTCGTTGATGCTCTCCTACTAAGATTTATACATATTATGTAAGCAATCCAAATATGCACATACAACCAACTGTTTAATACATGTTTTGAGATCTAAGCAATCTTAAAAAACAAAGATAACTATATGAGTTGAATAATGATAAGAACTTACATGATCCAACAAAGAAATGCCCGTATCACCGAAGTCACCATGGTCAAATGGAACTTGCATAACATTAGTGGCTGAAGTTGAATCTGTATGCATTCAAAAATGACATTTATAAATGAGTAAATTGCATCCGAGTACAGGGAACTATACGTGTGGGTGCAAATTACCCCAAAAACTTGTAATCTGCTCTATTAGGGATAATAACTTATCGTGTTGGTGCATAGACGGTCCAAAAGCCAATATGTCGCATTCTTGGCCATATGGGCTACGACCGGACTCATACACGGCTCGTCAATGCACATACATACACGGCTCGTGCTCGCTTGTTGAATCTTGCTACACTTGTTGAAAATTAATGAAGTAGTCTGAAATTTTGTCAACTTCCTTCTTGCTTCCTGTACTAAATTGTTTGATAGACAAAAAAGAGTACGACTCATTTTCTTTCTTCCTCTTTTGGTTGCAAAGAATCATGAAAAACATATACAACTTGCTTTACTACACATGTAGGGAAAGCGGACTTGCAAGGCCGAGACCCTAGGTAGAACAGCCACGAGCTCGTCCCTCGCCGCATGTGCGTGCAGATAACGACGTGCACGAGCTCTAGATGTGGGTATATCATATAGCACAAGCCATGTATGTGTCCGAGCTTGAGCTGATGTGCACGACTAGCCGCGTTGACGAGTCGTGTATGTGCATTGACGAGCCGTGTACGAGTCCGATCGTAGCCCATACAACCAAGAACGTGACATATTGGTTTTTGGACCTTCTATGCACCAATACAACAAGTTAGTATCCCTAATAGAGCACATTACAAGTTGTTGGGGGTAATTTGCACCCACACGTTTAGATCTTGTACTCTAGATGCAATTTACTCTGTATAAATATGATAAAGAACTACAAATAAGAGAGTCAAAATTTGACATATTTGGCATGCTCCAAAACTGTTGCAAGGCAGGTATATCGCCTGAAACATAAAGTCAGAACAAATGGTAACAAATGGAATATATGTGCAATAATAACTAAGAAGTTGAAATGGCCATTTATCCATAAAAGCACATATGTGTAAAAATTCATAGTGATTAAAACAAAGCACACAAAAGAAAGCAATCTCTCACACTAATTAGGGTAACAGAACATAGGATAGTGACCATATCCGAGGACATGGCTATATGTGTAGATTATAAACTCTACAGAGTGTGTGCATCTTGAAAATCCCACACAAAGTGCCCATAGAGTGGTAGCTAGTCAGCTAAGGAGCAGAATGGCAAAACTTAGACTTGTCGTAATGGCACCATCCTACCTCTCTCGGGCTGAAGCACTAGATCTCCATTTGTGTACCTAAAGCGTTGAATCCAAACCAACCGAGCCAGTGGTGGCCGAGTCTTGGGATGGTGTGAGCCCCTCATGCTCACCCTCCCTAACAATATCTGCTACCTCCTACAATAATGGTGCCATCCTAAGCAACAAGCCTAGGACCCCTCCCATGGAGCATATGGTGTGAATGTAATGTGATGTGAAGCATGATCACACCAACATTTTAGTCCTTACATGATCAGAGCAACCATCTCCTCGAATGGGTCTGTTGACGTTTCTTAACATATGCGTAAGAATCCCGCAAGCGCACGGAATTGTCGTTATAGCATTTCACCCGGAAGTATTCGAGGGTATCGTATTTCCACGAGGAACGGTTTGTGTGACTTCTCTCGAATAGAGTCACCCTAGGATAACTATGGGTGGTGAGGTATCTTTATGGGCTCGAACTCTTTAGCAGGGATCACTTGGCTGTTATGTCCTTCGGGCAGACGGCAATCGCCCAAACCGGGATGGAGACCAGGCATTTAGCACTCGCGCCACACCCGAACGTGGGGGATTACAAGGGACGGACAAGGTTGTCACAACTTGACCGCCTACCCCTCAACCGTGGGATGCGCCACAAAAGATAGAAAACCCTTAGTCTAGACACCACATCTACACTAGTGATTATTACTGAGGCGTGTTAACAAGGCTTACCCGTCCCCAGGGGTCCTTCTACCGCAGCACCGCCCGAAGGAACGACTATCAATCCCGCAATTCTATAACTTGACTAGATAATATGCTTAAGAGTAATAAGCCGAAAAGAGGGATACAACCATTCTTACCCAAATGATTAGAAGGTTGTAGAGGTACAAGCATGGCAGGTCCGACAAGTCCGGCACTAGGCCACCCGAGATCCGTAATGCAGGGGTACAGGGACTACATGGAGAAGAGGCCAAGCCCTCTTCTAGCCTTCCCTCTCTCACTCTCCATTAGAACTAAGAAGGAGGAAGAAGAAGAATAAGAGTGGAGTGGGAGCTTCTTCCTTTCTTCTACATTGTGGCTCTTCCTTGTGTTGTGTATGAATTGGTGTGTTGAGGAAGAGGGAGAGGGCCTCCTTTTATAGGTAGAGGAGAGGGGGCTTGTTGGAAAATGTCCCTCCCCATATGGAAGGAACCAAACCGACCTTGGTACACCTTCCTAATCAGCCCAAACCGACCAACCAACCTCGGCAACACACTTTTTTGGAAGGTAATGCACCACCTCGAGAAATTTGGGCCCGGTTGGCGGCCCGCCAGGGTGCGCGCGCACCACTTGGTGCGGGCACACCAAGATGTGGGCCGTTTGTCCTGAAATTTTGCAGGAGTGCGTGGGCCTCGGAGTAAGCTTCGTTTTGACTGGTGGATCACTGAAATCCGATTTCATATGAAAAAGTTATGCCCAAAACATTGAACCCATGTCCTGCGGCCCGGTATGATTTCATGTTGGATTTGGGCCTCGACTTCTTGGGCTTATGTATAGATGTTGATATTCATATTTATGGGCATTTCTCCTCTCTTCTCCTTGCTTTGCTCATGTCCATTTAGGGCCTTGTTATTCTTTATACGTTTTCCTTTGCTTTTGGCCCAAAATGTGTATGCTTCCAACATTGTCCCCGCAAAACAAGTGAAGTACCAAAACTTGTGGAAATGGTTAGCTCAAAGTCCTATTGCTATTGTGTTTTGGTAGTTTTATACTAATGTTGACGGTATAAAAATATGTACTTAACGACCGTCAACAGGGTCCGCAAGACCCATGCCCTCAATGGCAAAATCACTACCCTAGATTGTCACATATACTATTGTTGGTTCAAAAACCCCCATCTTTGCCGGTTCTTCAAAACCAAGAGAGGCCCCTAGGGATTAGATCAGCAATCCGCCCGTCTCAGTCGAAGTTGCAAGCACGACATTTTTTTGTCGAAAATCGCATGCTTTTCGTGATCGGTGGGATTCAAACCCATGATCTCCACATGCACCTCTTTGTGACTTGTGTCTATATTCCATTTTGGTTCCCCACAAACTATTACAAACCGAGTTTAAATACATTGTTTGAGGCCTAAATGAATTCAAATGAAAACCTTATGAACTACAAAGTTCCATAACTTTTCGAGATCTACAACTTTCATTTTGGTAATTTCTCCATCTGGAGGTCGTTTGAAAACTTCAAACATATTTTGCCTTAACAAGATGATTTCAAATCAAAAAGTTGCCAACAATTAACAAAATTTCATAAGTCCTTGAGATCTACATCTCTTATTTTGATTGTTTTCCATCTGAGGTCATTAGAAAAGTTTGAATTTCAAATTGTAGAAAATTCGAGACATACTTTTCCATGACAAGATGATTCCTAATGAAAAAAGTTGTCAACTACAAAGTTTCATAATTTCTTGAGATCTACAACTCTTATTTTTGGTTATTATTTCATCAGACAAAGCGATAGTATCTTTGTTCACAAATTTTTTCATCTCTCTTATATGGTTATAGAGTTACATAAACTATTAGAGAGATATGTAAATTTTGGGAACAATGGTACTTTCACTTTGTCATATGAAAAAAATGACCAAACAAAAGTTATAAATCTTGATGTGTTACGCAACTCTTATGTTCATGACTTCTTGGTCAAAATCATTTGATGTTTCAAAATGTTCTTTGAACTTGTCATTTTTTAAATTCAAATTTGAAAATGTTCAAAAGAAAATATGACAAAAATAATAGAACATAATAACTTGATAGACCACCGTTTTAGAAAATTTTAGGAAAAAGAACTATCACATTTGGAGTTAGTATGATGGAAAAAGGCTCGTTACAAGTTTTAGCCACAGATTAAAAAGAAAAACTCATGTTCTTCGACAATTTGAAATTAACTTTTCAAACATCATTGTGCAGTAGTAAAATATGTTAAATTAAAACATGGTCAACTACAAAGTGAATAACTTGGGCTTTTTTCCATATGAGGTTATTTGAAAAATTTAAATTTTAAGTTTTAAATATTTGGACATCCAAATGATCTCAAATTTAAAAATTTTGAACTACCAAGTTGTATATCTCATCAAAAGTACAACTACTTTGATATAAAGTGTGTATTCTTTCAACATAACATGACAAGCTTATAGAGTTTTCTTTTTTCACTATCCGTGCAAAGGCACGAATCGAATGTGACATTATTAGTGTCGGTCCATAGCTAAAACATGCAATTGATGACCCAATATCATCGGGCGATTCATGGCTAAAACCGACAGTGAAAAAAATGGAGGAGTTGTCGCCATCGAAGGGAGGGGCTCGCCGTCGTCACCAAATCTTGGTTGTCCTCGCTAGATCTGGGTTGTTCTTGCAAGATCCAAGCCATTTAGAGCGCTAAAGGAGAGGCCGGGCCACCCACGTCACACGCCTGCGCCTGCGCCACCGAGGTAGAGGATGGAAGGGAGAAGAGGTGAGGGTGGGATGGAGTCCAACTAGGGAAGAGCGTCGTCAGTGGAGGTAGTGGGCGTCGTCGACCTTAGAGGATGAGAGACAAGTGGGAGTGGAAGAGGGTAAGAGAAGTGGGAGAGGAAAACCCTTAGTGTTGCATATATAATAACCTTATAAGGTAGAGTGGGCTTGGCTAGTCCTAAGCCCATTAACGAGGCGTGACCTCGTAAATTGCCTGCCACTATTAATTGATTTTACGTGGTGATTTTTTAACCATGACCGGTTAATAAAAAAATAACCGCCACTATGAATTGAGGTGTTAACTGTGGCAGTTTCCACACCACGGTTAAGATTTTGGAAATGCCACACAAAAGAAATCCTGCAGTAGTGCACACCTCTCACTCTTAAGGAAAGGGGAATCACTCATCCCAAGTGTCACTACACAAAGTATTAGCTCAAAAGCCTCCAATCACAGCCACCATCCAACATTCATCATGTCTCGATAATCAAAGAAGGTAATTGCAAGCATAAGCATGCGTGGATGTAAATAGGAGCGAGTATGCCAGGGTAAATGAGTTTCAATCAAGTCAAGGGCTCAATCGATGCAATCAAGTAGCAAGCAAGCAAAAAACTAAAAGTGCTAGTATAACTACTGGAATGTCTAAATAGGTTACTTACAGAATGGTGCATCTATGACACCTGCGATGTCTGGTGGGTAAGATTCAGGGGGTGTTTGGTTTAGGGATTTTTTGGTGTTAGGACTAAAAATATCCCTTTTAGTCCCTACTAAAACCAAACAGGGGTGAGACTGTTTTACTACTTTTACTTAAAAGTCCCTAGAAGTCCCTCTTGGAGAGTATTTTTTCAAAAAATCCCAGGGACTAAAAAGTCCTAGGACTTCTAAATAAAACACCCCTCAATTTGTTGATGTAGTCATACTCAGCGCGTTCTGTCTCGTTATTCAAGAGCTTTCTCAGATCCAAATCTACAACATAGAAATAAATACTAACGACTAGCATACAATAAACAACAATAAAAACCTAGCTCATCTAAACCAGAGAACGGCACTAAGAGGTAGGCTAGAATTTTAGAAAAATATGAAACTGGTTTCATAATTTTTGGGAGTTGGGATGAATTTGATATGAATTTTTGAAAGTGAAGTGGCATTCTGAATCAAATAAAGGAAATGTTTAAGGTTATCCGTGGGCTGGCTAGTTCTAGACCATTTAGTGTTTCAGGCGAACAGACTTGGGTCGGCTTCCGCAGTTGGGCTAGGTAGCGAGAGACCGAGGCCTGGATGCTCGCTGGTTTGTCGGCCTGTGGGCTTGCAATCTACACAGCAGAGAAGCGTCGTCGTTCCCTAATAGTAGAGAGAGGAGACGCACTGGCGATTTCTCAATTCCCCACTGGATCACTGCCAGCCAGCCCGGGTTGAAAACCCGGTGACCGCGGTATTTCCGTGGAAGGTGCATGGAAATGAGGAGAAAAGGCTCCTTAATTCAAAAAAAAAGTAATAGAATATTTAGGGAATAAAAGATAGGAATAAAATAGGAAAGGAATAAAATTGCTTGTAAAAGGGGTATTCCAATCTATAAAGGAAACCTCCAGATCATTCTTAGCGGACAAGTCTCCCCTCGGACTATAAATACAAGGGCATGTAATCGTTTGCAATCAATCAGAAAAATTAAAGGGGTAACTCCCCAAACAGCTCTTGTCTCTCCAGCTCTCCCTCTCCCCCAACCCTACCGCGCGCTGCCGCCGACTCCCGCGCCGCACTCTTTCACCTTTCGCGTTTATAAGAACGCGGCGCTTACCTTCAGTCGCGCAGAAGACACAATACACTGCACTCTTTTGTCTATGTTGAGTTGCTCCCATGTTTTCCCATTGCGATCCTTTGCGCCATTGATTGACGATTGGAAGGCACGCAGACCCTTCGAACCACGCCCCGAGTCTGTGACACCTGCATGGGTGTGTCGAGCGATCAGGTTTTTAAGGAGTGTCTAATGCGATTGCTTGTTGTCGATCCAATCGACGACTATATCTTTTTCCTTGGTGGATGTTTATCATAATTGCCATTGGTAGTTCCCACGTGCACATGTTTACTCTCACGAATGTACTATTATTTTTCTAGATTAAATTAGACATGAAAACGTCTAAGTACCTAACATTTTTACCTAGGTAACAATTAACAAACTAGATGGGCGAGATAAGTATAATAACCTTCCACTGAAACCAGCAAAGTGGTTAATTCAGAGTTTGAACACAGTGGTCGTCTGGATCCACAACATGTGGGGGTCATTTTGGATTTTGTGGCCACTTTGACCAAAAGTCAGAGTCCCCTTTCTCCCAACTCACTCGAAAGAGAAACCGCGTTTAATCTCTCTGCGTCCATGTTCCAGTAGATCACTAAAAGTCGCTCCCGTTTCGGCGCGTACGGCATCGACCTTGCTCCAAGTTGCCATGCATGATGGAGACCTCAATTACATGATGCCCAGTGTCCGTTTATATCGAGTTTTAACTCGCTCTATATATATCATCTGAATGAGAGGTTGGATTAATAAGCTTCTCGTTGATGCCTAAATGCTGGGTCGTGCCGTAGTCGTAGCTTATCACTGTTACTCTGGCTCTAGCTTAGCTGCGTGATCACAATATAGCACACGAGCGCAAATGGTAGCTGATGAAGCTCAAACTAATGGTAGAATTCAACCTAGATGCATACATACATATATTCGTAGGAGTATATCGTAATTGATACGTATAGTACTGGACCAAGTAAGCTTGCTTGCATTGCCCGGCCGACGACAAACTGGCGAAAATCTTGCAATGCAAGTGATCGAGTTGGCATCAATCCACTAATCTCCCTTGGCGATGAATTAATATAAGAGCGAAAGCATGCAGCATGTTTAGTGGACGACGGCGGGCGAGACACAGGAGTATAACTTGCATCGCATGAAACTCAGCTGGTATAGAGACTGGAGACGACGGCTGGATGGACCAACTTGCGCCCGTGGAAAACATACGCAACAAGACAACCTGATTACATTATTAATTACTAGGGTTCTGTAGTACCGATATAACTTCACGTGTACGGGCACGTGTTGAGTAGAGTACATATAGAAGTGACGAGCAAGATGGCTGTTTATTTCCAAACCCCAAAGCTGTGTTTTCTTCTACATTACCTCACATACAAGATTCAAGAGTCAAGACTCAGACATGTTGGCGATGTCTACATCTAAATCATCGAGACCACTAAACCACAAGCCATATAACAAAACAAACGTAAGACCTAATTCTAAATAGTTAATGAAAGCCATCTGACGGGCACAAATAGGCTCAATGCATGTTGAAGTCTCCAAAGTACGGCAAAACCCCAACATGAGTACTTGTCGATCTTTAGACTGTAGTAAATACACCCATAAACGAAGCCAACTCATGTAACATTACTTTGAATAGAACATGCAAAAGAGATTTGGGTCAGCATTTGTCAAAAACAACTTCACTCCGTATCCAAATTGACCATACATATGGTCATTGCACCAGTAAAAATGAATTAAAAAAGTCTTGAGATAACCAATCATTAAATATGTTTTACGTATTCTGAGGTGACTTACGTCCTAACACCATATGGACTCATCTCCACAAGAAAATATAGCACACGCGAGCAAAAAGAGAAGATGTTGAATAGTTTCAGGTTGGCTGCAAAAGCAACATGATTTATTTCCATTTAAATTTCTCTTTGCTAAACTATATCATTGCTGAGAATAACTACTCTTTTAAAAAGAACCAAAAAAAAAAAAATAGGGCTATTCGCTAATGGTTTCTACGACTGATGGTTTCTTTTTTGCCGATAAACCCGACTGATGTTGTTTTGTTTTGAGAGAAAAAACATTGTACCATCATGACCGGGCCGATAAGTTCAAGCTAACATGGATTTGTACACTGATAAGCCAATTTTTTCTGAAACTTTTAACCCATGACTGATAAGGTATTTGTACATTGAGTTTACTATGAACAAACCTGTTTTCTCTAATCACCACAGAAAAACAGTGTTACCTTGTTGCAAATAAATATTAGCCATATTTACAACTAGGTGGTTCCATTCTAGTAGCTTGTTTCCTACTAGTAGTGCCCTTTCTAAGCTCTACATTAGTAGTGCCCTTCTAATTAAGCTCTACATTAAGAAACTGAGCTTAATACACCTTCTTGCGGACAGTATTAAGCAACGCTGGGTATTATGGGTTTTCAGTCGTCGATTTTCTAACCAAGTATCTATTTATCCATGTTATGACACTTGGGTGTGTTCACGTACGACTATGTGAAACCTAAAGTTGGCACAACCCATTATTAGCAACTGGTTTATTCAAAGCACACACACGTACATAGTAACATAGTGGAGGTTTTATTTGTCATTGACCCTGTGCACCTCATTTTTTCTAAACTAGAAAAAAAATGGTTACTTTCTTTAAAAAAACTAGCAATATATTTTTTTTAACAAAAAAGAGGTGGGGATTTTCCTGAACCTGCTACAGCCATCTTTATATATAGCACATAGCTCATCCACTATTGTTTAAACCTTTGTGTTAGCACCTCCTTCTCAACAATCTTTGGCACTTGATGCTATAATCGATCTCTATATTGTTGGCTACAACACCATTCTACCACCCAACACTAACCTTTGGAAACCCACCCTAATGGGATGGGAGCAGAGAAATGCAGTATCATATAAGACACATGGAAATTGAAGGTGAAAAAAGATGACATATAGAGCACACAGATATTGGAGGGAATTCTGGAGGCACAGAATTGGATATGACAATATTCGCTGATTTTTTTTAAAAAAAAAACGTGCCGTCTTGGTTGTTAGCACAACTCTGATATAGTATATGCATGTTTGCACGGTCAACCCATTTTGCCAGCAACCTTAAGGTTGCACATGGATCCAGCGCATAATTGTTCCCATATGCCCATTTAGCTAGAATCGCTAGTGGATATGATGTGATCCTTTCTATATAGTTTTTAAGAGTGCAAAAGACCAGATTCGACGACAGGATCACTTTTTTTATTCAAAAACAGCACGTATACACGATTGGTAGGGAGGAAATTTCGTGTTGCCACTATTGGACACTAAACGATGGTGAGTATAATCACTACTACAGAATTGAACTTGCATGGTGTTTATTTTTTATTTTCCGTGGCGGGCATTTAGAAAACCGCTACGGAAAATAGTTGGCCCGCAGCCCCCCGCCAGGGAAAGACCGCCACGGTTAATCGATTAACCGTGGCGGGCATTGTAACAAAACCGCCACGGTTAATGCGGATTAACCGTGGCGGTTATTTTATAAAGACCGCCACGGTTAATCTATTAACCGTGGCGGTTTTATTACAATGGCCGTCACGGTTAATCACCATTAACCGTGGCGGTTTTCTTAGAATGCCCGCCACGGAAAAGTCTGGCCTATAAATACAGCCCCAACCTTCTTCTTCCCCACGGGATTTTCGCCATTTTCTAGGGTTTTGACCTTCAAAACTCTAGAAAACACCATTTGGGGGGAGGTTTTGCCCTTGGTTTGATTGAAGTTTGGCACCGCTAGGGGTATTTCTCCTATTTCTCCCCTCTTTTCTCTCCCTCTATCCCTCTTTCTCTCCCTCTCTCCCTCTCTCTCCCTATGCATGGTTGAATGTGGTTTGTGCTCTCTCTCTTCCCCTCTCTCTCCCCTCCCTTATCTCTCCTCCTCCTCTCTCTCTCTCTCCCCTCTCTCCCTTTCTTTTTGAGATCTAGTATCCCTCTCTCTCTCTCTCCCTCTCAAGCTAGCTCCTCTCCCCTCTCTCCTCTCCTTCTCTCTCTCCCCTCCCCTCTCTCTCCCTCTCCCCCCTCTCTCCCTCCCCCTCTCTCTCCCCTTTCCCCCTCTCTCTCCCTCTTTCTCCTCCCCCTCTCTCTCCCTCCCCCTCTCTCTACTCCCTCTCTCTCTCTCTCTCGTATTCCTCTTTTGCACTCTAATCATCGATACTTCGATCTCTAATCATCGATCGCTCTCTTTGCTTTGGTTTAATTAATTTGTGCGAGGCCATCATGGCGCCGAATAGGGATTGGATGTACAGGCCGAGGATGAGTTTGGATTTCGTTGATGATGTGCGAAAGAAGTTTATGCCCGTCGCGAGAAGCATCGAATCGGTCGTGGGATACAAGTAATGGTGTGCCCGTGCTATCGGTGCAAGCATATGTTCTTACACAAGGATGACGACGTCTTGGAGCACTTGCTGCTGTATGGTTTCATCAGGGAGCCGAGGTACACCGTGTGGACGTATCATGGTGAAAAAGAACCGAGTGTCGCAGCCGGTTCATCTGGAGGACCCCCGTCGACTGCAACGACGGAAACAACGGTGGTGGACGAAGGACGAGAACAAGTTGATAATCGTGATTACATCACCGTAGATGAACTGCTTGAAGACATGGTAGAAGACAATGCGGGTGTGGAGACGATGGTGAACGGTCAAGTAGTTGATGACATGTCGCCCGAGGATGCTGATCTTTTCGAGGATATTGCTAACCTCAAAGATGAAGATGACATGTTGTTTGGCAATCCAAGATGGCTCGAGAATTTTAGACAGATGAAGCGGTGCGGCAATTGACCCTCTCTACAAAGACGGCGGCAAATGTCCGAAGCATTGCACGGTGCTACGTTTTAACCTAACGATGTTGATCTTGAAGGCTCGCCACGGGTGGTCGAACCACGAGCTTCAATGACCATTTACGGGTCCTCGGTGACCTTTGTTTTACCCGAGGGGGAATAAGGTGCCCGCCAATACCTATCGGGCGAAGAAGCCGATTCGTCCTATGGCGATGAAGCTTAGGAAGTTTCATGCGTGCCCTAACCATTGCATTCTATACCGAGGTAACTATGCGGACTTTGTAAGAATCAGCGCGGCGCGATAGTCGTTACAAGAGGAATGCCGGGTGTCGTGCCACCGATGAGGAGGGACCGTCGAGAGGGACCAAGAAGCGTAAGACGGCCGGCAAAGAAGAAGCGGATGCCACCTCCCGAGGACGAGGAAGAAGAGGGTTACACCAGAGGAAGATCCCCGCCCTATCGGTGTGGTACCTACCCGTGCTCGATCGCCTCTGCGTGCAATTTTTGGGAACCCGAGAGGATGCCAAGCCGATGTCCCGCATGCATCGCCGGAACACACGAAGGGCAATGGCAAGTCTGCGACACCCCTCGGATGCCAAAACGTGGAAACGCATCAATGACATGTTTCGGAGTTCAGGGGCGAGCCCAGAACGTAAGGTTCGCATTGAGTACCGACGGGATGAATCCATTCGGAGACCTCGGTAGTTCGCACAAAGACCGGCGGTCACCCCGACCATATACAACCTTGCCTCCCTACGAGTGTCCGAAACATAAATATCTTCTATGGACATGCTCATTTCGGACCAAAGCAGCCCGGCAATGATATAGATGTTCTCATTGAGCCGGTAATGGAGGAATTGGCGGAACTGTGGAAAGGGGTCAAGATTATGGATGCGTCCAGAAGAAGAAGTTCACTCTAAAGGCCATGATAATGGCCACCATCAGTGATTACCCCGCTCTCTTTTCATTGTCGGGCGGATTAAGGGGAAGACGGCTTACGTACAGTTTACATTGAGAATACCGCTCCACTTACCTTAGCGGATCCCAAAAGACGGTGTACATGAAGCGTTGTAAATTTCCTCCGCAAAGAACACAGTGTAGGGAAACTTCGATGGATGAGTACTTTGACGGCAAGCCGGTCGGTGAAACGGAGGAGCCGGAGGAAAGGGTAAAAGTACGGGCCAAAGGTGTTTGAAATGGTGAAGAACATAAACCACGAGTTTGGAAAGAAGAAGAAAGCCGGTGAGCCAAAGGCAAAGAAGAAGCGGAAACGGAACAAAAAGGCGTGGAAGAAGAAGAAGAAGAAGAAGCGAAGCGTAACCCAATCCGCCACCGCCCAAAGTCCCATTCAAGAAGCGGTCGATTTTCTTCAAGCACCCGCCATATGGAAGATGCTCCATACACCTCATGCCATCGATAACATGCATCTACGTAAGAATGTCTTCGAGAGCTTGGTCGGATTTTCCTAGACATCAAGACTAAGACGAAGGGCGGTGTCAAGTCACGCCGGGATCTTGCCGACATGGGCATCGGGCCCGAACTTCACTTGACACCCTCGGGAATAGCGGAAAAGTCGACCTTCCAGCCCTTGAGCTACAATCCGCACGGGATGAAAAGAGGGATTTTTGCAAATGGCTCGGGGATGTCAAAGTGCCGATCGTTTCGCTCCAACATGAAGAGCATTGTATCGATGAAAGACCTCCACACTCGTCAAACTTCAAGGCCCATGATCGCCATGTCATGCCGACGGTGTTCCTTCCAATTGTGATTAGGTGCATCGGCCCGAGTTCGTGAAGATGGTCGTTACAATTTGTGCTACTTTTTAATCGCATCACGAGAGAAGGTCGTCGCTAAAAAATGACCCCCCGCACCGAAAGAGTTCATCGCGGAGACTATATGCCGGCCGAGATGTGCTTACCACCGTCTTTCTTCGATATTATGCCACACCTCATGATACACATGGTTGATCAGATAGAAGAACTGGGGCCTCTCTACCGCACGAGATGTGGACGAACGAGCGGTTCATGTCCTCTCTTAACAGATCCGTCCTTAACCGTGCATACCCGTGAGGGCTCTATGATCGAGTAATACACAACACAGAGGCCGTTAATCGCTACACTAGATACATCAGGGATGGAAATGCAATCGGCCTACCCGAACACCCGCACGAAGGCGAAACCGCGGGGATGGGCTGCGCGGGGAGGAAAGTACGAACCGATATAGACCAAGAAACAATCGAAGAAGCCCATGACAGCTTTCGAACCGTTAGTATCAATGGAAACGTAATGAGAAGCATCCGAGGAAATTCGCAAAGAAGCGTGGCCAGCACGAGAGGGTGGGTACCGAGACAACACCAATTGAATTTCACAACGTGGATCGAGAACAGGAGATACCCCTAAACGCGGATATCAAGAATCGATGCTTGCATACGGCCCATCTAGCCAAATCATCACATGGCAAGGTTACGACATCAATGGATACAGGTTCCACACGAAAGAAAAGGACAACAAGAGCGCCACGTAACAGCGGCGTTCGGGTATGAGGGGGCATTGACATGGCCACCAAGGAACTCAAGACATACTATGGGCAAATCCAAGAGATTTGGGAACTTGATTATGGCGAGAGCTACAGATACCCATTTTTCGGTGCCGGTGGGTCAAGCCAACGGCGGTTGATGTGGACGGTTGGGTTAACCACCGTTCAGCTTGAAAGTACTGGAGATGATGAGTGGGTATCAAGAAGTCGCGTGGCCCGGGTAGCCTACTACCCGTGCCCAAATCGCAGGGGCAAAAGCAACTACATGCGGTCGTGGGAGGGAAGCAAAAGGATCGTGGGAGCCAATGGAGGCCGAGTCCCTGAAGAGTACAACAACTACGCCAGAAGTTTACGCTCTTTACCGATCATCCAACCAAGATCAAGGAAGTCGAGACACGCGTGTGGGGAATGTCATCAAGACCAAGACAAAGCCCCGGTGCCGCACGGGGACGGTCGAAGAAGACAATGGCAGCCCCGCAAAAAAAAAATAAGTCGATCCTTTTGTAATAGAACCAAATATGTAATGGAACCAAATATGTATGTCACGACATTTATGTAATGGAACTAAAATGTATCGAGATCGCCTCACTTGCTCGAAAACGCCCCCGACTTGTCAATTAAAGACTGTATTTTTAAATCAAGCAAGAACTATCCAAAATTCAAGTTTCATATTTTTCATGGGTACACATACTCATAGGGAGGCCACACAAAAATTTTTAGAATTTTTGAATGAACATTTGAATTGTTATGAATTTTACAAATTCAATTTGTGAATTGATTTTACAATGCCCGCCACGGTTAATCGATTAACCTGCAAAATAGACGCCTATATAAAGGTGGGCACCGACCCAGGCAGCGGCTAAGTCCTTCGCCCCCCGTCTCATTCTTCCCCGAAGGGGCGGGCCGATTTTCCGTTTCCCGCCGCCGCACGCCGAGCGCCGCCGCCGCCGGGTCCTCTCGGCTTCCCGCCCCCGCCCCGCCCCGATCCTCTCCCGGCTTCCCGTCCCGGCCCCCTCCCCCGTCCGCGAGGCACGCCGCGAGGGGCCGTCCCCATCTACGAGGGCCGCCGCCGCCTTACGGTGACCCGCCGGGGCCGAACCCTATCTGCCGGATCCGGTGGGCCGCCGCCCCCCCCCGCTCCGTCGCCGCCGGCTTCCCGCCCCCCTCCCCTCGAACCTCTCCGGCTTCCCGTCCCCGCCCGCTCTCACCGTCCGCGAGGCACGCCGCGAGGGCCGTCTCCTCCCCCTCTGCGAGGGCCGCCGGTCCCCGCCCTCTCTCCCCGTCCGCCAGGCCGCCGGCGGAACCCCTAGCTACCGCCGGATCTGGTGAGTCCCTCGCCGCGGAACCCTAGGTGCCGCCGGGATCCTGTGATGCCATTCTTTGGTGTGATGCCTGTGCTTCGTTGTCTTCAAATGGGATGAATTTGAGCTGCCTATGATGCTATTGTCTTCAACGGGATGAAGTTTAGTCGCCTATGATGCTATTGTCTACAAAATTTTGTTTAGATAGAACTGAGCATATGCCACCGCCTGTGATGTTTAGTTTAAAATTTTGTTGAAAAATGGACCAAATTGAGATGAACTTGGTATTTTTACACATTTTTGTAGAGTATTTGCTTTTCTTTGTTTAAGGGGCATCCGTGAACCATCTTTACATATGTTCTTTCCACCTCATTGATCTTTTCCCATTAATTATGCACTAGCAGTTCTGCACTTATCCACTTTGAGGGCTGTAGTGGCTCTTTGGAACTTGTATATTTGTGGTGATTAGTGAACAATCTCGTGTCATTGTCCTTCACTATTTCACCCGAAAGCATGCCCTTAGTTTGCACCTACATTTTGTGTAGTGTGAATCCATGAGTTTGTGTTACCTTTCATTTTTTTGAAACAAATAACCTTTCATGGTTTGAATCTGTCAATTCTGTCCTCCAACAATCTCATGCTTGGCTCTTTGGGTTTTTCTCTTGTTGAAACTATTAGCGAATTGTTAGTTGAGCATGCCAGTGTTTTTCTGTTTAAAGCTATTTGATTTCAGAGTGGTGCTGTTTCTAATGCTTCGTTATTGTCGAATTTGACAATTATGACCATTTGACATTAACTTGAAATTTGGGAGCTGCTGGTCCTAGCTATTTTGATTTGTGGTGGCTCTCTGTCTACCTCTTTTGTACCTCTACTCTCTATACTTATATGATGATCGAACTATTTGTATAAATAGTCGTGGAGGCAAAGGGCATTATGCGATGATGTGAATCTTTTCAAAGCCGAGGCAGGTGGCGATGATGAAATGTCCCCACACTTGTGAGCGACTAAACGAGGGACGGCTTGTATAACATATACAAGCAACCGTTTAGATGCGATGTGATAAGGATAGTTGGGGACTTCGAGCCAAATTTGTATTTTTACACATTTTTGTATTCTTACACATTTTATGTATTTTCACATTTTTTTGTATTTGTAGACATTTTTTGTATTTTTAGAGTATTTTTTTTTTTTTTTTTGCCACTACTCTATATGTGTAAAATGGAAAACTATGTAATCATGAGAGGAATTCAATAAATCTATGTTCTCGAGATGACTCGTGACACTACATACTACTCTTGTACCTTTTCACTATAATAAAATGCTATGTGTGTTCCCAGAGAATCCAATGGCATCCGAACCAACCGATAAAGATCGCGGCAATCGGTGGCGGCGAGGAGGATGTGGCCTCCACGCCCGATTCTTCCTCCGACGGTGGATATGTGAGCGAAGAGTTGACACCGGAGAGGCCACGGAAGAAAACGCCCTACGGAGGACGAAATTGACCCTGACGGGCACCGTGAGGAGCCCAACACACGTGGTTCTCGAGAGTGGGACAGCCCGGAACCAAAAACGTAAGTATACGACAAACACAACGTCGTGGTGCCTCATGTAAGTACACGACTAATTTTAGTTGTTGTCGTGACGAGTTACCATTGGTGCCTCTGCGCCTAGAGTTTGGTGAAGAGAGAGCTCGGTCGGAGGGGGGGAATCTGGTCCCACCCCCAAAGACTTCCGCCGACCACCACCTCCAAGAAGTCCAAGAAGTCAGGCTTGAAAAGAGGCCAGCACGGGAGGCACCAGAAAGCTGAGGTGGTGCGTAATATATTGAGGATAGGCCCGAATGGAGATCCCGTGGAGCCGGAAACTATCGTGGCCGTCTATAGCAACCGGATCTCCGTTATAGCCAAGGAAACCGTGCCCATCACTTACCTAGACCGGAGGAATGTCCCGAGGCGCGAAGAAGAAGGTGTGGAAAGGCGTGAAAGTCTTGTTCCATTATCCGGGGTGAGGTAGGCTTTGACAAAAAGAAATGCCGAAGTATGTGTGGACCATTGCAAGCAAAGCGCTTCGCACCCTACGGAACAATCTCTACACACACTATGTGCAGAAAGGCAAGTCACCACTTCAAGCCTACAACTTCTTAAAGCAACCCGTCTGGGATGAGTTCGTCAACCTTACGACTAACGAAGAGTATGAGGCCAAGTCGAAAATGGGTAAAGAACTCGCAAAGAAGAACGACCTCAGGCACAACCTCGGCATGGTAGGATATTTTGGTCATAAGGGAAAATGGCGGCGGAAAGAAAGGGAGGACGCTGAGAAAGGGATACAGAATCCGTTGGTAGACCTTCCTGAGAGGACACGTGACTTCTTCTATGCCCGTCAGCCCAAGAAGCGTAAGACCGACAAAGACGTCCAAATACAATGACCCAAAGGTCGACGAGGTGGAGAAGAAGGTGATGCTTGTCAAAGAGGCCAAGGCGCGGGGAGTTCCAACCTAGGGAGGGAGCACGACGAAGCCGACCGAGGCAATCGGAAGACCCGAGCACCGTGGCCGAAGTTCGGGGCGGGGCTCGAGGTATAGCTGGAAGACCGTGGATTCTTGGGCATCCGACGCGACCGACTACCACACGAGGCGAGAGGTACAAGGAAAACCTTAAGATGCAAGGCTATGAGCAAGCCATAAAGGACATAGTCGAGAAGAAAATAGAAGAGGTATTAACGACAAGAGGTCTTTGCAACATCCAAGGAAGCCAAGGTGTGAGTACGAGTGATGTCGTAGGGAAGAACCCAATCGACGATCTCGCCGAACCCGCAGTGGGCAAACTCTATATACCCGTTGGCGGGAAGGGGAAGAAGAAGGAGGTGGGCTCGCCGCGGTGGTGTCGCACCACGGAGAAATATGTTGTACAATAACGAGCCGGTCCCACCAGAGTATGCCTTCGTTTATCTGACATCCATAGAACCAGGCCTGGGTGATGAGGAGATCGATATCCCAGGTGAACAAGGAGAAACAAGTACTCAAGGACCTTCGGGAGGAGAGGTTGTACCTATGGAACAAGGAAGACATTGTCCCTGTGGAAACCGACGACACCACCTCCGACGGTAGCGGCCGCAGGCCCTCCTCCCCCCCAGGGAGGTGGTGGCGATGACGATGATGATAACAACAACGGCGATGGTGGCCGAGGTGCCGGAAGTCCTCGTCCGAACCCACCGGAAGTACCGGAAGGAGAAGATGGTGGCCGAGGTGGTGGAAGTCCTCGTTCGAACCCACCTCCGGAAGAACCGGAAGAAGAAGACGGTGGCAAGACACCACCTCACGGCTCAGGCAAGAGGACACCTTCTCCTAAGAAGGTTGCTCGCCCCTCCCACGCCGTTCAAGCGCCCAATGGTCGAGGAGGTTTTGAAAAAATGTGATTGTGTATAGCAAAAAAAAAAGTATGGCTAATTAACTTGTACTAGGTATTAATTGGTGGCTAATTTAGCTCAATTCCACATGCATAGGATTCTCAACACCGCCTCAGAGCAGTCAGAAGGAGGATGAGGTCGAATGTTCCCCCCAAGCGCCGAGGAAGAAGAAGCTATCAAAAGAAGATGAGGAAGTTCTTGCCCTGACCAACAAATACTTAGATGATGAGGCCGGGGAAGGAGCTAGCGGAGAAGGAAAAGGACCTCCGATTGGCTAAGCGGAGAACCCGGGGGCCGTGAAGACCGGCAAAGTAGTAGGTACGTATATGCGTGATAATCTCAACCAAACTTAGCCGGACATATTACATATGCGTGACGTAGCTAGAAGATGCTAACGTACATCTCCTTACGTATAGGAATTATATACCCCATCGGCGGGGAGGATGGGTCAGCCCGGACTGCCCATACTACTTTGAGCTTGGCAAGTTCATGGTGCCCAAGGGGCCGACTAATCGAGGAAGAGGAGTGGGACACTCGCAGGTTCCACCTATTATATAAGCATGCAGTTGATCGGGGGGTGAGGGAGTTCCATTTTAGGGTTCCTAAAGAGCTCTTTCACTTGGACTTCGACATTTCACTGCCACTAGGCTTCGACGAAATGTGGCGGTTGCTACGGCGCCAGGACCTCGACCAATCCGTTGTCACCCTCTATGCTGCGTGAGTTTGTTTACCGATCATTACGCGCTCATACACGACTAATTCTAGCTCTCCGATTCTATAATGACGTGACCACATGTGCTTGCAGGATGCAAGCATTGATAGCCCAAACGATGGATCAGCCAGTTGTGTTTCTATGTCCAGCGTATATAGACGTGGTCGAATTTTCTCATTACTGGATGGAGAGCCAGAGGAACCCAGAGCTCAAGAAGCTGGGCAAGGCCGAACAATATAAACACTATGAAAGATTATGCGATGCAAGAGTTAGAGAGATGGCAGACTACATCTGTAAGTGCATGAAGAAGATCAAATCGGAGGCCGGTTGTCTCATTGCGGCCCAACATATCAAGTAAGTCAAAAGCAATACTTTTTATTTTTTGAACACTTGGAATCTATCTCTAATCAAATAAAATGGTGTAGCATGGCCGGTATAGAAACAACAGCACACATTGGCCACTGGATTACTTGGCTAATCTTCCCTCAGGATGGAGCGGCCCTTAGGCTGGACTCGTTGTATGATACGCCAAAAGGCCTTTACAGACATTTTGAACAGGTCCTGCAGCTGTAAGTCACGACACTTGTATACTATTTCATACCACAAACTTCTGTAAGTCATGACACTGTGGGATTTCGTACAGGGCTTACAAGGATTACTTGAAAGACCCCGAGTCATTGGATCGGAGGATGGGCATACGCAAAGAAAAACATAAGGACGAAATGAAGATCAGGCGAGATTACGAGGTATATGCAGCATTACTCTCGTTTGCTCGTCCATATTGAATGGTCTCATAATATTCTAACCATTTTTTGGTACATATATCGTGCATGCAGTGCGGTAAGCAGCCTTACGGCAGCAACCTGTGTGGTTTCTATGCCTCAGACGTTCATATCCCGCAGATGGCGTGTACCGTACACGCGGGCGCGAGCCGACGAAGAAAAACCACGCAAGGTTTTTGGAACAAAGGCTTGGACGACCTTAAGTTCAAGAAAATGGTTGGCGCCATCCGTAGGGGGCGTCGTTGAGGACGTTGTGCTACCTACCGGCCGTTTCTTCGACCCTAACAGCGAATGTACTATTATTTTTCTAGATTAAATTAGACATGAAAACGTCTAAGTACCTAACATTTTTACCTAGGTAACAATTAACAAACTAGATGGGGCGAGATAAGTATAATAACCTTCCACTGAAACCAGCAAAGTGGTTAATTCAGAGTTTGAACACAGTGGTCGTCTGGATCCACAACATGTGGGGGTCATTTTGGATTTTGTGGCCACTTTGACCAAAAGTCAGAGTCCCCTTTCTCCCAACTCACTCGAAAGAGAAACCGCGTTTAATCTCTCTGCGTCCATGTTCCAGTAGATCACTAAAAGTCGCTCCCGTTTCGGCGCGTACGGCATCGACCTTGCTCCAAGTTGCCATGCATGATGGAGACCTCAATTACATGATGCCCAGTGTCCGTTTATATCGAGTTTTAACTCGCTCTATATATATCATCTGAATGAGAGGTTGGATTAATAAGCTTCTCGTTGATGCCTAAATGCTGGGTCGTGCCGTAGTCGTAGCTTATCACTGTTACTCTGGCTCTAGCTTAGCTGCGTGATCACAATATAGCACACGAGCGCAAATGGTAGCTGATGAAGCTCAAACTAATGGTAGAATTCAACCTAGATGCATACATACATATATTCGTAGGAGTATATCGTAATTAATACGTATAGTACTGGACCAAGTAAGCTTGCTTGCATTGCCCGGCCGACGACAAACTGGCGAAAATCTTGCAATGCAAGTGATCGAGTTGGCATCAATCCACTAATCTCCCTTGGCGATGAATTAATATAAGAGCGAAAGCATGCAGCATGTTTAGTGGACGACGGCGGGCGAGACACAGGAGTATAACTTGCATCGCATGAAACTCAGCTGGTATAGAGACTGGAGACGACGGCTGGATGGACCAACTTGCGCCCGTGGAAAACATACGCAACAAGACAACCTGATTACATTATTAATTACTAGGGTTCTGTAGTATCGATATATATAAACATCACGTGTACGGGGACGTGTTGAGCAGAGTATATATACAAGTGATGACTGTTTATTTCCAAATCCGGCCCAAAGCTGTGTTTTCTTCTACATTACCTCACATACAAGATTCAAGAGTCAGACATGTTGGCGATGTCTACATCTAAATCATCGAGACCACTAAACCACAAGCCATATAACAAAACAAACTTAAGACCTAATTCTAAAAAGTTAATGAAAGCCATCTGAAGGGCGCAAATAGGCTCAATGTTGAAGTCTCCAAAGTACGGCAAAACCCCAACATGAGTACTTGTCGATCTTTAAACTGTAGCAAATACGCCCATAAACGAAGCCAACTCATGTAACATTCCTTTCAATAGAACATGCAAAAAAAGATTTGGGTCAGCATTTGTCAAAAACAACTTCATTCTCAGATCCAAATTGACCATAAAATGGTCATTGCACTAGTAAAAATGGATTCAAATTAAAAAGTCTTGAGAAAACCAATCATTAAATATGTTTTACATATTCGAGGTGACTTATGTCCTAACACCATATGTTTATATTTCCAAATCCTAAAGTTGTGTTTTATTCTACACTACCTCACATACAAGATTCAAGAATCAAGACTCAAACATGCTGACAATGTCTACATCTAAATCATATCGAGAGCACTAAATAAACGCCCACAAGCCATATAATGGATAGAAGTATCTAGTTTCATCCCCGCTACAACCCAACAATTCGAGCAAAGAAATTTCTAACAAAACAATCTTAAGACATAATTCTAAATAGTTAATGAAGGCCATCTGAAGGGCGCAAAGAGGCTCAATGTTGAAGTCTCCAAAGTATGGCAAAACCCCAACATTAGTGTTTGTCGATCTTTATACTACAGTAATTATGCCCATAAACGAAGCCAACTCATGTACATTCATGAAAAAGAGATTTGGGTCAGCATTTGTCAAAAACAACTTTATTCGGTATCCAAATTGACCATACAAATGGTCATTGCACCAGTAAAAATGGATTAAAAAAGTCTTGAGATAACCAATCATTAAATATGTTTACGTATTCTGAGGTGGCTTACGTCCTAACACCATATGGACTCATCTCCACAAGAAAGCATAGCACACGCGAGCAAAAAAGAGAAGATGTTGAATAGTTCCAGGTTTGCTGCAAAAGCAACATGATTTATTTCCATTTAAATTTCTCTTTGCTAAATTATATCATTGCTGAGAATAACCACTCTTTTAAAAGAACAAAAAAAAATTTGGGCTATTCGCTAATGGTTTCTAACGACGGATGGTTTCTACTGGCGATAAGCCGACCGATGTTGTTTTGTTTTCAGAGAAAAAAACATTATACCATCATGGCGGGCTGATAAGTTCAAGCGAACATGGATTTGTACACTGATAAGCCATTTTTTTTCTGAAACTTTTAACCCACGACTGATAAGGTATTTGTACATTGAGTTTACTATGAACAAACCTGTTTTCTCTAATCGCCACAGGAAAAACAGTGTTACCTTGTTGCAACGACGGACCTTCCCTAGGGTCGGGGTGGGGCGGCCGCCCCAGCTACCGCGCCGTAGTACGAGAACTGAAGACCCCATCTTCGGCGTTCTTCGTCTCCGGCGATGAGCGGCGGACCATAGACGCAAGTACGCGAGGCGGAGGCGGCGTGAGAAAGAGAAGCATCAGCTTCCCTTAGGCTGCTAGTGGGTTTAAACCCACCCTAAACCCACCCCAACCCATATTTTAAAAAACCCTAACTACCACCCTCCCCGCCCCACCCCGTCGGCCCAATGCCCCAACCCGAAGTCATGACGCAAGATGATATATGACTTATGCGCCGATCTATGACCATAGAGTCCCAACCCGTCCCAACCCGTTTGTGTCGCCCACCCAACCCGCCCCAACCCATTTCACGGTGTCACCCGTTTTTCACCCATCCAATAGTACCCGTATTAAAACCCGCCCCAAAATACCCGTTCAACCCCGCCACATTAGCGAGGCCTAGCTTTCCCTGCGGCTTCTTATTGGGCTTTTTTTGTTTGTCCTTGTAAAATAGCCCATTGGCAATTCGATAAAAGGCCCAATTTGGTTCCCTTCACTCTATTCCCCTAATCCTATCGTACCTCCCACTGGCCGCCGCCATCTCGCCAAGATCGAGCGCAGCGCCGCGCCGCCGCCGCTCTCTTCCGCCGCTCGCTCGCCTACCCGCCGCGGCGGCGCCCCACGCCTCCCCGCCGCCGCCCCGCCATTCCGCCCGCCCGTTGTGGCTCGGGGGCCGCCATGGTCGTGGACAGGTTGACGCTTGGCACCGGTAGAGGATCGGCAAGGGCTGCAGCTCCACCATCATCCGGATTTGGCCGAGGCCGAGGTTCAAGGGGCGTATCCGGGAGTGGGATTGGCAGGAAAAATGGTATTGTTTTCACTTTTCAGTTCATGAATCATTAGCTAAGTAATAATTTGATAAGTAACAGAGTATGCTAATTTGATAAGTAATTTTATGCAGCCCTGACAATAGTATGCGAATGTGTCGCATTCTGAATAAGATGTCTTCTTTTCATTTTCTCGTTGGATTTCGCCCTAGCTTTAATTTTTTCCTGGGTCCGTCATTGCCTTGTTGCAATAAATATTAGCCATCCTAGGTGGTTCCATTCTAGTAGCTTGTTTCCTATACTAGTAGTGCCCTTCTAAGCTCTACATTAAGGAACTGAGCTTAATACACCTGCAACCTTTGCTTGTTTCTTGCGGACAGTATTAAGCAACGTTGGGTATTATGGGTTTTCAGTCGTCGATTTTCTAACCAAGTATCTATTCATCCATGTTATGACACTTGGGTGTGTTCACGACTATGTGAAACCTAAAGTTGGCACAACCCATTAGCAACCGGTTTATTATAAGCACACACGTACATAGTGGAGGTTTTATTTGTCATTGACCCTGTGGACCTCATTTTTTCTAAACTAGAAAAAAATGGTTTACTTTCTTTAAAAAACACTAGCAATAGATTTTTTTTTTAACAAAAAAGAGGTGGGGATTTTCCTGAACCTGCTACAGCCATCTTTATATATAGCACATAGCTCACCCATCATTGTTTAAACCTTTGTGTTAGCACCTCCTTCTCAACAATCTTTGGCACTTGATGCTATAATCGATCTCTATATTGTTCGCTACAACACCATTCTACCACCCAACACTAACCTTTGGAAACCCAACCTAATGGGATGGGAGCAGAGAGATGCAGTATCATATAAGACACATGAAAATTGAAGGTGAAAAAAGATGACATATAGAGAGCACACAGATATTGGAGGGAATTCTGGAGGCACGGAATTGGATATGGCAATATTCGCTGACTTTTTTTCGAAAAAAAAAAAAACGTGCCGTCTTGGTTGTTAGCACCGCTCTGATATATATATGTTTGCACGGTCAACCCATTTTGCCAGCAACCTAAGGTTGCACATGGATCCAGCGCATAATTGTTCCCATATGCCCATTTAGCTAGAATCTCTAGTGGATATGATGTGATCCTTTCTATCGTTTTTTAAGAGTGCAAAAGACCAGATTCAAAGGAGATAGAACCAATAATGTAATCAAGGCTCCACACAGTCGACGACAGGATCACTTTTTTTTATTCAAAAACAGCACGTATACACGATTGGTAGGGAGGAAATTTCGTGTTGCTACTGATTGGACACTGAACGATGGTGAGTATGTATTGTCAAGAGCTGTTGGTGCAACTCCTCTACTCGCAATATCGTTGTTGTACCGTACGTCGTTGTAAGCATGGTCACCGGACAGGCGGACAGTACAGACACACAAAGCGAACCGTCGTTGTAAGCATGATTGAGCTGCACGTTCTGGCGCGTCATTTGGTCAATACTAATCCTGTTTTTTTTTTGTTTAGCCTAAAAGTCAATGCATGCATGCATGGATATCGAAAATGACAAGCCAATCAGGCCGCTCACCCCTCGGCAACGTTGGGCAGTGCATCTATAAATACCCCTCGGCTACAAGCTTCATTGCACGCACACACAACACCACCAACTCGCTCTCCATCGCCTAGACACCTCAAACCATTCTAGCGCTAGGACATGGCGAAGCTCAACACCACCGTCGCTGCTTTGCTCTCTCTGTCCGTGCTGCTCGCCTTCCTCGCCGGGCAGTCGGTTGCCGGGCGCTACTACCGTGACAAAGTCCAGGACAAGGTGAGGAAGGAAGTGGAGAAGGCCATGGCATACAACCCCAGCATCGGCCCCGCCCTTGTTCGCTTGGTGTTCCATGACTGCTGGGTCAATGTAAGTATATGCACACATTGCTTGCTTGAATGTATTTGTACGACGACATCGTCACTGCATATTGCACGATTATATTAGCTACGATCCAAAAACACAAGACTCACTCGATATATATGTCACATATTACTAGGGTTGTGATGGCTCCGTGCTCCTAGACGAGACGCCCACCGACGGCACCAACACCGAGAAGAAGGCTGCCAACAATATCGGCCTCGCGGGCTTCGACGTGATCGACGCCATCAAGGAGAAGGTCGGCACGGACGCCTCCTGCGCCGACATCCTCGTCTTCGCGGCGCGCGACGCGGCCGAGATCCTCAGCGGCGGCAACATCAACTACACGCTCGAGGGCGGCCGCAAGGACGGCGTGGTCTCGTCCGCCGCGGCCGCGGACGACAACCTCCCGCACCCCAACTTCGACTTCGGCCAGCTCAGGGACAACTTCAACAACTCCGGCCGAGGCAGGGACTTCGACGTCGAGGAGCTCGTCGTGATGTCCGGCGCGCACTCCATCGGCGTCGCTCACCTCTCGTCCTACCAGGACCGCCTGGGGCCCGACTCCACGCCCATCGACCCCAACTACCAGGCGGCGCTCAACAAGGCCACGCCTCCTGAGCTGCTCAAGAGTGGACAGAACCCAACGGTGACCAACAACGTCCGCGACGAGACCGACGATTTCCAGAAGGACGCTGCCTACAACCCCGTGGCCATGGGGGTGAACCCGACGAGGGGCGTCCTCGACAACAGCTACTACCACAACAACCTCGTCAACAAGGTGCTCTTCAAGTCCGACTGGGTGCTGCGCACGGACAGCTTCGCCGCTAGCAAGCTGGATGAGTACAAGGAGAACCCGGCGGAGTGGAACTCTGACTTCGCTGCCGCCATGGTCAAGCTCAGCAGCTTGTTGCCAGCCCAGGGAAACAAGTTGGAGATCAGGAAGAACTGCAGGTTCACCAACCAGCAGTACTACTAGATTCACTTCAGCGACGACATATGTACTGTACGGGTGAAGACCTCTACAAGCTACATTTTTTTTTTTTAGATAATGCTCTACAAGCTACATGTATCAACTATATTGTATTTTTGGTGTATCCCTTTAAATTAATTCCTAAATTAAATGTAACTAGTCGTTTACTAGCTACTTACGGGAGGTGTACGTTACTATAAAATCTTATCACAATAACAATGATGATGTGATGATATACTATAACTACTATACTAACTTTGTTCCAAAAATATAAGGCGATAGACATTTTTTTATCCAAGTTTGACTGCTCGTCTTTAGTCAAAAAAATTATTGTGTGATTTGTAAACGTCAGTCAGTGAGTAATAGTGTGATACAAAATTTTTGTGCGATTTGTGTAGCTCCTCAAGATCTACACTCTATATATACAACTTGTTGTATTCAAAGTTTTTCGATTTGAAGTCATTTAGTGCTTCGTTTGACCAAGTTTAACCAAGTTACATTAAGGGTGACTGTATATATAACTGCCCCTGATTTCAGATTACATTAGGGGTGGCTGATATATAATCGCCCCTGATATCAGGTTACATTAGGGGTGGCTAATATATAACCGCCCCTAATGTGTCCTTGAACAGTAGGGGCAGTTTGTCAGCAGCAGCCAAGATTTTCGCATACATTAGGGGAATAAAATGGCAGCCGCTCCCTTAGTTGGCTTTTGTAGCAGCGAAAGGTTGACGTGCGTCTGGAACCAAACCGTCCAAAGATAATAATCTTGAATATTGCTCTCCCTCCATCTCCATTTATCCACAGTCAGAAATTTCGACAAGAGACAAGACTGGAAGCCTCAAGATTATATTCCGATTGGAGTTGGACTGTTGGAGCTTTCGAGGCTCCAGAGCAAGGCACAACCGATCGACGCCCCGCACCCCGCCACACCTGCCAGCGCCCAACCAGGACCCAGCCTGCCACTGCCGGAGGTCGCAGGTTCGCTGACCTCCCAGCTCCCAGTGCCCGCCGGCTCCCTGCGTCCGCCGTCGGCTGACCACCCGTCCACCACCGCCACGACACGAACGAACCGCTAGACACCAGCCACAGCCACAACTGCAAATTTCCTTTGGTGCCGTCGAAGGGGTTCCTACTGTCTGCTGGGCTGCCTACACTCCAAATTCTGAGGCCCATAAGACAGCTAACGACAGCCCAAACATACACATTTGGCCCTTCCCAGCGCTGGGTTTGTCTTCTCCGGCTCAACAAACAAGCCACACTGCCTGGGTTTTAGAGACTTTCCCGAAGCTACAGGAGAGAGCGGAGACTCCAGGCGAAGGAGCTTCCCACCGTCGAGTTGGCCGGCTCCCACCCCACGCACACTGCTGATGCTCCTCACTAGTTCGTTTATACATCTACTACTTCGTTCAACGCCATGGAGGGGATTTACGTCTCGCCCGACCCCTCAAAATCGAACTCCACCTTGTCCGATGGTATTATGCAAATAAACCTTCAAACGAGGCAGACGTGTCGCACGGGGCCTGATCATTTTCCAACCACTCCGGACGAAACTTGCACGCCCTAGAGTGATGCGGAATAGTGATGGACTGGACTGGACTTGGACCCCATGATGGCCTACGACGCGGCAGAGGGTGCATTGCTCTACCTAACCCTCATACGGCCCACGCATCTATCGCCATTTTAATAGGATGGGGCGCCTCGGCCAGGTTTGTCGGAGCCACACAACGGCACCAGGACCAGGGCATGGCGCTCGTCACTGTCACTACCGACCCCATGCCCCGTGGGACCTGCATAGAGGAAGAGGAGACGACGCTATATATTGACCACCTTTTTTTGTTTTCCTCTTTCTTATTTTCCTCCTTGCTCTCCTATTTTTCTCTTTTTTGTTTTCGTCTGTAACCTGCCCTCCCATTCGACTATAAAAGGGGAGGTAGGACACCCCATGCAACTCACCTGAATATAGGCCCTCAAACTCACATACACTCACTGGCACACAAACATCTGAGAGTTTTCACTCTCTCATTCGTTTGTACACTCCTACTGCAAACATTCAGTGTTAGTAGCACGAGTAGTGCTGGACATTTAGTAGTTGGATATAGTGGCTGGATATTAAGGGGAGGGTTCATAGGAATATTTGGTGTGGAAATCAAGGAAATATCATTTGATGCCGAAATAAATTCTAGCGATAACAAGCAAAAGCATACATTCAAACATATAATCTAAATAAATCTATATGGTGAGTTGATGCAAGGTTTTCGAAAACAGGTTTTGGGTTGTCGGAAAATAAATCAAGTTTTATTTTCCATCAGAAGGGTCCTTGACTTTCAGTCTGATATTTAGCGCACCAAAAGCTTCTACATTGGCAGAATCATCATTCTGTAAGGCAAGATGGGTATCTCACACGAGGTCATTCCTGGCCTGAGGTAACTTCAGAGCCGGATGATTCAATACGAAAATCATTGTACCATGGTTTCAAAAGATCTTCAACTTTCATTCCATCAATCTCACCCTTTAGCTCTGCCACAAAAAGCGGCAAATCTTCATCCTTGGCATGATCATGGTTTCTCATGAAAGCATCACAGAGATTTACTCAAATAGAGACAAAAGAGCATGATCATGGTAAGGATTTTTTTAGATGCAAAGGACATGGATGAATGCAAAGGACTAAACATGCAATGGATCTACTATGAGAAAACATAAACTAAGTGGAGTACATGCATTTAAAGTAAACATGGATTAACCGAAGCTAACATGTAATGGGATGCAACAACCAATCACACTAAATATGTAATCTGATGCAAGAAATTAAATGATAACTACTCAATCAATTTATAGTCCATGAGCAAGACTTTCTCACCTTTATTAATCATACTTACCATGATGTGTAGCTTCTATATACGTCACTTGAGATGTGTGCATTTAATTCTTATGACGGCGACTTCTTTTCCAATCTACATATGGTTAGAATAATATTTATTTAAATGCATACCTTGAGATAGCGGGGTTCCAATGTTGATGAATCTTGAATGATCGGGCACCCCGGGTTCTTCAATGTTTTTTCTTGTAGAATCTTGTCGAAGATCGCAACGACATCTTTTGTCCCTGTCTATTCCACAACTCAACAGAACAAGGGTAATCCTACTAAAGCTAGTAATACACTAAATTAGCAGACATCAAGATCATTATTAAAATCTTTACGCCAATTGCTTCCCGGCAACGGCGCCAAAAAGCTTGTTGACGTTTGTTAAGTGCTATAAGAATAAAGAGATTCCGCAGCGCCTACGTAACATCAATGTAGCTTTTCTCTAAGGGAGTATTCTAGAGTATCGTATCCTGAGGGAAGCTAATGGTAAAGAATTTTAATAACTCACAATCATCTTGACGGCGGCGGCGTTGTGTCGTCATGATGATGCGCACCGCCGGGCCCGCGAACAAGACGCGCACATCGCTCACTGCGACCCGCTTAACCGAGCAGACACCGCAGCCGCCCGCCTCGCCGGCAAGCCCGCCACCCACGATCCGGCGATTCGTCGACCCGCCTACCTCCGCCGGCCCCGTCGCCCCGTGACGTGTCCGCCCGCCGAGAACATCACTCCGGTACCCCGGTTTCGACAGGCGTCCGAATCGCCAGATCGACCAACGCCGTAAGTCCGCCGTGGGACGCTGGCAACGCCGCCGCGACCTGTTCCCGGCGGAGCGCCGCCCCATATCCGCCGGCCCACGACCGCACCGTCAACTTTGAATCGGCGGCGAAGCGTGGTTACCCCTTCGGCCGAGGTCTTTTTGCAAAAGAAACCCCGGAATTAATTAAGTAACTCACCGTCGCCCCTTTGCTCATTCACGTTTTACGTTATTCCCTTTGGAAAGCGTACTTCGATTTGCAGAACTAAATTACGTTTCCCAGTATTTACAGAATTACCCTTTGTCATTCAAATGCTAATAACTTCTCCATTTTAACTCCGATTTGATCCGTTCAAATTGCGTTAGACTCGTAATTCGATTCTCTACGCATTAGTATAATTGTTCAGTAATTTTGAGATAGTTAATTTTCATAGTTAGAATTAATTAATTATCCGTCTATAGAAAATCTTATAAAATCCATAACTTATTCGCCTTAGCTCCGATTTTCGTGATCTTTACGCCTATGTGATCGTAGCGTGCGTAGATCAGTTTTATAAACCTTTTATCTTGTTTTATCACTGTTGGTGTACTGTTCTAATATAGCCTTGTTTTCTTCGTGCATGATTGTCTTGGATGCTTGTATGTTGATGTATTATCGAAGTTTAGGCGGTGAGCAGCTTCTTCGGTGATCGTGAGCAGTTTTCGAGGAGCAAAGCCAGTTTCAGCGAGGACTTTGATAATCAAGGCAAGTATAGTTTGGGATTTACTAGCTTAATTTCATGATCATGTGACTTATTTAATGTTTATGCCATGAAACATAAAACATGACTTTTAACAACATGGGAAATTATTTGTATTAGAGTCTCCGGGATTTACAAGCATAACCGGTGAGGGCTACATGGCAATCGGTTTTAGCTCGGTACACCGGGACCTTTTCTAGCGAAGTTTGGAGGAAGTGCCGAATTGGGTATAGTATAGCCCCCTGTCCACATATATGTGTATAGGCTGTTGGTTATGTGCCATATAGGAAGGGTGGGTCCTATACCTGACGACTTAGCGCCCCAGCTTGTTAGACGAACCTGTTGAAAGGCTTCATAGTGAACCCTGCCGACCTACCTTGGGAGTGGGTTAAGAGGATCGCTACCTAAAGGCGAAAAAGGGCAATTCACGGCTCATAGTGAAAGTGTATACCCTCGCCTCGAGTTTATTAAACTGATATATCAGCCTTGCTCAAGGACACGAGTGGCGTTGGAACCCTTTGCACTAAAGATGAGGACTAATGTTGATAACATGTTTATGGTTTATTATTTTATCATTTACATTATTTATGTTACATTGATCATGACCTATGGTAGTCTATACCTTGCTATATTTGCTGAGTTCGACATGGACTCACTCTTGCAATTTCCCCACCTCGGTCGGTTGGCAAAAGTCACATGGAGAATGGATGAAGTTACTAGTTCTTGGCATACGGAGCCCCCCAAATAACCGGCCCCCACGGCGACAATGGAGCCAGAAGTTTAGCAACCGTTCCGCATTACTTACGATAATTTTGAGTGTTTGTTTAATTATATTTATGCTTTAAAGCATTGTTTTTCGATATTTATCTGTTTTAGGCTATATGTGTGGACTTCACGGGCACACATATGGCGAGTCTGATCTTCTTTGGAAAACCAGGCGTGACATGGAGTGGAGTGTGAATGATCAACATGGCAAGTTTCTAAGGTCGACAAAGATTGAACAAACTCAATGCAAAGCAAGCGACCTATATATATCAAAGGGTTTTCCTAATCTATGGAGCATGTATATATGGTTGTGGTAGGAGGTTCAACACTCGTCATACAGGAACTTATCATGTGCACTTTTAATTTTCAAAAGATAAATCTCCGTAAATCTAGTATCACTAGGAGTAAGATAAACAAGTAGCTCATACTATCATATATCATATCCGTCAATTACCTAGACTTTAGAGCAAGCATTTGCTACCCACAGATTTCAGGTTTAGAGCAAATCTCAAGTCAAAATAGTTGCATTAAAAGCTCGAGAGAAATTAAGCTTGAAAGGTAGGTACTTGAAAGGAATTACGATGGAGCAACTATTCATCATCTCCAAGGCTAGAGATTATCTTTGAGTTTATTTTATTCTCGGACTCTAATAAAGACTCTTTAATAAAGACTATATAGACTCTTTTTAATTGGTTTCCTTAGTTATGCATCTTTTTATTTCTTTCTAATAAAGCAAACAAATCTAGTTAATATTAAATAAGATAGAGGGATACTTATCTCGGATATATGGGGTTGCCCTCCCCAAGCCGGATGTTGACATAGTCTTTGATGATGATGTGGAAGTAGAGGTAGACAACAACGATGGTGTCATCCTATCATGTCTCTCTTCCTTGAATCCTGCTGAACTCAAATAGAACTAGTTAAGCGTTAGTAGTTTTAGCTACTTAGCTTCTTGTTGCCAAAGATTATGATAATTCCTTTAAGACAGTAGTTCAAGAACATTAATATTTTTAGATTTTCTATGTAAACAAGGATGATGATGCATGCATATTTATTTTATTTTTATGCTACCACAATAAATATCCTTGTGGGTTGTTACACACCACAAAATTACTCACATGGGGCTTAGAGTTTTTCAATGTATATGTAACAAACAAATATTTATTTTTTTTTTTCTAATGCAAGGCTAGTGCTATAATTGAAATATGCTAAAGAAAAATAATTATGCAATGCAAGGAGGTAAATATGCTATGCATATAGATAACTACCGATCTTACCTTTTGGTGAGGGTTTAGTGTTTTAAGTCCTCCGAACGTGATTTCTTACCTTGTTTTTTCCTTGAGTGTATTATCCGATCTTGACAGCTTTGTGCTCCATGAGGTGGTGAAGGACGACGTCACCTATGTTTTGTTGGTCTTATGAGTTGGAGTGAAGCGTAGGAAGCATCTTGTTTAGTGTGCATGCTTGTAAGACATTCACTTGTTGAATTTTGGAGAGACTAATAGGCTTCTCCACCTTTTTGCTCAAAGTGTGTCCCGCTTGCAAAGTCAAGGTAGAGATCAAGTGCATGGGCTGTTGGTGAGAAAACACCAATGTAAAACAAAACTTCATTCATTCTTATCTAACCATAGGCACAACAAACAAGATAGAGTTAATTTATTATACGCTTTTCTTCAACCTAACTTGGGTGACAAGATCGGAAGATTGAGCATGATTGTTTGTGGTTAAAACTTTTCGACGGATCGAATCAAGCTCGTTGACTCTTGGAAGGGTTTTCTTATCTAAACATAATGTATCAAAGGCATGATTATGATTCTTCCAAAGCAATGTGAACAACATTCGCTTACAAGATTAGGACTATGAGATCAAGAGAGTGGTGGTAGGAACACCTAAAGAAACAAAACATGTTGAGCTAATGAAGTTGGATCAGGCAAGGTTGTTACTCTAACATGTTTAAATCTTTATTTATGAACAAGCCATACTTAAGGTAAAGCTTAAGTAATGATAATTGTTGACGTTCTTTAACGTATGCGGATAAATCCGCAAGTGTACGGAACTGTCATTGTAGCTTTCACCCGAAGTATTGTGGTATCGTATTTTCCACAGAGAACGTTTGCGCACTAATCTCTCGAATGAGCCGCCCTAAGGATAACTATGGGTAGTGAGGTATCTTTATGGGCTTAGGTTTTCGTGCAGGGATTTCTAGGGCTATTATCTCCTTACTTCGGGCACCGGCCCTCGCCCAATACCGGGCGTAGTCCAGGTCATTAGCTCTACGTCACACCCAAACGTGGAGGGATTACAAGGGACGGACAAAGGCCGTCACACGACCCTCGCCGCCTACCCTCACGACCGGGGTGTTCGCCAAAAAGGTAGGTGAACGCTAGTCCAAACACCATGTTTGCACTATTGGTCATAGCTCTTGATGTCGATCAAGGTTCCTAGGTCAAAGAGTTCCTTCACCAAGAACTAACGCTCTTACGAGACAATTTACCGATCCCGCAAGTTTATAACAGCTAAGATAATATACTTGAAGAACAATAAGCCGAAAGATGAACACGAACTTTCTTACCAAAGTGTAAGGAAGTTGTAGAGGTACAAGGGAAGCTGGTACCCGACAAGTCCGGCACTCCGACCTCCTAGGAACCATGGACCACCGAGGGCACTCCGACAACTCCGACTAGAAGGAGCAAAGTATCCTTCTAGCTTTCCCTCTCTCACTCTCCATTAGAACTAAGAAGAGGAAGAAGAACAAGAGTGGAGCTTCTCCCTTTCTATTACATTGTGGCTCTCCTTTTGTGTTGTGTGTAGAATGGTGTGTTGTGAGAGGGGAGAGGCCACCTACTTATAGCTTGGAGAGGGGGTCTTTGGAAATGTGCCACCTCCCTCCATTATGGCCAAAACCGACCAGGAATAGGCGGTTTCTAGGTTCATTGCACCTGGTCCATGCCACCACCGATGTTCTTCCGGTTGAATGCGACCGCCTCGAAAGCCGGGCCCGGTTGGCAGCCACCAGGGTGCGGGAGCACCAAGACCTGGGCCGTTTGGGCTGAAATTTTGTGTGCGCCTCCGTTTCATCGTTAGCTCCGTTTTGGCGGGTGGTGCACCAAAACGGAGTTCGTATGAAGAAGTTATGCCCAAAATACTAAATCCATGTCAAGTGGCCCAATGTCATTTCATGTTGGATTTGGGTTTCCACTTCTTGGGCTTATGTATAGATGTTGATATTCATGTTTATGGGCATTTCTCCTCTCTTCTCCTTGCTTTGCTTATGTCCATTTAGGGCCTTGTTATTCGTTATACGTTTTCCTTTGCTTTTGGCCCAAAATGTATGTGTTTCCAACATTGTCCTACAAAACAAGTGAAGTACCAAAACTTGTGAAAATGGTTAGCTCAAAGCCCTATTACTATTGTGTTTTGGTGGTTTTATACTAATGTTGCCGGTATAAAATATGTAGTTAACGACCGTCAACAATAACTTACCTCAAGATGTTACCTTATTATTGGAGTGTGACAACATCGTAACACCTTGTGATGGTCCTTTTCTTCTACGCTTGAAGCTTTTCTTACGCTTGAAGCTTTTCTTCTTTGGCCTCTTGTGTACCTTGTTCCTCACTTGTCTCCCTTTATTACATCGCCCTTCCTTTCTTGTTCTTTAAATTGTGCTTGAACCTTTTTGCTCCTCTCATGATTTTATTCCTGTAATATTAGTTGACAACACATACCCGGAAGGAATATACAAATAATTTCAACAAGGGTAGAATTGTCATGGAGCTAAAGGTATCTTCTATGCTACAAAAAGTTTTGGTTGGATATTTTAATTAGCATATGCTCACTACTACTTTTTTCTCTAATGGGAAATTTTATTATATCTTAAGTTTGATTTTGATGTATGACATTTATTAACCAATCAAACTTAGAGAGACAAAGTAATAGTGAGTAGAGGAATTGCACCAGCATGTCGAGTGACGGGAGCTCGAGAAGAGGAAGAGTAATGTCAGATGATCTTTAGAGGAGTCGACCTTCCTCCCCATGCTCGAGCCTTTCGTCACACTCGACACTTTAAGTGTGAATCTTGAACCGTCCCTAATCGTGTGTTGCAATCACCATGTCCTTAGACGTTGTTCATCCTTTGTTCCTCGCAAGTTTAGTGACCAAGAATACCCGAAGGAACTTGTCCTTGTAACATGTTTCTTTTAGCATGAGCCTTCATGTGCTCGGATATATATTATTATTATTATTTTTAGAGAATAAGACGAAGTTGGATAAAATATGAGATTTTTATTCACTTACCTGTCTTTAATGTTCTTATGCCCCTGTTGCTTTGTCCATCCTCTTCCTTGAATGAGAGCTTTTCTATCATGTTGTATGACACTCTTCTCCATTGAATAGACATAGCACAGATCCTTTCCTCGCAAAATATTAGTGGACACATACCCAGGGAATACAACAAGTTTAAAGTATGGGTTGTTGTCCAAGCTCATATGATCCAATCTATGCTAATGAAAAGGTGGTTCTTTGATTACCTTAGCACATATTTTATTTATTCATGTCTTATACACATTTTGTTTGTGGTGCACTCTAGCATGTGGATCAAGGCAAAGGTAACTTGTAGCAAAAGACAGAGTGAATGATATTTGATACTTACAATTCTTCCATCAATTAGCCGTGTCTTTTGCACAAGGTTGGAGTTCATCATATGCCTTGCTTCATCTCTAAATTCACCTCTTGACTTTCCCGATTTGGATTTGAGAGTTTTTACGCAAGGGTTAGTCCAACAAAATATACCAATATCTACTACAACATACTATTGGTTCAAAAATCAACCTAGACACCACGTCTAATTTGATTTAGGAAGGCATTTTAACCTAAGCATCACGCTTTAATTTAAAAGCCAATGGAAGTAAAATCATCACTCCTAAACTAAGCACCATGATTCATTTAAAAGATGTATGAAGTGTGACAGAGCCGACCAATTTATAAGAAATCATATAATTCGCAATTACCGAAGCAATTGCGTCTACACTTGAGTCCATATAAACCCGGTAGATAGGAAATCTCCGAAAGTGATTTCAAACTCATCAACAATACAACCAAGATCGTTGAGCTCAAGTAGTTCCAATCCGCAGGTATCTTAAACCAAATTTGAATATATTATAATCGAGTGTGATGTACACATTTATTTCAAAGTAGTTCAGAGTGCGGAAGCAATAGCTTTCGAAAACAATATAGTTGTACAACGAAAATCAAAATAAAATAGTATAGTGCCAACATAATGTCACCCCAGTAATAGCAAGAGATAGGGAAATATGGAGACTGCCATGCCCTAGGCATTATTCTTCAACCAAAGACATCACAAATGCGGGCTAGAATCATGCTAGACGGAGTCACCGCAATGATGGGAATTAACCCGTGAGTACTCAATTGTACTCATAAAGACTTACCCGTCGCCTTAAACCAGAAAATAAGGAAAAGACTCCAAGGATTATGCTTGGCTTTATCCGAGTCGGGTCGACTCACATTTATTTTGTAAATAAAGTTGATTAGTGCGCCTACACATACCACTTTCAGGGTTCTTCCAAGTTAAAAGGTTATTATTATATACATAAACCATATATGTTCTCAGTATAGTCAAGATTAAACATATGCTCAAGAATATATAAATAAAAAGTAAGTAACTTGATCAATATTTTAACATCAGAAGCATGAAAAGAGTAACCATTATTGTAATATTAAGACTACAGTGCCGCGGAAGCATCTCGGGTTCTCACTTTGTCGGGAGAGATGGCGATTCCAATCGACATTAACTAACCGGTGGCGAATACCCTATCATACACTAGGTCTACTTAATTACGGCGAGACCTAATCACTTCCAAGATGTTAGGGGGGACGATGTCTCGGACCGTCGGCAACACCCTCCTCTCGAGCCACCAAGTGAGCAGAGCAACGAAGACGACGCCGCGGCGCCTCGCTTGCACCCGATCAAACCCAACCTACCACGCCTAGGAGGGACGTTAAGCGTACAAGTACCGGCCCCTAACATTCCCACAAGCTTCGTGGCTCACGACCCGGCGGAGCCTACTATATGAATAGGTATGTTCAACTTCCGACCGCCTTCCGACAAAGTACCAGTCCTTAATCGATCAGATGGAAAGACCACAATATCCATCCAACCTTAACATGTTTTATTAATCAAGTTCTCAGTAGCAGCTTGTTAGTCACCCATGTGACTAACCACAAACATCCTCTCAGTGACCGGAAATCATTGTCTACTGCAATCATTATAACTGAGCATTTAACCTAGACTCTGCTAATAGGATAGGGTAACAACTTCAGCAAGGATATCTGTGCATCAACGGTTTCAACCATTTCCTATACTTAATGCAGCAATCATAAAAGGACTCAACAAGTTAATTTAGAAAGCATAGGAAAGTTCAGCATGCACCGGGGCTTGCCTTCAGAAAAGTAGTAGGAAGAAGAAGTCAGGGCACTCTGGAAGCTTGAGTCACGGTCCTCCTTCTCTTGTGGGGTCTTTTGGCTGCACTCCGAGATGATGAAGGCTGGCCTCCTCGCACCTTGATCTCCTCCCGAACTAATTCTCCGATCCCGAGATGATGCATGCACATGCGCGCAGTAAATATTATTAATGTACGTAACCATGCTTGTATATAAATAAAGTGGAATGATGGATGAATGCATTATGATGTATGATGCTAGTAAGTGCATATCTCTTCTGTAGACACACAAATATAACTACACAAAAACCCTAATAGCCTACATCAAGCAAAACACCCAATTTCACTAATACACCGAAAAATGGCAGACTAGACATCTTTGTTACAAACACGATCACACGGGGAGTTCTATAACTCCAAATGCAAAGCAAACAAATACTCGTTGGAAAGCTAACAAAATTATCTACAAATCATTCACTACACTCTTGACCAGATTCTAACATCTACAAAACCTCGAAAAACAGAAAAAAACGAGGGCGCTTTTACGGACAACTTGCAACATGCAACTCCTATAACTTGCAAACTATTCATGCAAACCTTACCAAATTTGACCAGCAAGCAAATAAGACCATAAATCATCAAAATAACCTACTGATCAACCAAAAGATCAATTAAAACACATGAAATGATATTCCCTAAATATACACTACACATGCACACTTAAATATAAAAGCTAGGGTTAATAAATTGACCAAACACACAAGACCAGCAAACTAACCACACTAACAGGTCCTTATTATCAAAAAAGAACAAAACAGTATACCATCCAAGAATTATTACCATACTATTACCATGCATTTTGCAAGAATTTTCTATGCAACATAAATATGATAAATATGCAAACACCTTAGAAAACTCTACAAAAATTACAGGAGCATCCTACTATCCTAACATGCCTACCATAAAAATTTCATGGCAGGCTCATGCATATACTTGTCCTACACAAAATGGCAAGCTAGCAATAACACTAGGCATGAAAATACTTTGTACTATGAAATGTATGAAACTACCTAACCATGAACATGAAAAGCTACATAACAGTAACAAATGCATGTACAAAAATGATCAGGGCAAAAACCCTAGTAATTATTTTTCTATGAATTTCCTAAGAAAGCATGGTAAATAGCACATAAATCAAAAAATCATATTTCTACAACAGAATATAGCATGCATGATATTTTTCCTACACTCTACATTCAAAAACATGAACATTTTGTACAGGGACAACTATTTTATCATGCACCAAAAATTAGATATGTATTTCCCTATTTACATGGCAATTAAAGCAATAAATCTAGATAAATATAAAAACTACCAGAAAATGCAAACTCATATTTTTATATCATAGAGAAGAGCATAAGAAGCATGGCAAAATTTGTCTCACTCAATTCCAAGCTAAAACGAGGAAGATATAAATTTTCTAAGGCATGCATGTCATTTCGAAAATAAAAACGAAAAAGAAAAATCCTCTTGACAGGTGGGGCCTGCTCGTCACCGGAACGTAACAGGGGACGGCGGTACGTCGCGATGGATCTTCGCCGGCGTAGCTCCTCCGGCCAAAACCACGGGCACCTACGGACTCTCGGTGACGAGATCGGGTCGATCTAGCCCGTTTCCCTGCCGCGGTGTGGGCCAGAAACGAGGTCGACGGCGCGGTGGCGGCAGCGGCACGATGTCGCGTCAGGTGGTGGTTTCCGTCGATGGCGAGGGCAGGCGGGGCGCGACGAGCCGTGGTGCCTAGGCGAACCATCGCCGAAGCACTAGGTTTGCGGGTTACACGGGCTGGGGCCTCGGGCGGCGTCGCGCTAGCGGGCGGGTTGCCGCGACACAAATACGGGCGGAGGTCGCGGGTCCGCTAAACGGCAGCAAGACATGTCAATTGATCCTGCACCTAAGACGCAACTCATCAAGGCGGTCACGGAACAAGAGTTAGGTTGAGAAAAAATGGATCGATTTGGTGCGGGCAGGAGCTCGCGGCCACGGGTGGTCATGGCGGGCGTAACGGCGGCGGAAACGCCGTTTCCGCGAACCACAGGGCCGTAAGAGGGTCAACCAGCTAGGGCTCTACCTTCAACAACCAAGGCGAGCACGATACACTTGATGGCGAGGGCGAGCTGGTCGGAACGAAGCCGCTACCTGAGGACGGCGGGTCGCCGACGCCCAACCGACGCATGCGGCGGAGAAAGTGGTCGATTTTCTGGGTTTCTTGCTCGATCCGAGGCTCTAGCGGTTCGTGTGGAATGGCGCACGATGTGGCGAGGATTGTGGCACGAGGAAATCGGGCGGAGCTCGAGCGGGGGTGGCGTTTTGATGATGGCGGGCGTGCTCGCCGCGGGAAATGGCGCCGGGGCGCGCTTTTTGTCGCTACGCATGGGCTTGGCTTGGGGAGAAGGGAAGGGGAGAGGGGTGGAGTGCAAGCAGTGGAGCACGGGAACGCGGGTTTCCTTCAAGAAGGCACGACGCTACGGGCAAGGGATGACAGCGAAGGTACACGCTGGCGCGGCGCTGGCTTCAAGACGGGCGCGGGCAGAGTGGCTAGCCAAGAACAGAGACAGAAAATAGGAGAGCCGCCTCTAAAGACCGGATCCTAACCCTAATTCAAACTGCTTTTTGCCCTATGCGTTGAGATCCATGCAGATTCAAAAAAGCTCCAATTGAACGAAATGTTCCTCATCAAATTCTAAGCGTTTCATGTATCGAAAGTTTTGTCTAGTTTGGCTTGGATTTGAAGCTACGATCGATCAAAGCACAAGAAATCCGATGGTCAAAGGAAACCCTAGATTACTTTCAAATCGACCAAACTTCGACTTTTCGAACATGATCCACTCATTATCATGCAACAAGCCTATAGCATCTTTTGTTCTACAAGAAATTAGCTACACATTTCCTGAAGGGTGCACACACATGCATAAACCCTAGCTAGGACTTTTGAACAAAACAAGATAATTCACTTCCTAGGTCAAACGAGGTCAACCCAAGTCAAACTACCATTATAAAATCTAATTAGGGAACATGCAAATGACATGTATCATTTTATGTGCATGATTGCATATGACTAAATGGTGATTATGCTCATGAAATGCATATGCTAATGACATGCTTAAAACCAGGGTGTTACATGAAGATATTCCCAAACCTTAGCATATTATAGCAAACAAAGGTAACATGAAAGCATCAGAGATTTACTCAAATAGAGACTTAAAGAGCATGATCATGGTGAGGATTTTTTTTAGATGCAAATGACATGGATGAATGCAAAGGACTAAACATGCAATGGATCTACTATGAGAAAACATAAACTAAGTGGAGTACATGCATTTAAAGTAAACATGGATTAACCGAAGCTAACATGTAATGGGATGCAACAACCAATCACACTAAATATGCAATACGATGCAAGAAATTAAATGATAACTACTCAATCAATTTATAGTCCATGAGCAAGACTTTCTCACCTTTATTAATCATACTTAGCATGATGTGCAGCTTTATATATATGTCACTTGAGATGTGTACATTTAATTCTTATGACGGTGACTTCTTTTCCAATCTACATATGGTTAGAATAATATTTATTTAAATGCATACCTTGAGATAGCAGGGTTCCAATGTTGATGAATCTTGAATGATCGGGCACCCTAGGTTCTTCAATGTTTTTTCTTGTGGAATCTTATGGGAAGGTCGCGAACGACATCTTTTTGTCTGTCTATTCCACAACTCAACGTAACAAGGGTAATCCTACTAAAGCTAGTGATACACTAAATTAGCAGACATCAAGATCATTATTAAAATCTTTACGCCAATTGCTTCCTCGCAACGGGCGCCAAAAAAAGCTTGTTGACGTTTATTTGTTAAGTGCTATAAGAATAAAGAGATTCCGCAAGTTTACGTAACATCAATGTATCTTTTCTCTAGAGGAGTATTCTAGGGTATCGTATCCACAGGGAAGCTAATGGTAAAGAATTTTAATAACTCACAATCATATTTCTCGCTAACTTAGTAAACCAACTAAACTAAAGAGGGTAAGTGATAAATGATAATAAATAACAAAACATAAACTAATAACATGCCTAAAATAATTAATAATGTTATAAAAAGGTAACTAAACTAATCAAGAGGTCAACGGAGAGATCAAGGTTCCTAAATACTTCTCTATTACTTTGGTTCTAAGATAACTAAATATGGATAGATATAGCAATCATACACAAGCACTTTGGAGCAAAGATCCGTCCCAACTCTCGAGAAAGACGGGAAGAAGGTAGTCGGGAGAAGGCTGCCAAAAGCTCTACTTAAACACCAACCCGCACGTGGTGGATTACATCGGCCGATCGAATTTTGTCACCTCCGGGGCTACCACAACTATCCGTAGGTTTGGGAGCAACCTCGGGTAACCTATAGCCTAGACACCAAGTCTACACTATAAATTACTACTCTAGTTACCTAGAATAACTAGAGCACTCAATACGAGCAAAGATCCCATGCAATAATATAAATACTATACTAAACATATATATGGAAAGCATAAAAGTAAATAGAGAAGATAAATATATTAAAGCATAAGTCTAGTAGAGAAGATACAAAGACATACCACACTCAAGACTCTTTTTCTAGAACTAGAGCACATAGCTCCACTCTCCCTTACTCTTGATTAGATCTAATCTAGATCTAATCTACTTCTAATTACATGGCTAATCTACTTCTAATCTAATTCTAATTCTCTAATCATTGAGAGAGAGGTTATCCTTACATTGGGATACCTCTACAATAATGAATTAGAAAAATAATAATAATAATTCTATAGGCCTAGGGGTCTATATATATGGTCTTCTTATCTCCCTTCAGCTTCAAAAGCAATGTGGTACTAATCCTTTCACCATATCTCATTATAATATAAATATGTCTTCATGGGCCAAATTCTGATTTAGGCTCAATTAATCCCGCAGCCATATTTTAGAATCTTTCATTACTTGTAATATTAATATCTTCTTATTCTCGAGCTCCAAATGTAGCAAATAATATATCCGTTTCGATCGTCTCGACGAGCTCTTTACAATGGTGCTATCTTGGAATATGTTTGTAACATGTTTTATGCTTCATATGTCTTGCAAACTCTAGGCTTCTGTTTAGTCCCCTCGAAATATATAAATCACCAAAACTTGTGGAACTATGTTAGTCAAGCCTCTAGTCTATGTGATTATTCATTTTATGCTCTTATTTCATGTTTAGTTGACTATTAATATTATGCTATAACAGTGTGTCAACAGGCATCCACGTCTTGCGGCACCGGGTGTTTGCTCTGCCAAGCCAGATGAGGTAGCCATGATCGATTTGTCACGGCACACCCACGCGCCGGTTGGGTAGGCCGCCAGGAGGGGGGGTAGCGTTGTGGCGTCGGTGGTCGGTGCTCTCATGGTGCGCTCGGAGGTCGCACATCTACACCTGCATTGCCGTGAAATGGTTCTCACCATGGGCTGGAGGAGATCCATATCTCTCGAAGCAAACAAGGAAAAGGAGGAAAAATTCCTCATAACTATTATTTTGCTTGGGATTTCAAAAAGGGGAGGAAGAGGGGAATCAAGAACGAGAGGGGGTCGACCCCCTACCTCGTCTCCGGTGATCTTTGGCGGGGAGGAGGGAGGGGGGCGGAGGCGGCCGTAGGGGCGGGGTGGATGTAGAAAGGTTGGGAAGAGAGGAGGAAAGAAGAGGAAAGGTCGATATGACCTACTATTGTGAGCTACTACTCGCGAGAGAGCCAATCGCCCTATTGGAAAATATTGTTGAATGGTACAGAAGTGTTGTCTATATGTATAGAAGTACAATTCCGATTGTATTGGCCCAAAATCTAACGACAATCCAATAGAGAGGGAAAAAAAGTAAAATAATTAAAATGATCGTGGTAAGTGTGGCCGTGGGCTAGCAAATTTCGCCCGTAGAGGCCTTGGCCCACGAGCCGTGCCGATCCGGATGGTGGATCGAGACCGCTCGCTTGTATAAATATAAACCCTCCGCCAAACTTGAGTTGTGCTTCTTTCTTCCCCGTGCTTTCAGATTCATCTAGGATGTTCTCCACATCCTCGCCGCCAAGCTTGAGTCGCCCGTGTTCTTCCCTGTCCTTTCCGATTCATTTAGGATGTTCTCCACATCCTCGCCGCTTTGCCAATCTTGAGTCACCCGTTTTCTTCCGCCATCGGATCCTTCCACATCCGATTCGTTTTTTTCTTTGAGTTTGGCAATCTCATCCCTTTCGTCTCTACTACTTAAAAAAAGGTACCGGCGCGCAAGCCAATCCGATCAGAGAGGGGGGCGGATCATGGACGATAAGCATCCTTCCCTGCATCCTCCTCTTCACGGCTACTTAGACTCTCCCAGTGAGGCTGAGGCTCCCCAACCCCACTGGGTCCTCCTCGACTGAAAGCCTACATCGCGGACCACGAGAACTACACCTCTCCGGCGGGCCAAGGCGACCGACGCGACGCCGGTCCGGTCACCTTTTGCGCCGCCGCTTGTCTCCCTACATCTCGCGTCTAGTGCCTCGGCTCGGAACCCGCCAAGATTGGCTCGGGAGACCACGGGCCGCGGAGTCGGATCTCCGCCTCCGAGTCTCGCTTCCACGCCAGGCTTCACCGACTACTTCGCCTACAAGGCCGACGACGATGGCGGGGGGCTGCCGCTACGTCGCTACGGCCCGCATCCTCACCCGTGTCTTGATTACCAATACCACATTGCCCTCCTTGCCCACCGCGACGTCCGCCAACAAGGATAAAGGGAGGTGGAGAGGTTCCTCCGCTGACACGGGGAGGGCTTACAAATGACTTCTACATCGCCGCGCTCATGAACGAGAGTAGCTGTGGATCGAAAGGCCGCTTCATGCTCTGGGTCTTCGACTCAAAGGAAGGACGATGGAGCAAGCAAAAGGGTTACCGCTTCACCGCCTCGCTTCTATCATTTCACCCGCAAGGCGATCAAACGGGGAGAAGGTGGTTTAGTGGGCTTTGTTGACCCTGGGCGGGCATCGCCGTCGCGACGTGCTTGGCGACAGCCTCAAGGTACCTTCCCATGCCCCAGGAACTCATCATAAAACGACAAGTTCCGCGAATGAACCATTGCTTTCCGGGACATTGCTCGGTTGGAGATCGCCTCACTCTGGTCGATATGCTTGTTTCCACAAAGACAAGACGTCAACCTGAATTGGAATTGGGAGGTTTCAACATGGAGTAGGAACCTTTGGGTGGAGGATTGGCGCAATGACTACAATGTCCAAGTCACATGATATCTCAGTTTCAAAAGAAATTACGATGTTGACTTGCTGCCTAAGCTCAAGGATAAGAAAGGCATGCCGAGGCCGACCTTGGGGGATGCGCTATGTAGCCCACCCCATACTCGAGCTTGACCGACAAATCATATCGTTTACATCATGGCCAAGGTTGGGCGGCATGATGACAAGGCCTTGGTCTTTGTCTATTAACTTGAACAAGAAGAAGCCGAGGCTAGAGGGGTGGTTAAGTTTGACGCTAAAAAGAATGCTTGGCATTTCTTTTTCAGCTATACTTATACGCATCTTGGATCCCCAAATATCTCAACCCAGGTGATTCCTTCTATCATAGCATGGCCAATTCTTTTTCAATTAAAGTTCATATGATGAACCCGTAGATGAATGTATATATGCAGCAAACCGATATTGCATCGTGCGTGGGTAAGGGCGATAGATTCCTTAAACCTGGCAACCCTATAGTTGTGGCTTTGTGTAAGGGCTGATAGATTCCTTAAACTGGTGGTCAATTTATCCATGACTTATTTGCCATCATAGTTAAGAGAACTGCCGAGCCACTTCGGATTTCATGAAGATCTCTGTTATTGACAGGGAATTCTTTTGCTTGTAACGAGGGGTTGTTTGAGGACGAATGTCTCATTCTCTGTTGCTTGAAAAATGATTGATATCTATGTCAGAATGCCTATGCCAAATACTAAAAATTTTGCAACGGGGAGGCTCTTGCGCCGCCACACAAACCCTAAGGACGCCCCACCTGTAAGGTCCTAGATGGCTAGAGGGGGGGTGAATATCCTATAAAAATTTTCTACAAGCTCAACTAAACAAACCGATTAGTATAAAACACGGCAGTAAAGCGGTTTGCACTAGCTCTAGTGGTCAATGTTGACCCGGTCACTAATCGACACATTTTTAACGTCAACATTCTACCAATAAGGGGTTGAAACTATACCTTACTACACATATATACATTTATTATTGACATAATTCCACTTGTAGTGTCCAAATTATTATTGTGCAGATTTATATAAGAAACAAGTGGAATTTGTACTAAAAAAGCGCCTCCCTGAAAGCGCATTCTGAAGAACATCAAGCCCAAGGGAGAAATGGACCAAACACGCTTGAATGGGCCGAAAGCAAACACCGCCACACAACTTTTCAAGCCCAAACACGCCATTTTGCAAGGCCCGCCCGAACCGAAGCCAGACAGTGCGCGCGCACCACCTGGTGCGCCCAGCACCCATCCCGAGGGCTCAGCCCAGTTTGGCGAGGCGGTACATTACCTTCCATGGCGGGCCGCAGGCCGACGTTGGATGGTCGGTTCAAGCGGATTTGGAAGGTGCCCAAGGACGGTTTTGGTTCCTTCCATGTGGGAGGGACATTTTCCAATGAGCCCCCTCTCCTCTACCTATAAAAGGAGGCCCTCTCCCCTCATTCAACACACACCACACACAATGTAGCCTCTCTCTTCTTCTTCTTCTTCTTCTTCTTCTTCTTCTTCTTCTTCTCCCCTTTCTTCTTCTTTCTTCTTCTTCTTTTTTCTTCTTCTTCTTAGTTTGTACTTAGGAGGAGTTTGGCAAGGATTAATAAAGGAGAGCAAGACATTTTGGAGCTATTCGGTATGATCAATTTAGAGTTCTTCATCTTGTTCTTGTTCTCTACTTATCAATATAGTCATGTTCTTGAATTAGAGCAAAGTCCTTATGACATAATCTTGATTGATGAACTAGTGTATAGTTTCTATATCATGATCTTGTCTTATGGAACATCGTGGCTTAATTTATCATACATACATGTTTAGACCAAGAGCTAGATCGATATGATGAGTTCTACCTAGAGTTAGACTTGGTTGATGTTGGGTTGCGGGATTGATAGTCGTTCCTTCGGGGCGGTGCTCTGGTAGAAGGACCCCGGGGACGGGTAAGCCTTGTATACACGCCGAGTAATAATCACTAGTGTAGACGTGGTGTCTAGACTAAGGGTTTTCTATCTTTTTGTGGCGCATCCCACGGGTTGAGGGGGTAGGGCGGCCGGGTTGTGACAAAACCTTGTCCGCCCCTTGTAATCCCCCACGTTCGGTGTGTGGCGCAGGTGCTAAATGCCGGTCTCCATCCCGGTTTGGGCGATGCGGGGTGTGCAAGTAATTCAACAGAGACCTTGGCTTTCTTGAACTAGAATCTCTAACAAGAAAACATGTGTGTATCTCGCTATCTTGACATGACTATCTAGGATATGCCCGCTCCATATTAGATTTATTCTTTTATTCATTATTTTACCTTTATCCTTGAGATTGGCTTGAGTGTGTGTGTCAAGTTATCCTACTACCTATCTTATTTTACCCCTATTATGAGCATTGGTCTTTTATGCATTCATGTTATCTTGACCATGTCGAATTAGAGATTTTTACACCATGCCTTCCTTTGGGAAAAATATAAATAACGATACCACTGAATACTTCCGGTGAAATGCTACAATGATAGATCCGCGGCGCTTGCGGATGAATATCTTATTTGGCAAGGTCTATCACCGTTGATGTACCTAATGTAATCACCTAAGGCAAAGTGGTTTCACTTAGGAATGTCAACGGCGCATTTATGGCGCCGTTATTAGAGATGGGTTCTAAACCTGTTTTCTAGTGATTGCGCTTTAAGAAATGCAATGATCAAGCAAGCCTTCTAGTGACAAGACTAAATATTTCTATGATCTCTAGTCCACACAAGGTCTATGTCACTACTCTAGCTAATGAGCAATCCTAATATGGTCCTTATGCTAGCAAGAACAACTACACAAGGCAAGTGCTAGCTCTCTACTCAAGGTAAACTAGCAAAGTAAAGTAAGAGCGAGAAGCTTGTTATACCGACGATGTAGAGGCTATGAACCAATCACCGGAAGAGGATGAGCCAATCAACACAATGAGACGAAGAACCAATCACCAAGACAATGAACAAGTCGATTTGTTCACCCGAGTTCGCTTGTACACCGACAACTACTCTCCGTTGTGCCCAACTAACACAAGGATGGTGTTTGAGCTAGGCAAAGTGCCCTTGCTAGCCTCAACACACCACTCAACAAGTGTGGTACCCAAAGCACGAGCAATGTATTCCTTGCACTTTGTCTTCCCGACGAGGAGTGCGTAATCCTCTCACAAACCAACCGAGGAGGTGGCCAAGAAACAATCACCTCTTCTTGCCAATGCCTCCACCACTTCACCAAGCCGCTAGGAGCGGTGCCTCCAAGAGAAACGGAAATCCACCGTCTCACAACGATCCCCCAAGTGCCTCTAGATGCAAGAACTCGATGCAATGCACTAGGATCAACTCTTCTCTCAAGAATGAAGCTCAAATCAAGAATGAGAGAGGAGGGAGGCTTGCTTCTGTTTGCTCAAAGATGTTAGGAGTGATTCAAATGTCCAAGAGAGAGAGCAAGTGGTCCTGCTGGGGTATAAATACCCCACACCACTTAAATGTGGTCGTTGGGAGGAAACCCACGGTTTTCCGCAGCGAAATGATCGGACGATCGACCGACTCACCAAAGAGTCCGGGTCGGTGGATCCTGGCCACAACCGACAACGCCCCAAACAAAGTTGGTTTTGCCCTCGCCTCAACCGGTCCTGGCCAAGGCTGGTCCGGCCTAAGCTTCGCCAAGACCGAAGCATCCGGCCGAGGCGCTCTCGGCACCACCGAAACCCCGATTGCAGAAGCTCTCTCTCGCCAGACGCACCCAATCGGAGCGGCCCCGCCACTTTTGACCGCCCCTGGGCCGCGCGGCCCGTCACGCCGTAGCAAATAAATGTCGCTGCTTCTGTCGCCGCCTCCTTCAGCTTTTGCTCCAAACCGACTCCGTCACTTGTTTCTTGTTGCCGACACGCCAAAGAACACCTCGACCTCATGTGTTAGCATTTTCAAAACCAATTCCACCAAGGACGGAGTTAGCACTTTAGGTTAGGATGCATGCATATGAGACTTGAACCTAAAGGCACGTGAGGATCGATATGTACGAAAGTTTTCCCTCTTTATAGTACCGGCTTATCGATCCTATAACCACCCACACCCTCTATGGTGTCTTGGGTGTGAAATCAAAAGCCCTATGGTTATACCTTTGCCTTGGGACCTTTGATCTTCAAACTCCACCGAGTTGCATGCTTGATCAACTTTTGGATCACCTCGATCCATCCTCCATGATCACAATGCACCAACTCCCAAGACGACCAATCTCCAATCATGTCAAACACTTAGCATTGAGAGATTAGTCCTTAGGTGTCACTAATTAGCCAAAACCAAACAAGAGATCTTCACCCGCAAACTCTCGCTTTTTCCACCACTTTTGGTCCCCTCCCTTCTCCTCGGATCACGGCGGGTTGAAGGGAGTGGGGATCCATCGCTTTTTAATAAGTTTTTTCTAGTAGATCGAAGTCTTCAAGGTTTAGGGTTTCTCCCGAGATCCAATCGAAGAGATTGGCCACGGCGTAAAGGCGCCGCGTCAAGATCGTCGATGGAGCAATGGAGCATGTCGTTCCTCAACGGTGATGGCAAGACGAAGGCATCACCATTGATGGAGAATAAGGTACTCCGGCCCTTCCTTTGTCTCGTTGTGGTTCTATGCAGCCATGACGATGGGCTAGTGAGATTTAGTTTTCCAAACGATATCTATCTGGATGTCGGTTGGACTTGTGTTCTCTCATGACGAACCGGTGAAGGCAACGACGATGAGTTTGACGACGTAATCGGCGGCGCCAATTTCATTATGTTTGCATGTGGAGTTTTAGCGAGTTTATTCCTCTTTTGCAAAAGTGATGAGTATGAGGATGACGGCGGTGGATGGTGAGATGGCCCTGTTCGTTCAGATCGGAGCTTGCGTCCCGGGCATATCCGTTTGGGATGGTGATCCTAGATGGTGGAATTTATGGCTTTTTTTCAAGGTTTCTTGTCTCCCATCAATGAAGGTGGAGTAGTTTGGTTTACTTTTGTAATGAGAGGATGTAACTTGCTTTAGCATCAATGGAATTTTTCCTTATCGCAAAAAAAAAAAAAGAATGCCTATGCCAAACTAGGCGAGTGCTATAGGAGTCAAAAATAGCATTTCGTCAAGTCTTGCAACAGTTGAACTGTCTATATTTATTTGCATGGTGCACATGCTGCTATGCTTGTGTAAAAATAAATGTCATTACATTGTAAAGTTGGTGTTCAATCTTTTTTATCAGGCTACAACAGGTCATTGCAAGGTCATATACCGAGGCATTCATGCATGAGGATAATACATGCCATATAAACAATTGATCATCTACATAGTTGTGGAGCTTTGTAACTGACTACATTAATTTTGGTTTTCAGGATGAGAACGATAATTAGTTCGTACTCCTTCCATTCTAAATTTGAAGTCATTTTATTTTAGATAGTTCTTTGTCCGTGCTTTGCTACGGGAGCTAAAAATTTCATAATTGATTTAAGTTCCATGGCCAGCTGAATGCCCATCCATTGCCACATGCATCAAAACTTACACAACCAAGAATGTGTATAACTAAACCAACAATATAGCACATTCATAGGTCTTTTACAGAGACATCTGATACGCACAGCATATAACAAGCCAATTCTATAAAACTGTGTCAGCAATAAAGAGACTAATTGCAAAAGAGAAAAAAAATAATGAACAATATATTCCGCAACCTTGTGCACATTCATTACACGGTTGCAAGCAAGCATATGGATCACTGTATCTATAGATATATCTATACTTTAAACCTGAGGATCCCTTTACTGTACATCAATAGTGTCTTCACTCACAAATGTATTGTACATGAACGGTGTCGTATTCACCGTCGTTTGATTCTTTCAAGCTACACAACCTGTCGTCCATGTCCTCAGCCTCCCGAAACTTCTCGCTTCCTCAGACCAGCAAAATTCTGACGCCGTGTCGCCCCCTAACCTTATTTATGACGCGCTTGGTCAAATTCTGGCGCACACATCCTCTTTATGTCACCCCAACCTCACCATGACTACTTCCTCTAACATTTAAGTGTTCATGCTTTTGGAAGATTTTGAATACTGTTCCATGGGACGTCCGGTATCTAGGAAACCATAGCTGTTCCTGTTTCCATCTTCAATTTTCTCATAAAAGTCTCTTTGAACTCCTTGTCTTCCGGGCAAAGAACCCTCCAATTTTGAAGCGATCCAAGAATCTTGTAAATATATAAGCACTTCCATGCTTTCCTCCCTAAATTCTGAAAGCAACGCTCATTCCTAAGTTTCCAAATCAACCAGAGGACAATAGAAGTAATAATGTTGATTAAACTATTTTTCTTATCACTTAGCCACAATTTTCCTATACTAATGATATCACTACCCCCAAATGTTTAAAAGCTTCGAAATAGTGGACCAAATCCTTTTAGATACTACACACTCGAAGAATAGGTGGTGGCAACTTTCTTTTTCATAACAAAACAAACAAGTGACACTTTTGACCTTTTGTCTTTTGGCTGAGTTGTCAGTTCTATTATGCATTAAGAGCCACAAAAAAATGTGAACTCTTGGAGGAATTTTTATTTTCCAAACAGCAGGGACATGCACATAGTTGATCCCCTAAAATTGATCACTTTGTACAAAGATTGTGAAGAGTAGACACCTTTTTGAATTAAAGGTCCATATCATTTCATCTTGCTCGTTAGAAATATGTAGAGTGGATGCTAATTCAACTATTTCTAGCCATGAGTGATAGAGCCCTTCATCTATAGTGCTTCTAAAAGCACACTTCAGATTTGAACCACCTATATCAGCAATGGAGTTGTTGTGCTCATTCACAATTTTATAGATTGACCAATATACAATGGCTAAATGGACTTGTTGTGCGCATTCGCAATTCTATAGGTTGGCCCATATAGAATGGCTAAACTTGTATAGGAGTAGTAGATACATATCTCTTATATGTTGATCGACAGCGTAGATAATTCTATGCATACAATAATCCATATAGGACTCCATATATAAATACCTTCTACATAAAACCTGGTCAGTGTTGATAGTAGCTAAATTTCTGCAGACAACAAAGTCAACCTTTGAGAGCTCTGCAAATTTGTGGATGGATGAATGAATAATCGTTTTGAGTTTTGGCTTATGCATTAATCGATGGATCATTTATCTAGAGCTCTCTAAATTTGCTTTTGGCGTGATATTCATTTGAATCTTTTTGCAACCGTTATCATTTATTTATATTTTTGAAAAGAACCGTTACTATTTTCGTGTCATTCCTTACCCGTTGGTAACAATGTTCTATGGATCTGTTGCGAGTGTACTGCCATGTTTGACACAAGTGAATTTTTATTTAATTGATTTTGATTGAAAAAAACGTGTGGAAACCTATGGTTAAATCTGAAATAAGATCCACGCAAAGAAAATGATAAGAGAAAAATTATCATCACAAGCAGGCCACTGAAATACAAGGGCCCAAGTGGGACGTAAAAGAGAAAAGAAGGCGGCCCACAGCGGAACTGAGAGCGCGCGGGAAAACGCCCCACCGCCTTCAACTTTTGGCGCTCATTTCTCCCTCCCTCAGGAAAACCCAAATCTAGGGTTCACTCTTCCCCATTCCCGGCGTGCAACGGCAATCAAAAGTATCCAAGCGGCCACTGGGCCAGCGAGTCTTCCCTTCCCGCTCAGCGGGAGCGCACTTGCCAGCATGAGCGGGCGGCGGGGTACAGCTGCCAGAGGAGGCGGAGGTGGAGGCGGCGGGAACTGGCGGCGGAGCGGGTCGGCGAAGGCGAAGGAGCAGCGGCTGCGCCTGGGCGCGGAGGAGCTCCTCGAGAGCCGGCTGGGATTCGCGCCATACACTGACGGGGAGCGGCGCCTCGGGTGGCTTCTCACCTTCTCGCCGGTGAGTTTAGATCTCGCCCCTCCGTGGTCTCTTCGTTGCAGTTGTCTTGGGTTGAGTCGCAACGATGGATCTCCCGGGAAATTAAGGGCGGACCTGCGTAGTGCCGTGATCCGCGTTGGGATTGAACTGGAATACGTCAGAAATGGGGTCGAATGTCAAGTAGAAATGTGCAGATCGGCAAGAAGCTTTTACTTTCTGTTTTGGTTAGTGCGTCCGCAGGCAATTGGGTAGCTGGGAATTCTCTGCTTAGGCAGTGAAATGTCTTCTTATGTACCGCTTACCATTGGAGAGACTACCAGCATATCCTGGTAGGCTGGTGCGCTCAGTGAATTTTGATGTAGCTTAGTGAAAACTTGTGTGCATACTAGTGTCTATTCATCACTAATATAATATCTTGAAATACTACAAAACCAGTCCGTCTAGTCAAGGTTAGAAAAGGCGCTTAGGCGGTGTCTAGGTGGTGACCCATCGCCCAGAGCCTAGCTGAGCCTAGGTGTTTTTCTAGGCGTTTTGTTAAATTTGCAATCAACATGTGCAGCTGAATAAATTATACAAGTATAGTACCTGAAAAAAAAATTTGCAGAGGCATATTATACATAGTCACACAAGTCACTACGCAGGCAAACAAACAAGTACATATACAAAGAGGGTAAATTACAATGTGCAGTAGGAGGCAAACAACCACTAACTATCAGGCAGAGGATAATTTATGCGGAGGACTGGAGGAGCCAGTAGAGTACCAATCTGAGGAGGATCTATGCGTTGGAGCAGTGGAGGGAGAAAGAAGGCAGGGATCAGAGGAGAGAGGAGCAGGGGAGGGTGGAGGCAGGGAGCAGAGGAGAGGGTAGACTGGGTTTGGGGTCACAACGGCCGACAAGCGAGGAAGCAGCTGGGAGGCACGGGCAGCAGGGAGGAAGCTGCCCGGCAAGGAGTAAGCAGCTTCACAGCGGCTGGACGAGTGAGAGCGGGACTTGCTGGTGTCATGGACGGCAGGCAGCTGGAGGAGCCCGATGAATCTGGCCGGGCGACAGCAGATGAGGACCTCCCCTCTGTCTCTATAACCTTCTCCAGGCACCGGCGGATGGCCTCCTTATTCTTCCCGCCTGCCCCTCGCGCCCTCCGGCCTGCCAAAAAGCCCCCCCCCCCCGCACTTTCCCGCTTTGCCGCTGCCTACTGCGTGCGTAAGCGGCCGCCTTGTTGAACACTGCTTCTAGTTTCATATATAGAACTATAGAAATTATTGAAACTTCACTGAATGTTAATAAAGTGTTTCAATGTAGATGGTTGACAATAAATTCTAAGGAGCAACTTGAAGAATCTTTGTCTTAGTGAAACAGCAGAGTTTGACCCTTATTGTAAATATATAAATTAAAAAGTTAAAAAAAGAGAAATTATGTACTTAAAAAGAGGAAAAGGAAGAATACATGTCATCAGATCAACTGGCAGTACCTTAAAGTTTCTTAATTGTAAATAAAATCAAGACTCAGCTTTTGTTTGAAGAAAAAAAGTAAGATTACAATCTAACCCCTATAATACCTGCAGTCATCATGGGAAGATGAGGACACCGGAAAAATCTACAGCTGTGTTGACTTATACTTTGTGTCACAGGTAAATTTTGCAGTTACAATATGAAGCCTGTCTGAACTTCCATATGTCTAACTTTGTATAGTTTCTTGCAGGATGGGTCAACATTTAAAGTGAAATACAAGTTTCGGGCCTTACTTTTTTTATGCTGCGACTAAGGTGAGCTAGAGCTTGAGGTTTTATTCTAATACTCCCACCATAGAATTCGATCATGGAGAAACCTGAACCTTTTCTGATGCAGTTTTTGTTTGCTGGTGTCTATTTTGGTATATTTTAAATTTTGCAGGACAAGATGGAGTTGGAGGTTGAGGCATATATTAGGCGACGTTATGAAGGGGAAATTTCTGACATAGAAATAATTGAGAAGGAGGATTTAGATCTGGTTTGTCACTTGTTCTGTATGTTGAATCTAATATTCTGTTTGACATCCATCATGAAATGCTGTCATTGTGATAAGTGTGGCTCAATGTTTAGGTCTAAGTTGTTTTCTGCAGGAATTTTGATCTCCTTAGGTTTGTATCATTATTATACTTGATGTCTGGCCATCCTTGTGTTATAGCCATAGTGAGATTTCTATGTCCCTAGAATTTGGCTGAAGCTGAATGCTTCAGATGTCCAGTTTGAAATTTTGAATACACATGCTAGTTATAAATTATAATATGCTAAACTGACAGATTATTGTTTAAATATGAGTAGGGGAGATGCCAATGTGCTCCTGTTTGTGACTTTTTCTGCCATTTGATGTGTCTGGGTCAGGTGTAGAATACAATTTTAACACTTACACTCTTGTTGCAGAAAAATCATCTTTCTGGCTTGAAGAGAAAATACCTGAAGCTTCAGTTTGATACTGTACAGCAATTAATGCGTGTAAGGAATGACCTATTACATGTTGTTGAAAAGAATGAAGAAAAATTAGATGCCGTGGAGGCATTTGAATCAATTCATGGTGTAAAAAGGTGCTTATACTCTTTGCAGCATCCAGCTTAACTATTGTGATCTAAGTCATCTTTATGCTTTCTATGCAAAAATACTTGATATAATTCTTTTTCCTTAGTTTTATTTGGACCGCCTTATCCATTTTTTGTTTATTTGTGAATGTATAGTCTGTTTATCATGTGCACTATGGCAGGGTAGAAAGGCCACAAGATTACATAAATTACATCATCGATTTGCGTGAATATGATGTTCCATATCATGTTCGTTTTGCTATAGATAATGGTGAGCCCTATACCTGCTAATGCTTATTTTTTCACATGCTGATTTGCCACTGACTCTTTGAGACTCCTAAATCAAATTATTTCGCAGATGTCAGAAGTGGACAGTGGTACAATGTTAGTGTATCTGGTTCTGATGTTTTGCTTCAGAGAAGGGAAGACCTGCTTCAGCGTGCAGAAGTTCATGTATGTGCATTTGATATTGAGACAACAAAGCTTCCCTGAAGTTTCCAGATGCTGAATACGACACTGTAATGATGATTTCATACATGATTGATGGACAAGGGTACCTGATAATCAACAGAGAGGTTTTGACCTGCATTTTTTTGCCCAATGCTTGTTATTCACTTATGTTTTGTTATGTTCATTTACAGCACCAATCACCTGAGAATTCCTTCATGATGTCCTTTCTTTATCCCACTTCCTTGCGGAATAACATTCCATTATGTAGCCCGAAGCCCCCCAACAGAAATGTTTTTGTATTAAAAATGGTAAAAAAAACAGTTGGCTTGTCTGCTGTTTACTGGATACATACTTCAAGATCAGAATTTAACCCCCAAGAAAACAGATCCTTTACAAATATTACTCATCACGGACATGTCCAGGAAACCCCTTATATGGTAGGAAAGATAGAGACCATCTAAGAAGACTAGGAATATATCTAACAAAATCATTATCTTTGATTGCTTTTGCAAGGTGGATGTTTCTCAATTAAGTTTATACAATGCAGTATTTTTATATTATTCTTTGTAGTGTGTTGGAGAAGACATTGAAGATTTGGAGTACACACCTAAACCCGAATTTGAGGGGTATTTTAAAGTTAAGAATGTTCAGACTGAGGTATCAGCAACTATCGTTTTTTTTTTTTTTTGTTCAGCAATATATGAATTGTATGCATCATAACTATATTGCTATAACCCCTTTATTTCTGTTGTCTATAGTTGGATCTACTTAAAGCATGGTTTTCTCATATGCAAGAGGTTAAGCCTGGCATTTATGTTACATACAATGGTGACTTTTTTTGACTGGCCATTTTTAGAGAAGAGGGCTGCACACCATGGAATAAAAATGAATGAGGTGCGCCATGATTTCATTTACTTTAGATTTTCTTTGGCAGATTTGGGTAATTCGGTTATTATAGTATTGTTTTGTGGTCGTGCTTTTATAAAATCTAGTCTCTTTTTTGAGCTAAGCTGCAGCACTTTGTTTTACTACTTTTCTAAAGCATGTTTAAAAATTAATGTTGTGCAGCACAACTTATTCAGAATCCGCCAACCAGGTTCTATGGCTGCTCTGGTGGCATAATCATTACCAAAACTACACAGTGTCTGAAGAAAATAAAAGATATGAGTTTTTTTGGGGGGGGCATTAATTATAGTTCAACCACTTGATACAAAACAAAGTGATCTACAAAAAAACTGTCAGCATCTGCAGGGAAAATAAACAAGGGCATGTTATTATTTAGTACTGTTCTTTGTGATATTATACACATGTTTTTTGCTCTCCATTTATTTCTGACCTAGAGCAGATTGGATAAGACTTAGAAATGCCGTAGTTATGAGTGCTTCATATCTAGTTCATTTGTATTTTATATTTTTATTGTTGCAGGAGATTGGTTTCCAATGTGACAGTAATCAGGGCGAGTGTCGGGCTAAATTTTTCTTGCCATCTTGACTGTTTTGCTTGGGTCAAGCGAGACAGTTACCTTCCACAAGGGAGCCAAGGTCTAAAGGTGATGCATTACTTACTGAAACAAAAATACCTTTAAACTACACAGTTCGATAATATTCAGTTTTTATGGATGTTCTTAGTCTCAGTTCTAAATGTGTTAATAAATTACATCTTGGTAATAGTACAAAACAAATTTTTAGTGATAACATGTGCACTAAAAAGAGTTTGCATTTGAATAAACTATTACATCTTGGTAAATTACATCTTGCATTTGAATAAACAATCAATATACATAATTTTAGCATTTTGTATTCCACAAGCACTAAAAAGAGTTTGCCATTTGCCTTCTGCTGATTATGAGGCAGCCCAAATCTTTCATTTTTACACTATCTGCATATTCTTTTACTTATTATTAATATTTTTCTTCTTATTTAACTATTTCTCATTTCTCTTATTACGTTGCCACACTTTCAGGCTGTTACAAAAGCCAAGCTAGGTTACGATCCTCTTGAGGTTAATCCAGAAGATATGGTTCGCTTTGCAATGGAGCAGCCACAGGTACCTTAAGTTTGCCTTTTTTCTTATTCTGATGAAGTAACATTATCTCCAATGGAGGTGGTTTAAAACTGTAAATACGTCTATGCGACACATAACACTAAATATTGCTGCTTGGCTATGATTTTTTTGTTTAGTTTTATGGATTGTACTCATCTAATTTGAAATAATTGCTGAGTTCATTTTCACCCCATTGTTTCTTTTTTCAGACAATGGCTTCATATTCTGTATCAGATGCTGTTGCGACGCACTATCTATACATGACTTATGTCCATCCTTTCATCTTTTCTCTTGCAACCATAATACCTATGTCACCTGATGAGGTATTGCGGAAAGGAAGTGGGACACTCTGTGAAATGCTGCTAATGGTTCAGGTAATGAATATTTTTTTGCCATGTTTCAATAACATATATGCATCTTGAAGCAATACATTCATCTAGATCCAGGTGTTTCTTATGGAACTCTCAAGTAGTTGAGCCTCAAATTGTGCTGAAATAGACCTTTCTGCTTTTGCTTTTCTGTTTTCTTGATGTGAAATTGGTGATGATTTTATTTTGATGCTATGCTTTTTTCCTCCCGCTCAAATTCTATGTATACCACATGAGCTTTTTTGTTGCATAAAGCTTGTTTGCTCCTTAAGAGGATGTAAAGTTGTGAATACATATTTCAAAAAAAAAAAAAATCATGTGTTTTTTTTTTCCACTGTTGCTTCATTGCTTGTTCTTCGATTTGAGCCCATGGCAAGTGCTTGAACTCCCAATTTCCATACCTATGAATAGTTCATCTTTTCCAATCTACCTCTGATTACCCATGCTTGCTGAATTTAGTTTCTTTTTAATGTATAGGCATTCAAGGCTAGTGTCATTTGTCCTAACAAGCACCAAGCTGATCTGGAGAAGTTCTACAATAACCGTTTATTGGAAAGTGAAACCTACATTGGTGGTCATGTTGAGTGTCTTGAAACTGGTGTGTTTAGATCTGATCTCCCCACAAAGTTCCAACTTGAACCATTAGCATATGAGGTAATTTGTTATCCCTTTGCTAGAGCTGGTTAGGGTATTGATCTATTTTACACTGATGTTGTTCAACAGATGATTTGCTTATATTAACAATCCACATTCTTGTTGCAGCAACTAATTGGAAATCTTGATCGTGATCTGCAATATGCCATTGCTGTAGAAGGAAAGTTGGATATTGATTCTGTCACAAATTATGATGAAGTCAAGGATGCCATAGAGCAAAAGGTATTAGATATTGCCCAGCAAGATACTTTGATCTTCACTTTAAGTCCAGGCTATCAAATGGAAATACATTACAATAATTGGACAGGGAAAATGAAAATAATTCGGAACTGAGACCAATATATTCCATCTGTAACTGTGTTTTCACTTTGAGGATTGTTAATTATCTTTTGATTTTGAAAAATATAATTCACTGTACTCCAGGATTATAACTCGAGTAATTGGCTAATGTAGCAAGGACAGCCGTTCTCTAAATCTTTATATAAGAACCTCCCTGCACATGTAGCTGCATAATTTGCAGTAATCATATACTACATATTTTGAATCCAAGTTTGTGTGACCTTTGTTGTTATGTTGAATTCTCAGCTTGTTGCATTGCGAGATCACCCAATTCGTGAAGAACGGCCTCTTATCTATCATCTGGATGTTGCTGCTATGTATCCAAATATTATTTTAACTAATAGACTCCAGGTATTTCCTTGTACATTAACCTAGTATGTCTAATGTTGTATTACTTTGTGCTATAATGTAAGTTGAACACTGCTTGTAGAATTAGTAGGCCTTGAGGATGCCAAGAACATTTACAAAGGAAAGATTACACAGATCAGAGATGCCTTATAATACTCGGTTACGGATTGCCTAAAATTCATTAGTATTATTATCAAAACGGCTACTCAACAGTTAAGTTGTTTAACTGTTTTCCCAAATACATCTAAATTGATCTATTTCCTATTGGGCTGGGTTCCCTGATGATATCCTTAGGGAGTTATCTTTGTCAGATGCAGTCATATAAGAAGTTTGAAAAGATCATGATCTGGTGAAGTGGTGAGGCCCACAATCTCATTGGGCACTATCTCACTGAAGCATCATTTTGAGTTGTATAGACAACACAAAGAAGCAGAGAGATTTTTAGACTGTTTCATTGCCAAAATTCATTAAGGCACTATTAGTTTCCGTGCACTAACTATTAGTTTCCGTGCACTAACCAATTCTCTGAAAAGCTTTAGTTGTTAGGCGAAGGTAGGCAAAGCACTCATATTTCAGGACTCCTAGCATACTCTCAATCAGGTATTACAGTGTGTCGGTTGGTGGTGCCAGAGTGCAAGCCAGTGTCAGCGCAAAGGGGTGCCTGAGCCCAGAGCTAGAAGTGGGCCTTGCCTAGTCAACCTTGTACCAATAATTATAAAAATTGGATAAAATGAAACTTTTGTGAGCCTTTACTTGATACCTCCAGCTCCAGTGGGCATGTACAACAGGTCTTTTTGTCCTGTCTCTAAGGTGCTGTTTTTTGACAAAACCCTGCCAATGCTTAGAGACAGCAGCCTCGTCTCTTCGTGAAAGGGCGACCTAGGCTCGTGTCTCAATGTTTAGAGACGACTTCGTCTTGCATTGTACAGGAGGTGTCGACTCGGCGCCTTCACCACCAATCTAGTGTGGACGTGCATTAAAAATAATTTAGAGACGAGTGTCTCGCCTGTGGGTTGTATGACCTATCATTATACATGTCCGTACGATAGATTTAAGGTCCTTAGAGACTGACCCCGCCCGTGGGTTGTACATGCCCTAAGATTTGTGCACAAGCCAATTCGCCCTAAGGAATAAGTGCTATTAGAAGGCTCTGGGCATGCAATATTTCAACAGCCACCTCGGTGGACTGAATGCCTAAGTATCAATGTAAGTTAATGACTGCTATGGAAACAGCTAAGGCCTCTTTGAATCCATCACTATGTTCCATGAACTATTCTGTTTATTCAAAAACCATCCACTTTCTTCTAAGTTGTGCTATCATATTAGTCCCCTACATGATCATATAAATAAAATGAACCTTTTCCTCCTTGTTGATTGCAGCCACCATCCATAGTTACAGATGTGGACTGCACAGCATGTGATTTTAATCGTCCTGGAAAAAATTGCCTCAGAAAGCTTGAATGGGTCTGGCGAGGAGAGACCTACATGGCAAAAAGAAGTATGCACTACAAATTTATTTGCTGTGATTGTTGATGAATATTTTATCTAATGCAGTTATGCTTTGTAGTGACTATTATCACATAAAGAGGCAAATTGAGTCAGAGCTGATTCAATCTGGTGGCATCGCATCGTCAAAGCCTTTTCTTGATCTCTCAAAACCGAACATTTACTTAAATTGAAGGATCGTTTGAAGAAATACTGCCAAAAGGTACTACTCCCAAATTCATGTGTAAATTCTCTTTTGGTGAGTGTTATGTGGATGTTCTTATGTTACAATGCAGGCGCACAAAAGAGTTGTTGATAAACCAATTACTGAAGTCAGAGAAGCTGGAATATGCATGCGTGAAAATTCTTTCTATGTAGATACAGTACGAAGGTCAGTCCAATGCTTACTATATTCACATTCCTCTTTATTTTTGATAGCATAGACATATGGCATTGGTTTTCAATCTGTCTACGTGGTAATTTTTCATCGAGCAAACTGCAGCTCTGTTTTATACTAACGATTTGGATGACATGCTCTAAATTACTGCCTTCAATTGATACTTCCAGTTTTCGTGATAGAAGATATGAATACAAAGGTCTTAACAAAACATGGAAAGGAAAATTGGCAGAAGCGAAAAGCCAGTGGAAATTCTATAAAAATTCAGGAAGCACAGGTTCGACAGCGCTATACATCATACTGCCTGGTTTCATGTTTTAGGCATCTGAATTATTTTCCTTGTCTAACTTGTCTTTTGCAGGATATGGTTGTCCTATATGATTCTTTGCAACTTGCTCACAAGTGCATATTGAATTCTTTTATGGATATGTTATGCGCAAGTATGTGAAATTTAAAGACATGGTTTTCATTTGTATTCGGCCCAGTACGATTCGCAATGTAATAGTGTCATACCTTTTTTGTTTTAGGGAGCAAGATGGTACTCTATGGAAATGGCTGGTGTCGTAACATATACTGGTGCAAAGATTATCCAAAATGCTCGATTACTTGTGGAAAAAATTGGAAGACCACTGGAACTGGATACAGACGGCATTTGGTGTGTTTTGCCTGGCTCATTTCCAGAAAACTTTACTTTCAAGACAAAGTGAGTAAACTATAGCAATTAAAAGTAATTTTCAAACAAGCTGTTTTGTTTTTTTATTATGAAACTCTCTTATAGCTGCTGTCACTAATTCAAGGTTGGATCATCTATCCTAGACATTTCTGTTGAAATGATTGCCTGAGTTGAGTCTTGAGTGTACTCCCTCCGTTCCTAATTGTAGTTCACTTTGGCTTTTCTAGATACATTGATTTTGCTATGCATCTAGTTATACACTAAGTCTAGATACGTAGTAGATTTATACATAGTAAAAAGAAAGTCTAGATACATAGTAAAAGAAATGGATTTAGAAAAGCCAAACTGAACTACAATTTGGAACGGAGGGAGTAGTATTTACTGGATTGTTTTTAATCCTTGTGGTTTCTAGCTTTTCAGTATGTGCTGCTACTTGTGATTTAATCGAGTTTGATCATTGAAGTTGCTGGAAAACTAATTAAATGAATGTAAAATCAGCATAATTCCAGAAGTAGCTGCCATTTTTACTGTAATTTTGACTAATTCTCATCTCATCAAAATAGTTAAGAAAAATCGACAAGACGACAGAAAAGTGATGCCATGAAAGAAGTTTTTTGTACTTCTGCTACTCTTATGTCGTGAAATCTAAGTATTTATTAATGGCCAAAGCGACGAGTGTTGCCTACAGTACTTGTGTTTTGGACTGGACATAGCAGATAATAACTACTGAAACTATCTATTCTCAAGTGATTATTTGCAGTTTTTTAAGATGGAAATTCTCAACAAAAAGCCTTTATACTCGATTTCGGATTTTCAATCTGACACTTACTGGTTATATTTCAGAGCTGGGAAGAAGCTAACAATATCTTATCCCTGTGTCATGCTTAATGTTGACGTTGCAAGGAACAACACTAATGATCAATATCAAGTAAGAGTATATGTCTTGTTCTTCTGAAAGTTATACTTCAAATCATTATTCAAGTTCTATATTGTCGTGGTTGATCCTAATGTTATTAATCGTTTGGTTTCTTTGTTCTACTAGACATTGAAAGACCCAGTAAATAAGACATATACAACACACAGTGAGTGTTCCATTGAGTTTGAGGTTGATGGACCTTACAAGGTGAGTATTTAAATGGTATTACGTTTTAGTTTAGTCTCTTTTTTTTGTAGTAGTTCTGTTCCTTGGTCTACATTTTTGTTATAATAACATAATGATCAAACTTACTTTGTAAACCTTGTTAACATAATAGGCCATGATATTACCTGCCTCTAAAGAGGAAGGGGTTCTGATAAAGAAGAGATATGCTGTCTTCAATGAAGATGGCACTTTGGCAGAACTTAAAGGTTTTGAAATCAAGCGTAGAGGTGAGCTGAAGCTCATAAAAGTTTTTCAGGTATATGCTTCCTTTCAGCACCAGTTACTTCAACATTCTCTTTATTAACGTTTTAAATTTGTTCACACTTATTAACAAATAGAAACACAAGACTACGTGCTCCAGCAAAAATTGTGTCTTACCATTAAATGTATTTCTCTCTTAAATCATGCTTAGTGATTAATGAACAAAGACAAGGAAGTCTTTTTTGTTTAAAGAAGGGACCCGAGTCTTATATAAGCAGGCATAAACTAGTAGGGACACTTGGTAAACATATAGCCATGCCTCTTGAAATCCTCAGATATCATATGCAAGGGAACAGTGCTGTTTTTCGCTAAAGGAGAAAAAATATCAGAAGAACTGAGTGCTGTTTGTGCTCTAAAGGAGAATAAGAACTCTACTTTTTTGACAAAAAATCCTTCCGGTAGCTTACATATTTATAGGGACTCTAATAATAATAATAATAGCCTAATAATTTGCTGGGCAGTGCTTTTTTGTTATAGCATAAAAATGATTTATTAGTTATGTGCAAACAGATAGTTAAAAAGATAAAAAAGAAAATAGGACAGAAATTAAAGATATTTTCCATTCCATACTTTCCAGATCTCCCATGAAGCAATGTTGAAAATTTCCATAAAGAAGTGCTGCTAAAAATTTCCTTTTCTACTGTAGATTTTTGTGTACAAGTTCTTTGTTAGTTGGACAGTTTAATTTCTTAGATTTAACATAAATATTTTGCTTGCAGGCGGAGGTATTTGACAAATTTCTTCATGGTTCAACTTTGGAGGAATGCTATTCTGCTGTTGCCTCTGTTGCTAACCGGTGGTTGGACCTACTGGATGTAAGCGATCTGCATATCTCTAAAGCCTCAGTAGGCCAACCAGCTTATGTTATCAGTCAATGCATATAAAATTATTTTTCTGTTACAGAATCAAGGAATTGATATTGCTGACAGTGAACTGCTTGATTTCATATCGGAGTCAAGCACAATGAGTAAATCTTTAGTTGACTACGGAGAGCAGAAGTCATGTGCTGTAACTACAGCAAAAAGACTTGCTGAATTCCTTGAGATTCGATGGTTAAAGACAAAGGACTACATTGCCAATATATCGTTGCTCGGGAGCCACAAGTAAGTTTTGAAGTGTTTCAGTGATTAAAATCATTTAGCTATACATAACTTCAAATTAGGATAGTTATCAATGTTATGTTTTCATGGCCTTTCCCATGTCCTATTTTGGTATCCTTCATGTGATCCTATCCAGGAAGAGGAACATCACTTGATTCTTTTTGGTGGAATTAGTTATTTTTTTGTTGTTGGCAAAGATTTCATGGCATTAGTTTGCCCATGTAATATTGGACGAGTTGAATTATTTGAATTTATCTTTCCTATGGTTAACTTGGCTTCTTAAAATGTCTAGGGCACTCCAGTGAGCGAGCGTGCTGTTCCAGTAGCTATATTCGAGACAGATCCTGGTACCATTTTACATGAAACCTGCTCCTTCTGCATCATTCAAACTGTTCAATTTACTTACTCTCATACTATCCATGTACCTTTCAGAGATTGCAAAGCATTATTTAAGGAAATGGTGTAGAATCTCCTCCGATGCAAACATTCGATCTATTGTTGATTGGTCTTACTACAAGCAACGCCTAAGTTCAGCTATTCAGAAAATCATAACAATTCCTGCAGCAATGCAAAAGGTAATATACTTTCTCTGATTCCAAATGTAGGTTGTTTTGGAAATAGACATGGGCTCCAATGTGACACTTTGAATTGTAACTTTTATTAAATTAAAATGTACCATTTTAAATAGTGAAAAAATATAACTGCAAAAGTATATTCAATGATGAATATGATAACATCAACATGTGTTGTGAATCTATGTAACTTTTCACATATTGGATGTTCAAGATAATAAAGTTTGACTGGATAAAATCCAATCCTAGTATGACCTAGTTCTGGAATTGGAGGTAGTAATTATTTTTGTCCTCTTCGATTAATATTATTGATGAATCCTTATTTCTTACAGATTTCAAATCCTGTTCCTCGAGTTCTTCATCCAGATTGGTTACACAAAAAAGTCAGGGAGAAAGATGATCGATTTCGGCAGCGTAAACTGCGTGATATCTTCAGTCCCTTGGCTAAAGAAGAGGGGCTGCAGAACTTGAATAGGACTGGAGATATGGAAGATTTATTAATTTCAAACAAGGATTTGAGAAAAAATCCTTCTCATGGTATAGACATTGGCAAAGAAAATAATCCAAATGGAGCATCAGTGGGAACTGGTTCAAATAATAGTAAGAAACAACAAAATTGTATAACTGGGTTAAATGTTCCCGCGCTTCACAAATCCAAAATGCTGCTGCTGATGAAACAGTTGATAAGAGTACTGACTACCAAGGATGGCTTGATGCTAAGAAAAGAAAGTGGAAATATGTCCTTGAACAAAAAAAACGTCGAAGGTATGCAACTATTAAATACACACTTCTTTAAACACCTTTAGAAGTTAATATACACTTATAGATGGTGCTCTTTTAGATCCAGGAACTTTAGTTTGATGTTAGGTGCTGGGCATTTTATGGGACTCTAATAGATTGTTTTTCAAGTAAAATCAGATAACTTAAAAGGAATCAAGTCTGAACTTTCAGTAGGTCATCTTACTGCTATTTGCACTTCGCAGTGTGTACTACTTTATATGTTAAATTTCTGTTGGCTTTTACCCAATTAGGTCATCCATAAATTGTTTTTCATGAGGCCCATCCGCCCAAAGCTGTTCCCCTAGGTGAGTAACATGCTTTTATTGGAAGGTGCACTTCATAGTATTGAATAACCTGAACAATAAGGTCTATTTTGCGCCTGTATTCTTCTTACAGCCTGCAGGTGTGCCACCCAGATCGTTTATCCTAATTCTATATATGAGATCAGAATAGACTATAGAGTATTACATGTTTTCCCTTAATAGATTCTATGATAGGACACCAGGTTTCAGATGTTATAGAAGTCAATGCCTCGTATTGGTTTAACTTAGTGGAACCTAATCTGTTTGGAGGGTTTTGATGGACACCTATGTTCTTTGTCCATTAAGCTTCTTTAGTATTGTTTAAGTTCTTTTTAGTCTGGACTTATTAAAGTGATGGGAGACTAAACAAATTAACCACAATAGTTATGTAGAAGCCAAAGTTTATGTCTCTCTTCTGCTTCTGCCAGGTTGGGTGCTGCTGCCACTCTTGATAGTCCTAATGCTTTGCTCTCAGCAAGACACGCCAATCAGTTACCCTTACCTGGCAACAGTCGGAATAAATCTACATTTTTTCAGAAACAAGAATTGGCTCTCTTTAGATCACACTGGCAGGTATGTATCTTCTGTTATCTATTATGCTCTGTAGCATTTGTTTTACCATCTTTTAAAAAACATTATGTCTTTGCTTATGGTGACGCTTGTTAATTTCATATATTGTCCATACCAGATAATCCAGCTTGCTTCAAGTACAGTGCCTGGTCACTTTTTTGCATGGGTTGTTGCTGAAGGGATTATGTTCAAGATTCCTATTAATGTGCCTAGAACCTTTTACCTAAACTCAAAGGCTCCTGTCACAGAAGAGTTTCCAGGAAGGCGTGTCAAAAAGATTCTCCCACATGGAAGACCTTGTTTCAACCTCATTGAGGTGAATGTTGTGAATACTAGCTGCAAAGTAACTAGGGATACAATTCTTTGTCTAAGAGAGCATGCTTTGACTATGTCATTTAGGTTGTAACAACTGAAGAACAGTTCAGGGCTGAAGGCAAAAAGCTTGCAGCTCATCTAGCAGAGCCAGATGTTGAGGTGAGCATTTGTTGATGTGTTTATGGAGATGGTTTTGCATTATTTTTCTTCCATTTCCTTTATAACCTTGAATTACGTTTAGGGAATATACGAGACAAAAATTCCACCAGATTTCAATGCTGTTCTCCAAATTGGTTGTGTATGCAAAGTGGATAAGTCTGCAAAAAAACGAAGTATACAAGATGGATGGGATCTTGCTGAGTTGCAAATGAAAACAACCGCTGAGTGCTCATATCTGGAACAAACAGTTTCATTTTTCTATTTATACCACAGGTATCCCTAATAATATAGTTATTATAAGCATATAAGACCTATAATGGTAATCTATGTAGCACTAATTGACACTTTTATATTTTTCCTACAGAGAGGTTATTATGCCCATTTTCCATCTCTATCAAAAGTATAGAGTAATTGTAGTTAGCTACCTTGTACTGTGGAGTAAACTGCTAGTTTTAGTTTATGTATGATGTATGATCTCTCGAGGACTCCATGATTGCTTCTGTGATATTTTCTCAAGATCATAAAACACATGTTTACAATCTTTTGCTTTTTAATGTATTGTAGGATTGGCATCAATGAATGTACTCTTCTTCCTTTCATGTGTCATATGAAAGCCATCTGTACCCTTCAGTAGTACATTTATTAATCTGGGACTTACATGCATATTTTTTAATTTCAGCCTGAATGAAGGAAGGGCTGTATATGTATTTTACTTCCCTACGTCTCCGAATACATGCAGTGGTTGTCAATCCTTTCCGTAACAAAGAAATATCTCCGTCATTTCTTGAAAAGCAATTTCGAGATGCTTGCCAAGCCCTTGGTTCTGTCCCTGAGAATCTCTCTTTCCATGTATGAGTGAAATCATGAGATGCAATATTTAAATTTTCATGCTGTTTGGCATACCTAATTCTGATTGTTTGATTCTATCTTTAGGTGGACTACCAAACATCAATTGATGCTGGTAGCAAATACGTGCAAAGAATGTTACTTGAGTACAGGTATGCTGTTTTCTGATTATGTAAAAACAGTCTTGTTTTTTGGCTTCTTTTTCTGTGAGTGAGCCATGAACACTTTATTGGGCTAGCTTTTGCAGTCTGAGGAATAAAAGTTGTTGATGTACAGGACATGCATATATGCAAAATTTTTTATCCTGTGGGGATCTCCCCCTCAGTTTTTGGCTTCAAAAATATTGTATCCTGTGATTACATTTGGGCTCTTTTGGTTTTACTGGCAGTTGACTCCAGTCAGTTTGTTCTAGAAAATTAGGGTAAAAAAAGGAAAATATTATTTTAATTTAATATCAGTCAAAGTGGCCTTTTAAGCATTAGATTTTTTTTTTTTTTTGGCACAAAAATGGATACCCCTTCTCCAACATTGTTCAATAGCTCGATTCTTCATCTAACTCAAATTTGTCGATGTGGTAACTGTCACATCAGAATTCCTGTTGTAAGTTTATAGCTAATTCAGTAGACTATCAGTATAGTCCTTTGTTGTCTGTGGTTATGTTTTGTCTGAAAGGGCACTACCTAAAGATTGACAAACAGACACAGTTAGTAGGTTGAAACATAAAGTGAAAATGTGTTTCATAAATGTATGATTTGACATCAGAATTGCCAAATTTCTTTCTGTTTTGACCTAATGGCCGAGGCACCTAAGTGTGTATATGCTAGACAGTATCTGGTGTCTTCATATTGTAGTATTTAGTAATTTTGCTTATCATAAAAACTAAGGAAATCTTTTGTAGACAACAACATCCTGGACCTGTCATAGGCATCATAGAGTGCCCTAAACTCCAAGCTATAAAGGCAGCTGTAAGAGCACTTGATGATTTCCCATGTGTAACGATTCCTAGCAATGCGCGGGACAACAACTATCAGGTATAAAATGGACAAAGGCCATTGCATTTTATACCTTTTGTTCTTCCTCTTATTTTGCTTATTTTGCTTGTCCAGGCTCTCGGTTGGCAAGCAACAGCTGGTCGAACAAGTATGCAGCGTTGTGCTGCATCAACCCAATGGTTCAATGAACGGATTTCGCTAGCTAGATATGCACATGTAAGGTTATCTACTATCAAATACTTCAGTTTGGATGGAAATAAACTGAACACCAATGCTTTTAAACAGGTACCACTGGGTAATTTTGAGCTAGACTGGCTTCTTTTTACTGCTGATGTATTTTTTTCAAGGGCATTGCGTGATCAACAGCAGGTTTGTTCTATCTTGATCATGGAAGTTAGCCTATATTTTGTTTGAATTCCATGCACTTGTCTGTCATATTCCTTGTGGTGAACTTCTGATTGATTCTTTTTTTCACACCATTAGTTTTTCAGCTGTAAATGCTATGCAGCTTTGCAGGAGAACATGCATGCAACCACCAGTCACCTTAAAATTATTATTCCTTGCGTTATGGAAAACTGGGTATGAGTAACTGAGCTATGCTCTCCTAAAGGAGGCTACTAAACAGAGAGTAGTCTCTGTATAGTGCTGATGGGAGACCTGCCCAGATATCCCTGTGTGGGCATCCATCTTATCGTCTTCCTCCCCAATGCACATCGTTCCTGCTTGCTTCTTTGGACTCTGGTCAGAGCCCTTGCTGCCGCACCTCCTACCTGACTACAGTGGTGCCGCCGCCACCGCCACCAGAGCTACCACTGGCGACCGCTGGCGGGCGGCGCTTGAGCCACCCCACCACCACCTCTAGTCCGGCCGCCTCCCTAGGCATCCTATAGACCTGGGTGCCATGTATCCTGATTTAATTAATGAGCCCGAAGCAGGGTTCAACCCTGTAGTTTAGAAAAATCCATCACGGTTCAGTATGGAGCTTTTTTTTTTTTGTAGTGCATATGTTTCCTACTCACTTGCCATATATGTAGGTACTATGGATATCTGATGATGGCATTCCTGATTTAGGAGGCACTTACGAAGGGGAGACATGTTTTGCTGATGAAGTGAGAAGCATTGGTTTATTTCTCAATATGCATGGTGTTTTACCTTTTTTTTTTTCACTGTTTAGCTAAATATGACCTCATTTTATAGGTCATTCAGCCTGCACTTACTTATCCTGGTGCATATAGAAGAGTTTCTGTTGAGCTTAAGGTAGGCTCAGATCCTTTTGGCTTGGACACATTAAAATACTACAAGCTCATTTCTCTGCTGATAATCAGTTTATATGTAACATATATGTCTTCTGCAGATCCACCATTTGGCGGTCAATGCTCTCCTAAAGAGTAGTCAAGTGGACGAAATGGAAGGGGGATCAATCGGTAGCTTTGGAAATGATGTGCCTCCTGGTCCACATGGCACTGAAACTGACTTTGATGATGTCAGCTTATGTATGCCTGCTTTCCAGGTGCTAAAGCAACTTATTCAAAGATGCATTTCAGATGCAGTATCGTCTGGAAATGTATTTGCTGATGCAATATTGCAACATCTCTACCGTTGGCTTTGCAGGTAATATGCCATGTTTGTGCTTGAACTGTTAGTAACTGCATTTCAATTTTAGTGTGCCCTTAGCATGTTCTTGAATACTTTTCAGCCCACAATCGAAACTTCATGATCCAGCTCTCCATCGTCTTCTTCATAATGTAAGCTCCATTACTTAACTGTATCTAACAGTCCTTTTTGTAATACAGATACTGTTTCCAGTATTTAGTGCTTTTTTTTACTAGATTTGCAAAATAGTTTATTTGCAAACAATCACTGTTGTTTACTAATCTAGCTTCAGTTTTTATGCTGTCGAATGTCCTGCATTACCTATGCTACAACTTATCTTACCCTGTCTTTTTCTTTATATAACTGAACTTTATCAGGTGATGAAGAAAGTCTTTGCTCTATTGTTGGCCGAGTTCCGAAAGCTGGGAGCTAATGTTATCTTTGCAAACTTTTCTAAGATAATCATAGATACTGGAAAAGTAGATTTGTCTTCTGCACATGCATATTGTGATAGCTTATTAAAGACCTTGCAGACAAGGTACCGTTTGACCACTTATTGCAAATAGAATGGGTAATCTACTTATCCTCTAAACTGAGAAAAATGGTCTACTTTTTTTAGGGATCTTTTTCGAAAGTGGATAGAATTGGAACCATTGCACTTCTGGCACTCCTTACTGTTCATGGATCAGGTTTGTACTTTTCATTGTGTTACCAGAGTATGTTGATTTTGACTTTTTTTTTTTTTTTGCCTTTGATGTTTCTTTATGTTATTGTGTTTTATGGTTTAGTATAACTATGGCGGAATTCAAGCTAAAACACAAAACGTGGAGTCTTCAGAAGGTGATAATGATATTGACATTGTCTCAAGCTGGAACATGGCAGAAGATTTGCCCAAAGATACACAGGTCTATTTGTTATAATTTCGGAGTCATCCTAACATTAGTAACGACTTTCCTGCAAATGAAACTCAAATGATTGCTCTGACCTTATATATTTCATTATTTTTCGTTCTTTTGATAAAATACAGGATCACTTTGTCTTAATTGTATCCGAATTCCTATATATTCCATGGAAATTCATGAAGGAATTAGTAGCTACTCAAGCTACCATAAGGGATGATACCTCATGCACTCCATCTGTAACAGTCATGGCTGCCGAGAATCTTGAGGGCAGGCGATAGAACACCTCCGTGACAAGGTAATGTATTTTCTTCATCTAGATAACCGGTAAATGTGGACATCCAAACATTTACTAGTGACATTTTAACTGCAATTAATATATTGCTATTGTGGTGCATAAAGCCAATGATGGTTCCTAATTACATGTCATTCAGAGTTCCATAAAGTTATGGAGTTTCCTGAGCACAGTATTTATAATAAATTGAGTACCATATGCTCTTGAAACACAGTTGTTTATAATAACTTTAATATGTGGTTATGCAGATTAGCAATTACTTTACAGACAAGCTTCTAAGAACTGTAAACGATATACTTCACCATTTCAAAGGGAAAAGCAAGCTTGAGTCAGATGAACCTGCAAATAGAGAATCTGATCCTCACACGCATAAAGGCGATGCTGCATTGGAGTTCATTAAGCATGTCTGTGCAGTTCTTGCTCTTGATCAGAATGTTCAGCATGATATTTTGGTAAATCTTCTGTTTAGACGACTCAACTGATACTTGCTATTTTCGCTGGAAGAACTTAAAGCAGAAGCTTATTTGTTAATTGTTATTTCTTCATCAAATAGTTAGGTGTCCTCCTGTGCTTGCTATATATCTACCAATGACTTGCAGATAGGCCAATATGTCTGTCTTCTTGGTTTTACTACTTAACTAGAAAACATTTGAGTCTTGTCCTTCTGTCTTTGAATCCCTTTTTTCAGCTAGGCGCCAGGCGGATTCTAGGCGGTGACCCACTGCCTAGCGCCTAGGCGGGATTAATTGTGCCTAGGTGGTCCTAGGTGTTTTGCCAATTTAGGAAAGACTAATATATATTATGTATAAAATAATTGAACAAGGTTTGACCCTGGGGAAAAACCCTCCCCTGAGGCACAGTTAAGGTAGAATTTATTTGACCCTGATCTACAGCCTCCCAACTAGAAGGTCGTACTGCTGCGTTGTCTTGTCATTGCATTTGCGAATGGTCTGGTGCCACATTCTGACAAGAAAATAAACTCCTTTCCTCTCAAATTTTGTAGAAGAATAACCAACCTTTGCTTTTTTATGACTGGTATACATTGTTACACTTGTAATTGTACTATAATTCCTCTCACCATACAAATATTTCTGGCAGAGAATGAGGAAGAACCTGTTAAAGTTGGTTCGTGTAAAGGAGTTTGCTCCAGAAGCACAATTCCAAGACCCATGTGCCTCATTCACTCTGCCAAATGTCATCTGCAGGTATTGTATTCATAGACCAAATTTATGAAAAGTTTGCTGCATCCTTGCATGATCATTTTTTATAGTATTTTAGCTATTTATCTTTATGCTTGCATTGAAAAAAAAATGAGTTGAAATACATTTTCAAACAAAATGTTAAAACAATTAGGAGAATAGTGTTTCTTGCTCTCTTGCCAGTTCTCACCTTAACTGCTCAATTTGTAAAATTGATTAAAATGTAGCCTTTAGCTGGAACTTGTTTCCAATCTTTTGGTAGAATCATAATGTACAGATTCAGCAGCTATTTTTATTGCCTTAAACTGAATCTTGATGTTACCAAATCTTATGAAACAATTGCATTGGCAGCTATTGCAATGATTGCCGGGACCTGGATCTCTGCCGTGATTCAACACTCCAGGGTCAGGAGTGGAGATGCGCGGTGCCACAGTGTGGACAGCCATACCACCGTGAGCAGATGGAGAACGCACTTCTACAGGTGGTCCGCCAGCGAGAGAGGCTGTATCACCTGCAGGATCTGGTTTGCGTGCGCTGCAGGCAAGTGAAAGCCGCCCATTTGTCGGAGCAGTGTTCTTGTGGGGGCTCTTTCCGGTGCAAGGAAGAGTCTTCATATTTTCTCAGCAAAATGCGGGTATTCATGAAAGTGGCAGTCAACCAAAAGTTCGAGCTCCTGCAAGATTGCGTGCAATGGATTCTTGAAGTCAGATGATGCAGGCTGCTACCTCGGCACAGTTTAGCTGATCGCTAGGTTGTACAACTTGCATAGGTTAGAGTGTATATGAACGGGTGTACAGCGGTGCCACGTAACAAGTTGATCATTTCTAGACTGTTCGGACTTCAGAAGAGATGAAGACTAACGATGTGTGGTAGCTGGTAGGTAGCATTGCAGCTCGACGGTGCTTGCAAAAGAATGTTAAGTAGTAGATATTCAAAGGTTGATGACAAGAAACGATTGTAACCTTGGTATCGAAACATCTGGAGAAAAACAAGACAATTCTAGAAACAAAAAAAAACTTGTATGTGACATTACTGGTGCCAAACTCCACCTTGTATTGGATGCCTTGTAGATATCTTTGGTTAGGACCTACCTATGAGCATGAGTTGAACGGGAAATAAAGTTTCGTTTTCAAATCTAGCGTAAGCTATGATGTGGCTCCATGAACGGTAGTGACGACGTGAAAAGAAATACACGCGTCGTACCGAATGCCGCCAGCCCGACTACCCTTGGGCCGACGTCGTCATACTAGTTGTCTGTTTTTTAGAGGCCACCATCATCAGACTTGTGAGGGGCCAGGATTCGTTGGATGGATGGATGAAGCCCGCGTGCCCTGTGACCTCAGATGCATTATTGTAGGATAGGAGTACCATTTGATAATTTTATAAACGTTGTCAAACTTGTCTTTTGGTTCGCAAGAGGCGACCTCATCCTATTTTAATCTCTGACTGACGATTTGGGACGGGACAGAACGCCAATGCCATGACAACGATTTGGTTTACGATTCCGCGGCAGGTGATGATGGTTGGTTTTGCCGGTTCAGAGCATCTGCACGCAGTGCCGGTAAGTGCCAGGTTAGAAAAATCCGTGCTTGTCGTCCTGTTCGTCCTCAACCGCTTGGGAGTTCGCTTGCATTTTTTGCATGTGGATCAAGTTGCTCTTAATCTAGACTTCCTTGGCTGTAGGCCGGCAGTAGTTGCGGCTTTGACTTAGCTCATGGGTTTTATTTTGCACCGTATACGACACTTTTGCTCGGGGAGGCAACCAACGGCTCATCTAACTTAGCATATGGGTTTTACTATTTATATGAACAGCTCATCCTAACTATCATTTTTTTGGGGTTTCTCCATCGACCTATGTTTCATTAAAAGGATATCATCCTAACTACCCCTTAGTCGCAAAATTTAGTTTCCCCTCTAGTTACAAAACTCTAAGTTCCACCGTCTTAGCCGGTGATTTGTGTTAAGTGTGTCCCGCCCTTTGCGCGCGTGCCCGTGCATCTCGCTAGGGCACTCGCAAGGTTGTAAACAAACAATCCGTTTTCTCTTAATACAGTATGGACTAAAGTGCCTGGTTTTAAAAAAAAAAATGTGAAGAGCACGTGAATTTATCAGAGCATATATACTTGTATCGAACGATCTATAGTTATATACAGAACCTACATCATTACATATATATTTAAATTGTTAGACTCGTTTCTAGATTGAATCCAGAAGGATATCCGCCAAGCAATATATAAGATGAACTACAGCGAGTTGGAATCAGAGAAAAATAGCTTTGGCTGGCTGTAATATAACCTCCGCAAAGACATAAGCACTTGTGCTGTTTTCCTTTCGTCTCTGAAGACCACTGCATTCTGGAGGTTCCAGATGTTCCACAAAGTCAGGATTGCCAGAGTATATTCCACAAATTTATATACAGAACATACACCATCATATATGTTTAACTTGTTATTACACTCGTTACAACAAACACGATGTATATTACATCGTTGAACAACTTGATGCCAAAGAAGCAGATCGAAGAAAAGAGCTAGAGGTTTCACTACCAAGCGATCGATGGAGAAGTTAATCTCAGAAAAGTGCTCAACGTCAGACCATTTTTTTATACCGTCGCCGGGCGTCCAAAGCAGGCGTTCCGTTCAACTCTAACGATCGAGTAACGACTCTATATAATATAACATGACATCACGACCGGCCGTCGACGAGGAACCTCGCCGGGCTCACCATTTGGTAGCCGTGCAGGTGGTGGCCAGCGGCGAAGCGTCCACAGCCAGGCGACGCGGTAGGGTCGGCCTGCTCCATCTCCCACATGACCTCCATGAAGTCGTCGACGGCACAGGGCAGCTCGAGCGGGCCATCGCAGCCGGCAAAGCCATACTCGGCCTCGGCCGCGTCCAGCAGCGTTCGAAAGAGTGGGTGGTTGACGCAGCGGGCGCGCACCCCGAACCGCTCCTTCTCCGGACCCACCAGCACGGTGAAGTACCCGGCGGCTGGCACCGGCACGCCCAGGGACGGCGACGGCGGCGGTCGCCTTCGTTGGGACAGCGAGGTCCGGCACCTCTGGAGCGTCTTGGACAGGATGTTCTTCTTCTCGCCCCCTTCCTTCATTGTTGACTTGTTGTTACGAACGAACTTATACGACGACAACCGTTCTTATTGAACGAGCAAGAAACAAACTAACACAAGACACTGCTTGTCGATCTGAAGACGACGAGCTAGATGGGTTTTTTGCTGAACAAGCTAGGACACAACACGAACACTAGCTATCAACCCGGCCTAAGCTAGCCGCGGTCGTAGGCCTGGTGCAGGCGAGACATGTCGACGGTGGCCTTTGGCGCGAGGAGGCTGTGCTTCTTGGTGTTGCTGGTGTTACTCATGGCTCTTGGAGGACGGCAGGAGGCATATTTGCAGGTTCAGCAGAACAAGCAGCTCTAGCTAGCCGCTGGACGATCGATCGATTGACCGCCGGCCGGTGGCGGAGGACGAAGCAGCTAAGCCAACATAATAAGGAGCTGATCGATCTCTGGCAGGATGAAATGAAAGCACGCAGCTCGAGCAGCAGCTATAGCTAGTTGCGTAGGTTGAGGAGAGGCACTAGACAGAAGGGCTTGGCTTGTTCCTTGTGGTCGATCGAGGAGATGGAGCTAGATGAGCCCGACGATGATATGTGGAGGAGAGGAAGAAGGTTTGTGAAGCGTGGTGCATGCCAAGCCAAGTGGTCGTGTGCAGCCTTTGTAGCTAACTATCTAGGGCCAGCAAATATAAGCGGCGGAGGGCCGGGAGAGCAAGTGGCGGCGCCTGGAGCTGGGGAGCTGAGATTTTCCGCTTGCGTGCGTGCGATCGGAGCGATAAGCACGCAACCACACGTAACAAATGAGGCCGAGGAGTGTGCATCCGCGCGTCAACAGTCGGCTTCCGGAGAGGCTTATATGGCCGGGGCCGTGCTGGGGCCGGCCAGCTCTCGGCCGAGATGTACTGTACAGTGTGCGCAACGAGGCATATATGATGGCGACTTAACATCGACACCATTTGCGCCTGGTCGATCCGGCGGACTTCAGCAGCTGATCGATCCATTGTATATAGACTTTCGCGCGGCTCTGACCTTGGGGTCGTATTGGATAATTGTTGGTTTATTTTAAAAAACTAGAGCGCGATAGTTAGATAGATAGGCATGACGTGCTTGTTTTCTAGCTAGCTGTTCGTACCTATATACTGTCCCATGGAGTTACGTCGTTTTTGACTTTTCAATTTCATGTTTGACCATCCGTTTTATTCAAAATATTTATGTAAATTATAAAATAAATTAATCAATATTCAAGTATCTTTATTGAAAAAATAAGTCATAACAAAATAAATTATATTTATATAAAAATTTTGAATAAGACAAAGATTAAAAAAAGATGGTACAAAATGCGGGGTGACAAACTCCGTGGGGACGGAGGGAGTATATATATAGCTTTCTCCACGAAATCTAATGGATGTGTCACCTGCAACGAAGCGCACAACGACAGTGACATGGTGTCGAAATACTATTACAGTTACATTACTGTACTAGCTATAGCTAGTCTCTACTCTAGTCAACACCCAACAGTATGTATGCTTCAACTGCATCATGCCATTTGAAGATTTGATATATGAAGTGTTCTAGCGCTTCTTTTCTAGTTTCCTGCAGCTGATGTATTTGTTTTTAGATCAAAGCAGGCTGGGCTCCGTTATTACTAAAACAAATTAGCAAAGAAGTTAAAATCAATCACACAAACAACTTATTACAGCAGGGTTAATAAGGCACCGGCCAACACAAAGTGACGTCAAAGCCAACGACCTTAACTCTTGATCAAACCTAAGGCCTCAAATTAAGGGAAAATTTAGCTTTAGTTTAATAGGAATAGTTGCAAAGAGAAAATACAACTATCTCATGTGCTGTATGCATATACACACGTGTTTTGAATCCGTAACAGATGCCCTCGCAGTACTTTAAATTAAATAAGTAAAAAAAAAAAAAAAAAAAAAAAACACTACTGGGCAATTGGCAATGGAAGAGTTGAATAGCGCCGTTGAGTAAATAACCACCAGTGTTGCCTACTTCCATAAGAAAAGGATGATCCTTCACTACTCCCGCCGTTGACGGAGCTCGACCGTAGCTCCAGCCATCTGTTGATCGACTTCAGCAGCTGATCGATCCATTATTCTGACCTTGGGGTCGTATTGGATGACCGATTATTTTTAATTTTGGGTTATTTAAATTGGTACCATTACAATTCTCGAAGTTGGAGAGATACCATTACAATTCACGTATTCTGAGATGTACCATTATAATTTTTCCGTGAATACGCAAAAGATTGTGTATCTTTGCATTAAGAAGAACAGAGTTTGCGGTACACACGCCACACATCTAGCGCGCTAAGTGATCTAACGACAACGACCGGACCAACCTAGCAGACTGGGACCAACCTAGCAGACTGCCTCTGGGTTGATATTACATAAAGGAAACAACCAAAGTGTGAGCTTCGCGCGCCCTATGGGTCTTCGACAAAGAGCTCCCGGCACGCCCATCGCACTCAACTTGGGCACATTTAACCCAAAAAAATCAAACCGAAACCGAAACCGAACCAAAATGTCGATTTTTTGGTTTTTCAATTCAGCTTCGGTTTTGACTTCCAGGAACTTCATTGTTCGGCTCGGTGTTCGGTTTCACCCCTAAACCGAGCCAAAAACCATTCAAACCAATCCGATGTGCTCGTCAATCCATTGACCCAACCATCCTTCTACAGCCCTTTCCCACCATATGGCCCAATAACTCACCAGTGGCCCAACTCACATCAAGCCTGTGTGGTTGTGCTTGTCGGTTGTGCTTGTCTGCGTACGCTCCTGGCTCCCATTCATTCTCAATCATAACCCTAACACTAACACATGCGTGCGCACAAGATACGGTGGCGACGGCTGCGCTGATGTGAGCGGTGAGTGGAGAACGGAGCACCACATGGGCACGCGCGAGCGACAAGTTGGCGGCGAGCAAGGTGCGGCGGCCGCGCAGGCAAGTGGCAAGTAGAGCATCGCGGCCGCGCGTGCGAGCGGCGAGGCTGAGCAGGCCGCTATGGTTTGTGGCTGCACAAGCTAGCGGCGAGCAGAGCATCACGGACACGCATTTGAGTGGCTAGCGTGGCGGACGAGCTGCGAGCTGCGGCCGGCATGGCGCAAAAGATAAGTTCTCTGGAATGTCGGTTGAAACCGAAAACCGAACCGACGAAACCAAAATTGAAATCGTCGGTTTGTGTTTTTCTTGACAACCGATCGGTTGCAAGCTCTTTCAAAACCAAAATTTTTCTAAACCAAAGAACCAAACTGAATTATCGGTTTAAACCGAATGCCCAAGCTGACGTTGAACGCTGAAAATGCCTCCACTTGGCTCGACGACAAGGTCCCTGAATGCAAAACGTCGAGTATTCCCTTGGGTGTAGGTGAAACCGGGTTGGCCCGTGGTACCATTATTACAATTCACGTATTCTAAGATGTACCATTATAATTTAACGTTTCACCGAGTAATGCTACTGCCTATGTCTTCTAGCAGCTTGGGCCCATTTTCAGGTGTACGCATATTGTACGCTTTTCTTGTATGGACCTATTTGCTTCTGTCCCAACTCTAAAAGGAGCTTACCCATGTCTCAAGTTTGAAAATAGTTGCGCCCATGGGAACACCACACTCTCTTCTTCCTCTCTCTGACTCTCTCTCACTCGGCCTCCCGATGGCAACGGGGAGCGACCCAAACCCTAACCCTAGCCACTGGCATCCTTGAGCCCACCTCCACTACTGCCAGCGCCAACAACCGACTCCATGGCTAGTCACACCGTTCTTGACTCCACGGCCGCTCGGGCCAAGCTCTCCTCCTAGATCTCCTGCCCGCTCCATAGTTTCAAGGCTATGCTCCATGACTAGGCAATAGAGAAGCCCGATGAAGGTACCTTCCATTGGCTCGAGCAGATGGTGTTGGTATATATAAACACACACAAAATAATAAGTAAGCGTACGAATACCGATGTAACAGGCAGAGAACGTGTGTGAGGATAAACGAAGTCTACGCTTAACGAGAAGATAGGAGCATAAGGTTGTGTTCGTTTAGGAAAGTTTGGTGCCCTGAAATATTCGTACCAATTGCTTGTGTATTTTATATATAGTAAATGTTTATTGGGAATAATTCCTACCCAAAACCACCCCTAACCCAACAGGCCCTAAAGGAGTTACTAAAGTCTTCTAGTTCTAAGTTCGGTAAGGTAGTTACTAAGGAAGAACACAAGCAGCCTAGTATTGTTCAACTAGGGGGAGTTACTAAGGAAGAACACAAGCAGAGTATGTCTTCCCTAGCAACATGTCCTACTCAACCTACAAATAGAAGGTGGACTATAGAGGATACAAAGAGCTTATATGAGTCACCCTCATGAGTTACCATTGATCCCGAATTTATGGTACATCTACAAGTATCCGAGTCTAAGCACCACACTTACACTATGAATATTACTTCAACCCAAGAGCGATAAGGATTAAAGTACTCAAAAGAGAGTCATAAGCCCTGAAGAACAATATAAACAATATTAGTTACTTGAATCAAAAGTTTATTGCTAGATAAAGCTCGAAGCAAGATCGAGAAGAATTCCATAGTACAGGTCACAAAGAGAGCACCAATAGGATGACACACAAACACGAAGAACAAATATAAGCAATATTAGTTACTTGAATCAAAAGTTTATTGCTAGATAAAGCTCAGAAGCAAGATCGAGAAGAATTCCATAGTATAGGTCGCAAAGAGAGCACCAATAGGATGACACTTTCCTCCAAACTCTTCCTTCTCACTCTATCTCACTATTTCTAAATAAGACTAGATCCTAATCCCTAAAGGATTAGAGGACTAGCCCTCTTCTTGAATGTTGGCTCGATCCTATTGAGGGTTTCTTGATTCTAGAGAAGGCTCGGGGATTTTTACGCCTAGGATGAGGATGATCTAAAGAGGGCTTACAAGGTTGTATACATAGGGACGGAGCATCAATTCCGGACCCTCAAATCAAATAGACCTTGAGCGATAGCCGAGTTGCAAACTTTAAGGCGATGGAGAATTGACGTACGAAGGCGGAGGCTGATAGGGGGCCCATAGACCGGTTGGACCCACTTGTCATGGGTTCAGGGTCCACTTTAGGGGAATACCTTCTCGTATCCTCTGGAACCTTTTGGAGTTGATACCCACGTAGGATATGCTCTTTACAATGACGTGTGGGGTCTTATTTTGCTCTTTTTCTGACGAATCCATGTAAATACACAGATTCACCAAAGCTCATAGAAATTATTAGTTTAAACCCTAGTTATATGTTGGTGATTACTTTTATGTTCAAGTAATGTTGACGATTCTTGATGGACGTTAACTACCGTCAACAGATGGCCAACGGAAAAATGGATTGTCCATTTTGCCAAGTTCCTTTGGTCTGAATCTAGAACAAGCGGCCGATGACCAAGGATGAGTAGTTTCTCAAGTGCGCGACCAAGGATGAGTAGTTTCTCAAGTGCACGTACAACATTAAGGTTTAAATATTTTACATTGTTGAACTCATTGTGTCTCTTAATGCTACTGTGATTGGTGCGTTGTTGAGTGCAAAGTGATCCAACAACATAGGTGTTGGGTTTAGTCCCACATCGGTAATCGATGGAGGGGGAGCACAACATATAGGATGGGGTAGTCCTCACCCATCAGGCTAGTCTTTTGGGTTGAGTTAGGCCCAAGCCTTTATATGTGTTGCTCCGTTGGACTTGGGTGCTAGGCCCGTTTTGCTTGTGATACAACGATTTGGGCGTTTTTATTGCGCCCTTATAACAAGTGGTATCGAGCCGAAGGTCGGGAAAACCACGTGAAAACATCTACCGGTCACATATTGACGGGGAGCCCGTGTCTCTAAAGGGTCACGAAAAAAAGCCTTATGACGGAGAATGAAAACTTCGGGGCTGTAAAAATCTTCGTCGTCACATGGGTTGTCATGTGATGGAAGAGTTGGGTCCGATGTGTGACGGGGAGATTGTTGGGTTTAGTCCCACATCGGTAATCGATGGAGGGGGAGCACAACATATAGGATGGGGTAGTCCTCACCCATCAGGCTAGTCTTTTGGGTTGAGTTAGACCCAAGCCTTTATATGTGTTGCTCCGTTGGACCTGGGTGCAAGGCCCGTTTTGCTCGTGGTACAACGAGCTGGGCCGTTTTCCGCTACACACCTTATAACAAGTGGTATCCGAGCCGAAGGTCGTGAAAACCCGTGGAAAACATCTCCGGGTCACATGTTGACGGGGGGAGCCCGTGTCTCCAAAGGGTCACGAAAATCCTTGTATTTGGAGAATTAAAAACTCGGGGCCTGTAAAAAATCTTTCTTCGCGAGATCACATGGGTTGTCATGTGATGGAAGAGTTGGGTCCGATGTGTGACGGGGGAGATTGTTGAGTTTAGTCCTTGTTGGGTTTAGTCCCACATCGGTAATCGATGGAGGGGGAGCACAACATATAGGATGGGGCAGTTCTCACCTATCAGGCTAGTCTTTTGGGTTGAGTTAGGCCCAAGCCTTTATATGTGTTGCTCCGTTGGACCTGGGTGCAAGGCCCGTTTTGCTCGTGGTACAACGAGCTGGGCCGTTTTCCGCTACGCCACTTATAACAAGTGGTATCAAAGCCGAAGGTCGAGAAAACCTGTGAAAACATCTACCAGTCACATATTGACGGGGGAGCCCGTGTCTCTAAAGGGTCACGAAAAAAGCCTTGTGACTGGAGAATGAAAACTCGGGGCCTGTAAAAATCTTCTGTCACATGGGTTGTCATGTGATGGAAGAGTTGGGTCCGATGTGTGACGGGGGAGATTGTTGGGTTTAGTCCCACATCGGTAACCGATGGAGGGGGAGCACAACATATAGGATGGGGTAGTCCTCACCCATCAGGCTAGTCTTTTTTGGGTTGAGTTAGGCCCAAGCCTTTATATGTGTTGCTCCGTTGGACCCGGGTGCTAGGCCCGTTTTGCTTGTGATACAACGAGCTGGGCCGTTTTCTGCTGCGCCCCTTATAACAATAGGTTCATTTGCCCTGAGTTGCAATATGAGGCCCCTAAAGCAAAAAGAACGCAGGTTGCAGACTGCTATGATGGGATCAGTTGCCTGTTATGCCAAATTGAAGGAAGAATTGCAAGAATTGAAGCAAACTGTTTGTGGATCGAAATTGAAAGTTTAATTTGCTGAGCCGAAGCCTGAGGTGGACACCAGGAAATGCCAAGTTGTGCTTGATTGTTCATCTTTATCTCCAATTATTGTTGTCTTTGTAGGTGTTTTTGATTGGTGTGTGTTGCTGGATTATGGAAGTGACCAGCTAGTATGTATGTTAGTCAGCTAATGTATGTGTGTGTTAGCCAATGTGTAACTATGTGAGTGTATGTTTCCCAGAACCTGAATTGAAATGCAATGTGCTCTATTGAATCAGTCCACTTTTTGTCTTATGTATTGTTGACTCAGTTCACAACAGTACCTATATAATCCAGAAAAAAAAAAAAAATCACAGGTTGCAATCACATACTGAGTTAAATTAAAAAAATCACATATATATGCCATATATGTCACAGCAGTACCATGTATAATCCAATAAAAAATTCACAGCTTGCAATCACGAACTAGAGCAATCCAGAAAAAAATCACAGCTTGCAATTCACATCAATATCATATATCTACCACAACAATACTTAATTTAGCATTCAGACAAGCACTTAGTTCACAATTAGGATGTTCCAACATTCCAAATAAAAAGGTTGGACCACACCTACCATTAGGATCTCACAAAAGCATACACGTTCTAATTTTCATATTACAAAAGTAGAGCGTAAGGTGCACATATGTGTTAGTTCTCACATATAGACCTCCTAATGCTACTATAAGAACAGTAGGTGGACCGAGCGGGAGCTCGGTTGGCTAGCTAGCTTCTGACTAGTTTTGGGTAGCCCACCCACGTTCGAGAAGTGACCGACGCGGGGGTGCCTCAACGGGAACAGTAGGTTCCCCGTATAATTCTGTTGCCTTACAAGTGGATGCGTCAAAATGGTCACGGTGATGTACCCATCACGTTCGAAGCCTAGTCGACTTCGAATACCTCTTAGCCACACGTGTTGTCTCTTCGTATAGGTGTAAGTTTAGCTTGTGCACTAGGGCGTGCGTGCGTGCGTGAGTGTGTGCATGTGGTGGTGTGAGTTAGTGTGTGACTTCAGATACTTGTACCCAAAAGTTGAAGTTGAGGCATAGAAAAACCAGTAGCAGGTGGGGACAGCCGTAGCTTTCTTGAGCTTATTCTTGGTGGGTGTCTTCTTCTTTGGTGTGCCCTTCTTTTTCTTTCTTAACTTTATGTAGGGCAAAATTAGAACAAAATTTGAGTGGGTTTTACTAATGTACCACTATAGTTGCACGAAAGAAGATATATTTTCTTTTGGAAACCCAAAATTTGAGTGAGGGTACATGCCCCAGCTTGTGTATTGGATCCGCCCCTAACCACTAGAACCACACACTTGTAGGTAGTACCTTTGCCACCATCAGACATGTAAGTCCCTTGGGTGTGCCACTGCAGCTGACCGACGTCACTCACACACATATGTCATCTTTAGGGCACCGCCTTACGCCATTTGCACCCACTACCACAAAAATGACTTAGAAGATAAGCTCTCTGATGAATAGAGGCGAGCACATCTAGCGAGTCTATGTGGAAAGGGTCTTTGGTGTGGACTCAAGGAAATGCATGTATCTGAAAATTAGTTAAAGAGACTGAGATCTACCTTTGAAAATCATCTATTAACAATGGCATTACCTTAGAACGCATCTTACGATGTTTGTCTCTAAAATCACTATTAACAAAGGCGACCATTCTAAACGCCTATCTCTATAAAAAAATATATATATATTTTCGGCATAGGTGTATGTCACACTCAGCAACAGGATTCCAAAATCGACGCATCGTGGCTGAATATTTAATTATTAAATAGCTTTATTAGGCATTTATCTTAATCAAATTAGAATTAAGTATTTGAGGCGAATGGGCCTGGCCCGTTAGCAATTCTAATCCCCTCATATAAATATGGGGCAGACCGTTGGTTTGGGACATAAAAGAATAATTTAGGGTTTTACTCTTTGCTCTCCAGCCTCCCGGCGCCGCCGCGCCCGCGCACCCGCGCCGCCGCCGCCGCCAGTCACTTGGCGCCGCGGCGCCCCAGTGCCGCCTCCCTTTCGCTTACGTCACACCCTCGTCATCCCTCGCGTTGACAGGTCGGGATTTGTGACACTGTATATCATAAAATGTTTGTCTCTATAAATAGTTGCATGCAAAAGAGTAATTTATAATTTTTAGGTTGAAGACAAACTTTATCTCAAAATGGTAGCTATAAGCACTCTATAACTCCGTACTTCAAAATAATTTTAGTTAAAATTGTTTAATAGTCCATTTTTAAGTTCACGTATTTTAAAAATTAAAAATTTCAAACAACTTTATATGTTGACATTGTTTGTAGCAAAGTTACACTTCTCAATACAATCTACAACTTTATAGTTGAAAAGTTTATAATTTGGTGTCATTTGGACTCATAAATACTTATTTTAATCTCATACACTTCAAAATTCAAAATTTTGAACATCTAAATGATTTTGAAGTTGACATAGTAATGGCAAAGTTGTATTGAACACCTATTTTTTTATTGATTAGTTTTTTATTTGAAGTTGTTTAGTGTCTCAAATGTTTGTCTTAAATTTGTATATTTTGATATTCAAACCTTTGAATTTTTCAAACAATCTCGTATGAAGATGGATCCTATACCAAAATTAAATTGTGGTGCTTGATAAAATTGAAAACTTTACAGTTAAAACTTTTACAATTAGAGTTCATTAAGTCATCAAAATATTCAACATAAGATTATGGAATGTTATTTGTACAAATGATAGAATCGAATGATTGTGTGGTGCAGTGTTTAAGTTGTGTTAGTGCTACATTCTAGGTTGCAGTTTTTTTACCATTAATGGAAGCGGGTTGCGAAGGCACGCTCACATCTGGACTGACGGAGTGGTGATGGTGGGCTGTCTAGTTGGGCTAAAAGCCTGCTCGCCTAAAAAAATGAAAAAAAAAACAGATACGCATCCCTCTCTGTTAAAGTTGTACATTTGGCCCGGTTTTTTGGCCCGGTCCGTGGCACAGACCTTTTTGGCCCGGTCCGTGGCACGGCCCGGTCCGATGTGTGTGCGGAGCCAAGCGGCACGGCCCGATGGCGGACCGGGCCATGGGCCATCGCCTTGGCCCGAGGCACGGACTGGTCCGGCCGGTAAATAGAATTGGCCCGGTGCGGCCCGATGATTAAAAGTCACAAGCAACGAGAACAGCCCAACAAGAAATCAGCCCAACAAGCTAACCCCTAGCTCCTAAGGCCACATTTCCCTTCACAACCTCACTAGTCACCCCTCCCTCAACCGTCACCCCACCGCTGTCTCGCAGACTTTGCTCCGCCGAAGCGTCTTTGCTCCTCCCCGCTCGGCTCGCTCGCCGTAGATCCTCCCGGCCGCTGCTCCTCCCTCGCGTTGCTTTCGCCACCGCCGAAAGATCCTCTACGCCGCCGCTTTCGGCGACCGCAGCTCCTCCCTCGCAGGCTGCCGCTCGGGCGCTCGCAGGCTCTCCCGGCGTCCCTCCCGCGCTGCTCGCCGCCCGCCGCTACGCCTCCTCGCGCGATGGCCGTGGTTGACCTGGCGCCTTTCTTCACCGAGAACGGCAAAGGGCGGCACCGCCCGGCGCCACCCGAGGAGTCGAGGACCGAGGCCGGCGGCGGAGGTTCGCGGCGCGGGGCCGCCCGAAGAATGGCCCGCCCGTGGGCTCGTAAAATGGCCCGCGGACCGGGCCATGGGCCGAGGTCGTGGCCCGAGCAAAGTAGAGGCCCGCCCGGCCTGGCCCGTGGCCCGACGCGGCCCGACACCGGACCGGGCCGCGGGCCGGCCCGTTGTACATCTACTCTACGTCTACGGCCCCTTTGGGATCGCGTTTTGAACTGCATATAGTGAGCATGCTTTATCGACGATGGCGCGATCCGGAGAATCTGCTGTCAAATAAGCAAGGTGGTGTTTCGATTACTTGAACCCATAAGTTCGATTGCTATATATGCAACCATGAAATCATTATCATCATCATTACTTGATCTCATGATGATGATGATGATTTCATGGTTGCATATATAGCACTTGAACTTATGAGTTCAAATAATCGTAACAGTCAAACACCTTGCTTATTTGGATAGTAGATTCTCCGGATCGCGGTGTATCGATAAGCATGCTCAGCTTATAAGCGAAGTTCCGTAAACGCGACAAGGCCGGAGTAAACTCTCGGAACGCCGTGGTGGAGTGGATTTTCTTGCGACCGAGACGCGAGAACACAGATGGATAATCGAGGTGTTTGGCGGGTTTAAATGGATTATTTTGCTTATAAGCTACATTAAGCGTATCCAAACAGGCCCTCTATCGTGTGTCTTGCTTGTTGCTTCCTGGCGGTGACGGCTAGTCGAGCGGCGCCGCCCGTGGCTTGGTCCTTCGCTGGCGACGAGCGTCCATCTGGTACGCCGCTTCCTTCCTCTCCGCTCCCAGGTGCTGTTTGGTTCGGCATTTTAGGCCCGCAATAATAATCATCAGTTCACAGCGCCGTAATCCATCGCAGCGGCATTCCACCAGCCGGCGACTCCAGACTCCAGTAGCTAGCGCCGCGTCCTTACCGGTGAGGGCCAATCTTTTCTGAAAACCGTAGCCTTGGGTCCTCGTCCGTGCTCTTGATTTTGATCTGATTTCCAGTGAAAAGCAAGCTTTGTGAACTGCGAGAGGGCCTCGGGGAGTAGGCGACTTACATGAGTTGATACGATAGTATCAAATCAGATTAAGATGCGTGTGTTCTAGTCATTACCTTCGTTTCTAGCCAAGAAGTGTTTCTAATCAGTGGTGAACCAAACAGCACCTATCCCATTCCTTTGCCGGTGGTGAACCAAACAGCACCTATCAGTGGCAAAGGCAATGTTTCTAATCAGTAAGTGGTGCTACCTGTTACATTATATAAAGGGAAACATTGCCTTTGCCGGTGGTGAACCAAACAGCACCTATCTCATTCCTTCACGTTTTGTGAAACCGAGCACCCAAAGCTCTAGAGTAAGCTATTTGTGTTGAGATCTGAACCAATCTACACACATGATACGTATTATACCCACCAGCTTTGATTTTTCTTTTGCGAGAAAGCTGTTGTGCATAAATATTTAAATGCATATCCTATACCAGAACGGCAGAACCTCTGTCCCTGTTGTATAGTTGAGAGGATAATACATATCATGTGCCCCGTCAGGAATTTGGGTGTTAATTTTGTTGTCCTGATTTCCAGGGGCTTACTGAACTTAGCAGGCAGTGGCAACTAGCAAGGGCCACTGTGGTAATATTTCCTCTTGTACTGATGATCTGTTTATTGCTAGGGCGTGCCAGAGTTCTATTCATGCACCTTTCTTTTTGTGCAGTTGTTCTTCTCCTATTTCAAGGAGCTCGTGGGGAAGGAGGTGACGGTGGAGCTCAAGAATGACCTGGCAATACGTGGGACGCTCCACTCTGTTGATCAGTACCTCAACATCAAGCTTGAGAACACCCGTGTTGTCGATCAGGACAAGTATCCCCACATGGTATGCCTGTTGTCGTGTCTAACTGTTATGCTAGCACAGAATCCATGCCCTTCATCTTAATCCTTCAGTTAGAGTTTGTAGGCTACTATATCATTGCTCCTTCCTTGGTTGTTTAATGTTCATTCTTGTTTGATATCAACTTGGTGGGAAACTGAAGGGGAAGGCCATAGTAGTACTAGTAGCTGTCACTCCCCTTCTCTAGCATCTTTGGGAGTGTGGTGGAAGGTTCCAATGTTCTACAAACCAGGGTTTTTTTAAAAAAAACGTAGGAGAGCTGTGTTTCATTATATTATAGAGAATAAAAATAGGGAGGGTCCTCAACAGGATCCTCACTTATACGGGGACCAAATATGAGTGAGGCGATTACACATACTCATGATTTAAACACAAAGAGAACAAACACGACTCGACCTTAACTAGAAGGACCTAGTCTGTAAGCACCAGCACTTGTAGCTTCTTCGCCTCAGCCATGCACAAGAGGCTGTGCTATTCTTCAGCTCCCTCCAAATCATGCTAATTGAAGGTCAAGTCCCCTCAAAAACACATGCATTCCTATGTTTCCAAATAATCCAGGCCCCTAGAATAATTAAGGAGTTCATTCTTTTCCTGTGCTCCTTGTTAACTATGCTTATCGTCTTGCACCACACAAACTAGCTAATGGCACGTGTGTTGCTACGGGCAAACAAAATTAATAAAATGGTTCACTGCTACTAAGGCCCATCCATAGAGCTAATAATTAGCTTTTTTTTGAATCCAAACGGGTCCAGGTAATAGGCTAATTGTTAACTGAATACCATAACAACTATCTCACTAGTTGGAACAAACCAGCTAATAGCAGAATGGCAGCTCATGAATCCAAACAGGGCTGAAGTTCTTAACACAAATGTTACCATGCTTTGAATTAAATGATCTAGTTCACATGCATTGCAATGTGAGCCATAGAAAATTTTGATGCTTTGCTCTGGTTAGAAACCTCATGATGCCAAAATAAAGATGTAATGATTCATGTTAATGTGCAGCTTGTTGTCTTTCATGCAATTTTTTTAAGGAATGAGAATTCATATCCAACAAGATTAACCTAATCATAGCCTACTCATTTTCAAAATTGTTCTTGTTGGAATAACTAATTAATTGTGTCCACCAAGATTGCTCTTGTTGGAATAACTGATTAATTGTGTCCACCACCTATGCAACATCAGCCTTTTACTTTTTTTATGGTGGTTAATAAAATGAGAAAATGGTAATTTCCTCCGGGTATCTGATTAATTGTGTCTCACCAAGCTTGCTGCCTTATCGATTATCAACAAATAACTACCTATCAGTCCACTGTTATACAAGCAAATCAGTAATATCATGCTAAACCGAAGGAAAGTTGTACCAAGCTTCAATTGTTCAGCACTTCCCAAAGTCAAAGTAAATTTATAGATGTTTCTTCCTTCTCAATATTTCACTAACAACATAAGTTATACCTTCGATCAAAAAGTAGCTTGCACAGGAAGAGCAGGTAACATGTCCAGCAGCTTTTAGGTGTACAGATAGAGATTCAAGATTATGTTGGAGGAGGGACAATCATTTGTACTGCCCTTGCGTTAACAAGAATATGGCGGAAGCAGTGGCCTTCAATGGAGGTGGCTGCTCAATCGACTTGTAGTTGCTACTTTCTAAACACTGTAAAGTTGATATATGTGCTGGATTATCCTTTTTGACGCACTACTTATGGGTGTGTTGTGTCGGAACTTAATAATTAGTGTTGTTGCCAGTTACAGTGATATTTAGATCTAGTTGGCATTTGATTTAGTTAGCCTTTTGTTTGGGCTACTGAAGTTGATTGGATTATACTGCAGGTGGGTGTTTGTTGGGAACAACTGTCATAAACACATAGTAGTAGTATTGCTGGGTTTCACACGTACAAGTTGCTTGAAGTATTCTCATAGCAAAGCTTTATATACTCCTAATCTCCTATCCTATACCATATTCAGTGGGTAGACGTTGTCGATGATGACTGGGTTCCGCGTCGCAGCGACCGGTTGGTGCCTTCTGTAAGTTGTAATCTGCTGATTGCTTGGCTGATGACTGCATTAGGAAGAGGATTAAGATTAGCTCTATATCTACACTCTACCTACTGCTGCTCATGGCTGGTACAGCCTTAGTATGGCCGGTACAAGCCACTGTAGAGACATTGGCATGACCATGTCTTGTACCTTAGGAGTAGGCAGCTCTTGTATGGCTATAGTGCCAAGTAAGGTGGCTGTAGTCAGCCATATTGTAGTGTACTTAGATGGTACAATAGTTGGTAGCTAGGATGTACAAATACTCCCCTTCAGGGCAATGCAATTCAGTTCATTCCTGCACATTCAGAGCTTCAGGCTGAGCCACTGCTCTAGCCGGTGTCGTGTGTGTGTGTGTGTGTGTGAGCTCAAGGCCCTTCTTCTACCTTGGTTCAGGGGAGGAAGAGGGAGTAGGCAGCAGGGGGATTACCTGCTGTGGTATCAGAGCCATACACCGTCGTTCCTAGCCCACCGGCGGAGCGATGGCGAACGACGCTGAGACCGGAGCCGGCGGGAAGTCGGCTGATGGCGCTGGTGATGGCGCTGGTGGCGAGGTGCGCCGGGAGGTCGTGGTCGGGGCGGTGAGGGAGATGAGCTCGTGGACTGGCCGCAACTCACCCGCACTAACCACGGGCGAGTGGGGCGTGCTCATGCGCGGAAGCTCAAGGCACGCCATCTCTGGAAGGTGATGACCGAGGGCGTCGGCGACGAGGACGAGCACGTGTCTGCCATGGATGCTCTGCTTTCGTCCACGCCGTCGGAGTTCCACGAGGCGATTGGGCGGAAGCAGACGGCGCACGAGGCGTGGGTGATGCTGGAGTCGCAGCGGCGGCTCGGACCGTGCCAAGAAGGCGAAGATCCAGCAACTGCGAAGGAGTTCAACAACGCCAAGTTCGCGACCGGCGAGGGCGTGGAGGACTTCGCGCTCGCCTTGAGGATGGTCAGTCAGATGGCCTCCCTCGGGAAGGTGGAGGACGGGGGACGCCGCCTCAAGTCGCGGCGCTGCCCTCACCGGTACGCGCGATGGCTCTAACCATCGAGGCCACGGTGGACCTGGACACGGTCTCCGTCGAGGACGTCGTGGGTCGCCTCCGTCTGTCGGAGGGGCGGACCAGCGCGCAGCTCAAGGAGAGGAAGGATGACAGCGGCAAGCTGCTGCTCACCGAGGAGTGGAGTGCGCGCGCGAAGCAGCCGACAGACCGCAAAGCTCCTCCAACCGCGGCAAGGAGGCGCCGCGGGTGGCGGAAAGAAGTCGCAAGCCGCCTGGCAAGGGGAAGAAGAAGGATTTCGACCCCGACGGCTATCGCAAGTGCAGCAAATCCGGGCATTGGGCAAAAGAGTGCCCACTGAAGAAGGAGAAGAAGCAGGAGGAGGCCCACCTGGCTCATGAGGAGAGCGACGACGATCACGCGGCGTTGCTGATGGCGCAAGGATCGCTACCGGAGAACGGCAAAGCGCGAGGGAGGTGGAGGCGGAGCGGGGAGCTGCATGAGCCGTCGAATCTTGACGAGCCAAAGGGCGCGGGTGCTGGCCGGGCGTGGTCGGCGACTCAGCTCGAGCAGAGGTGGTACTGGACTCGGGGCCAGCAACCACATGACAGGGTGCAGGGTTGTCTTCTTCGACCTCGACGAGAACAAGACCGCACGGTCAAGTTCGGGGGACGGCTCGCAGTGGACATCCCCGGCAGGGGGCACCGTGGTCTTCATGTGCGAATGGGGAGCATCGCGCGCCGCAGGGCGTCTACTACATTCCCACCTGCGCGCCGAGCATCGTGAGCTTGGGGCAGCTGGACGAGCGCTGCTCCGACGTTCACATCAAGTCCGTGTGCTGCGCGATCGGGGATCGGAACGGCGACTACTTCTCAAGGTTTTTAGCGTTCGTGAACGGTTGTATCTTCTCGGAGTTGAAGGTGGAGCAGCCGGTGTGCTGGCGGCAAAGAAGCGAGGAGCCGTGGGTCGTGGCACGGGAGATTCGCCACCGAGCTTCGAGGCGCTCGGCGGGTGAGCAAGATGGTGACCGCCTGCCCGAGATCACGCACGCCGGCAGCCGTGTGACAATACCGCCCAGGCGGGGAAGCGCAGGCGGCTACCTTTCCCCCAAGGCGGCCAAGTGCGGGCGGTGGAGGTACTCCAGCTCGTCCACGGCGACCTCTGCGGCCCCATCACGCCCGGCGATGCATGGTGGCCGAAGATACTTTCTCCCTCGCGTGGGCGATTGCAGCCGTTTCATGTGGATCCGGCCGGGCGCCGAGCAAGGACGAGGCGGGAGGCCATCAAGTAGTTCAAGGTGCGGGCGGAGGCGGACTCCGGAAGAAGCTCCGTGTCTTGAGGGCCGGACGAGAGGCGGCGCAGTTCACGGCTATGGAATTCGCCACCCATCGCGTGCCGAGGGAGGGGGGTGGCATGCCACCTAATCCGCGCCATACACGCCGCGGCAGTAACGGGCGTGGTCGAGGCGGAATCAAACCATCGTTGGGATGGCCCGCTCGATGATGAAGGCGAAGGAGATGCCGGCGGAATTCGGGGCGAGGCGGTGAGCACGGCGGTGTTCATCTTGAACCGCCACCGACCAAGGCCCCGAAAGGGATGACGCCGTGACGAGGCTTGGCATGGGCGCAAGCCCAATGTCTCGTACCTACGGACGTTCGGGTCCGTCGGGCACGTGAAGACGGTGAAGCCCGGCCCGGCAAGCTTGAAGACCGAGCACCAAGATGGTGTTCCTGGGCTACGAGGAGGGGACGAAGGCCTATCGGCTGTTCGATCCAGCCCGGGAGAGAGTGGTGGTGTCCAGAGACGTCGTCTTCGACGAGGCGGCGGCCTGGAAGTGGGACACGCCCACAACGGGGAAGCAGAGTCCTCTCAGCGGCTTCCGGCCGGGCGACTTCATTGTCGAGCGCAGATGGTGATTGAGCACCGGAGTGGTCCGAGGTGACACTGGCGGGGGCGGGGACCCGGCGGCGGCAGCGAAGCTAGCGGTGGAATACGCCACTCCACCCGACCGACATCTCGAAGTTTGTGGATGCTTTCCACGACGGGGAGGAGGTGTGGTTCGAAGGATCGACGCCGTGATCGGGGAAGCCTTGACGCCCGGGCTGGCGACGCGGCTGCTTAAAGATGACCACGAGCTCTTGCCGATGAGCGCGAGAGGAGCCGGCCACGTTCGCCGTTGCGAGGCGACGCCGGGCGTGGCGGCAATCGATGTTGGAGGAGATGCGAGCAATTGAGGCCAATCAGACTTGGGAGCTGGCTGATCCGCCATATTGTAGTGTACTTAGATGGTACAATAGTTGGTAGCTAGGATGTACAAATACTCTCCCCTTCAGGGCAATGCAATTCAGTTCATTCCTGCACATTCAGAGCTTCAGGCTGAGCCACTGCTCTAGCCGGTGTCGTGTGTGTGTGTGTGTGTGAGCTCAAGGCTCTTCTCCTACCTTGGTTCAGGGGAGGAAGAGGGAGCAGGCAGCAGGGGGATTACCTGCTGCAGGTGGCTGGAAGCCAACACCTTCCGCGATCCCCGTCCGGAAAAGCAGGCGCAACATGCATGTAGCTTGATTGCAAGTTCCGAGGTTGCAAATGACATTTAGTTGTGCCATAATGTTTTGTCATGGTAAACTAGTTTTCTTTTATCCTTTTCATTTCATCCAACAATTGCCATGTGCTTGGTTCATACATTGACATCAATTCGTAAAATGGCATGATTTGTAGGCACGTGGGAGTTGTCTAGCACATTGTTGGTTGTTATCAAATTGTAGTATATTTGATAGATCCGTAGACTGTGCTGCCACATGTCAATATGGTGCAGTTTGAAAGTTTAATGTGTTTTCAAATAATTTTGGATTCTGATCCTGAGGTTCCAAATAAGATTTAATTGCTTTTCATGTTTAATGTTATTCTCTAAATTCATGTTTATTGCATTCCTTAGGAAACAACTAGAGCAGCGGGATGGTTCTGCAGAAACTAAGATTCCCTCCGACTCCAATGTTCACTCGGATAAGATCAACCTTGCAAGCCGGTGCGGTGATGGCAGTAGTGTATTTGAATGGTGCATGGTCTTAGGCTCCCCTCTGCTGTTGCGCCACCTCGATAGTGAGCCGCTGGCCCTCCTGTGGACTATCGCAACATTTATATCTGCTCACATCGTCTTCATGATCTTCATAGTTTCACCGACAATGTGTTGGTCCGCTGTCTTCCGCATGCCCTACCTCATCATGCTGGCCACTTTCGCTGACAGGTTTGTTGGCCACTGTGGTGGATTCTTGGTTATGCACATGGCGACGGGATGGTTGGCTGGTGTGCTTGGGTATGCCTATGCTGAGCACCTGCAGCACATTGGCAGGGAGACGATAGCAAATCGCATTACCCCGCCAACCTTCTTAAAAGAGGAGGATGAGAGGTGCTTCGAGATGAATCGTGCACGTTGTGAGGCCGTCTGTGTTTGGTATCTCTGATGTTGGCTACAATCGAACCTCTGCCATTGTGGTTCGGTCCTAGGGAAGTGATTCCTATTTCTGTGGCCTTCCTTTCCGTTCTGGAGGGGTTTGCTATATTTTCCTTGGGTCGCTTTTGTGGCTAGGTTTAAGCTTTATGATGCCTTTCTCTCTGTTGACCAGCTTGGCAACATCATATTGCTCTATATATTTGCCCATATCCTTTCTATTTATGCTGCTGCTCTCTTTTTGGCTGGAGTGACGATACCATTGGGGCTATGTGTTTCTGGTTCTGGATGCTGTCCATAGCTGGATTGCTTGGCTACGAGCTCTCTGTGCATGCCCAATGCAAGCAGATGATGCAATCAAGGTAAACAAAAAAATATGCTTGTGTTTGCTTCTATCATAAACATTCTATTTATTTATAAATTAGTTCATTCATCGAGAAGCTACACCCTATAGTATATAGCATAATCTAATTTTCATTATATTTCCTAGCATTGTATGACTTGTAGGTGGGTGGGAGTTCTTTTGGCGCCATTTAGTGTGTTACGTAATGTATTAATTAGTTTGTTTTTGTTAGATAAATACTTCAAATTCAATATCCATGTAAGCATGTTTAGTTTTACTACCTTGTTGTATTTGTAGAGTGTGATGTCCATACGGCTGGATCATAGAAATTATGTTTATTTTGCAACTAGTGTATATTTGAAACCATTGCAGCTAGAAAGAAAGTTCCCAGATTTCAAATGACATTTAGTTGTTGTTATCTGAATTTGTAGCCAAACTGGTATCCTAATGAAGCAAACTGACCGACTAGTTTTCTTTCTATCCTTTTTTTATTTCATCCAACAAATTTCATGTGCTTTGGCAAAATGGCATGAGTTGTCTAGCATCGACGGTCGGTTGTTAATAGATTGTAGTGTATTTGATAGATACATAGTTTGAAACTTTTAAAATGTGTTTCCAAACAACTGTGCATTACTGATTCTGAGGTTCTAAATAACATTTAAATGTAGTCCAAGTTTATCGTTGCCCTCTAAATTCTCTGATATGGTTATTGGACTCCTTAGGCGGGCGCCGGAGCTTCGGGGTGGCCTTAGTTCTGCTGCTGGGGAGAGTCCCGACAGTTACCACTACGTCTGATGACTAGAAGAGGAGGGAGAGTCAAAGACTGCTGCCACTACATCTGATGACTATACAATGACTAACTCCCCGAATTAGATCTTAACGAATCTGATGACTAGAAAAGGAGGGAGAGTCAAAGACTGCTGCCACTACATCTGATGACTATACAATGACTAGCTCCCTGAATCAGATCTTAATGGATATATGTGTGAATGATATCAAGTTTATCCTGGAGCGCACTATGTCAATCCATGAAACCAAATTTTTGTGGATCTAATATATACCTCTGCCATAATATGAATGTATGAATTTGTAATGCCGAGCTCATTATTCTTTTTAGACAAAATGGAAAGCCATCACAGCCGCAATTAGTACATTGGGGTTACACATTTTGCAAAAAGCAAAGTGGAAACAAAAATGTTTGCAGCAAGGAACTTAGCGAGAGAACATCTCAACATTAGCTAGCTTGTCAACACAAAGAAAAGAAAAGAAAACACAAAGAAAGAAAATAAAATAGAAGATTTAGCCAATCCTAGTTCTCTGATCTCTCAAAGGCGTGATCACCCTTTTTATGTCTTCTCATTCGTCAGGTTTAATCGTCGGCCTCCTCACCATGATAGGGAAGTTTCCAATGTAGCAAATTAGAGATGATTTGGAATGGTAGCATTAGTAGGGATAAACCAATTCAATCTAAAGATCATGTTGTGCCTTTTCTTGTGGTCCAAAGCTTCCAGCAAATATTAGCAAACAAAGCAGTAGAAACTCTGATTCTTTGAATGGTTGTCGTCCCCCCCCCCCCAGGTCCTGGTTTTGAATGGTTAATGTTGTTGAATACCATAAAAAACACATGAAAATCCCTGCGCTCCTTGAAAGTTCTATGCATGTGTAATGTGGCCTCAGCCTATTTTTCAAAAAGAAAAGAAACTTCTTATATGGTCTGACTAATCCCGGTTTATATGCTTAAGTAGTCTTTTGTTGGCCTGGTTTCAGGTGTTCTCTGGTTGAACCGTCAGTCCACGGTTGAAGCCTAATCCTCTCTGGTATAGAAATTAAGTGCAAATCAGAGCGCCGGATAGCACGGGCGACGTTTTATATTGAGATGAGACGAGATTATGATAATAGGTTTCTGCCTCGTTTGGTGGCCATTACAAACTAGGCAAGTTAATGAATCATTATAAAAAAAAAGTAGTTCTAATCGATCCAGGGTTGCTAGCTAGCGCATAGTACTCCAGGTTTAAAACTTTCAACCATTTATTCAAATTTAAATTTTGAGTTGAAAGTTTTTAAAGTTTTTTTTAGAGAAAAGGTTACCCCTGCTTTTATTTCAAAAGCAAAATAGCATCCAAGCACAAGTTTAAGGCGCTAAAGACACACACTCACGACCTCTGGTCTAACTGAATCAACAGCCGATTCCGGAATGGCATTCGCGGCCACGCCAACACCACTATTACTCTCGTTATTACAGATGGCCAGATCAGCTCTATGCTCACCACCCCCTAGACAGGGTACACCCGATAGTGCCAACGGTAATGACGACGTTGTTGAGGTCCATCCTATCTGCAGTGGCTGCCTGGAGATTTCTTCCAGCTGTAACAAGTTGGGCAATGCTTCGGGTATTCCTTTTACCTATTACGAGGTAATATCTCAAATAGATCTGGACTATTGAAGTTTTATAATTTAACAAATTACTAAATAAATTAATAAATATAATACAACAAAAAATAAGAAACCCCCCCCTATTCACCAGATTTTGTCCTGCATGCACGTATGCGGAATCCTGCGGATAACAAATGACGGGTGATTAGAGCCGGAAACCACGGGAGAGTAGAGCCGGATCGCGTCCCTCCTCGCACGGCGCCGCCCGATCCGGCGTCCCTCAGATTCCAACCTGGTGTGCAACTCTTCTTCCCCGTGAATCTTGAACCAAATCCGTCTCGAGTCCAAGCCCGTGCGTGGAGGACCAGTTTTCAAATTTCTCCCTCAAATCTCTAAACTCATTGCAGGAATGAAATTTGTGTTTTAACTGAAAAAAAAAACATAAAATGTGTATGAATTCAAATTAAATTTGACAAATAGTAGCATCCAAATTGAATCCACACATATTAATTCTATCCATACTATGTCTTACAAATTTTAAATTCAAATTTCCTATGATAATATCTTTTTTAGATTCAAATTTCAAATTTTAAAATTCAAACGTAGTTTTGCGTGACAAGATAATTTCAAATCAAAAACTTAGAAATCGTATGATGTTTCAAATTGTTGTTTGAAGTTGTCATTTTTAAAATTCAAATTTAGAAATGTTCACGATAAAATATGAGTAAACTAATATTCATAAGACCACAATACCTTGATATAGATCATGATTTTAGAAAAAATTAAAAAAAAGACTATCACATTTGAAGTTAGTATGAGTGAGAAAAACTACTTACAAATTTTAGCTACAAATTTAAAAGAGAAATAAATGTTCTTCAACAATTTTAAATTACATTCTAAACAATATTTTTATTTTCTGACCACCCGTACACCTAACCCCACAAACACGTACGATAACATGCATGGACATAGTACACCATCTACACGTTTTTTTAGCATCAACAGATCATCTAACGTGTGGACACCTGCACAAAATTAAGTCACATGTAAATGTCACGCTTTGTTTTCGAGGGAACACGTAAATGTCACGCTAATCATGTCACGTATGCTAACATGCAAGACCGCTAGTCACGAACGCTAGTCACGCTAATATCAATTACAAAAATTATAAAATAAAAAGATTAACCATATCACTTAAAGATTACGCATGAATCAACAAAATCTACAAATAAGATTTTTTTTATTAAAAACTATCCTTATTTACCCTTTTTGATAAAATAAAAATTAAATAAATATTATTACCTCCTAGGAGGTAATAGATGGTCGCGGACCGTTTGATCGGAAACAATGGGACGGTCCACAATCATTTGGGAGTACCATAGTAATTGCCAAAGTTTGAGTTGAGAGTTTCAAATTTCAAGGTAAAAGTTTGAAATTAAGTTCTATTTTGAGTTGGAAATTGTATAATTTAAGTTGATTATGAAATACATTAAAAGTTTAAAAGAGACAAAAAGTCTGTGCTAAAGATTGAAAACAATCTAGAAAAAGATCAAGAAAAAAAGGAGAAAAACACGCTGGGAGGCACGCGAAAAAATAACCGAAGAAAAAAAGAAACACATATATCTTTATCTCCTATAAAGATAAACCACTAGCTTAATTCTTTAGCATCTATTTGTGCCACGCCATCCACCGTAGGCCCTACTCGTGTCTTACTGACGTCTTAGGTGTTGTTTGGTTTCTAGGGACTAAACTTTTTTAGTCCTAAGGACTAAAAAAAAAAAGTCCCTCCAAGAGAGTCTTTTAGGGACTAATATAGGAAAAAGTTTCAAAAAGTCTCTTCCTTGTTTTGGTTTGATAGGGACTAAAAGGACTTTTTCTTTTAGTCCCAAGGACTAAACCGTGTGTTTGGATGGGTGAATATGTCCAACCGGACGGAGCCAACCCGTTTTTTTGGGTGTTTGGTTGGGGGAGCGGGGATGGAGTGAACCCAAGAGGAAATATTCGCTAGAGGTGGGTTCGCTCCGTCCGCTGAAATCTCGCGGGACGGAGCGAACCCCGTTTCCTCGTTAAGGTTCCGTTTCAAGTTGTCGTCTCCACGCTCTTCCCAGGCGCGCGGACCACCCGGCGAGCGCGGACCACCGACACGGCCACCGGCGCGATCCCCCCGCCTCGCCCGGCCGATGAGCCACATCCTCCCGGGACTTCCGCGCTCCTTTAGATCTCCGGCGGGCGTTGGCCCAAGTCTCCGCGGCGACGCCCGGAACTCCCAATCAGCGTCCGGCGGAGTCCCACCGCGGCGGCGTGGGGGGCTCCTCACGGACTCCCAATTGCGGGCGGCGGAGAGGGGCTCCTCGCGGACTCCCAGTGGGCGAGGGCCGCTGGGCGCTCTAGGCGCTACGCTTGAAGCAGCCGGGCCGGCGGCGGGGGCCGCGATGCTCCTAGGCAGCGGCAGCTGCCGCTTGCGTCTGAGATGACGAAGACCGGATGTAGAAGAAGGTGGTGTAAAATTTAATTATAAACTCTTTTCGGTGTCCTGATACAAAAACGCCAGAGAGAAGGATTTAATGATATAGGCTTTATTGATTTCTAAATATTTCAGGGGTCCCGATGCAAAACGCTAGATAGAACGCCGATTCTCGGCTCCATCCATCCCCGTTTCTACTCTCCAACCAAACAAAAAACGGGTTCAACCCAACCCTCTCAACCAAACACGTGAGGGGTTGGCTCCGTCCCCAAAACAAGGGTTGGAGCCAACCCACCCATCTGTCCCCAACCAAACACACGGAAAAAATCCTAAACCAAAAACAGCCCCTTATTAATCCATGTCAAACAAAGTCATTGTTCATTATGTGTTCCTTGTCCTTACCATTCATCTTCTTCCCGTTGGATGCAAATCCCACGGCAAAGTCTTCGTCTTCTTCACGTTCGATGTAAATCTTAGAGATATTTGCTATTATAGGACTCCAAACATGGTGCTTTGCTATTATGGGATTCCTAACGTTTGCTTTGCTCTAATGACACCCAAAAACAATTACACTTTGCAAAACATGACATTTGGTCATTTTAATATCCAAATACATCTCCAATACCTGTATTTTGGCCTAAGTGTACGTTTTTGCCCTTAGATGTTGTTTGTGCGCCATTTAGTTGTCTGATTGGAGTCCTCGCCGTCTTGCCTTAGCCTTTCCCTCAACCAATCGGATCGGATATTTGAATGCGCACAGGACAAGAGCTGCTGGACACAAGCATTCAAGTTTCGCACAATCATCCTAGCGGCTTTAATCAAATAACTAGTATTTGCGGTTTCAAAAAAAAAAAAACAAAAGTATTTGTTGCGATCAGCACAGGTGGGTCAGAGATATATTTATGTATATACATGACCCAAATCAAATTGTCTTGGACCATCAGCCGACACCACCATCAGCACTGCTGTGAACCGCGTCCAGAGCATCCGCGTCAAGCAGTGGATCAGCATCCATGAGGGGCGACTGTGGTGGCTGTAGGGGATGAGGGGCGGCGGTACTTCTCTCGATTGCGTAGGGGACAATGAGGGGCGGCGGCGTTCGGTCTCTGGATCGCGTGGGGGAAGGAACGACGGGCGGCGGCGTCGGTCTCTCGATCGCGTGAATAACGTATTATGGAACTCACGTAGCTCAAAAGGGTAGTATAGGTATTATGGAGAAATACATGTATTTCATATTATCAAATCTATACTCCCTCCATTCCAAATTATAAGTCGTTTGACTTTTTTAAATCCCTAAGTTTGACCATTCGCCTTATTCAAAAAAATTTACGTAAATATAGTCAAATTTAAGTCATCCTTTAGAATTTTTATTAATAAAAGAAAGCCACGGCAAAATAAGTAATATTTTGCATAAATTTTTGAATAAGACGAGTGGTCAAACTTGTTATCAAAAAAGTCAAACGACTTATAATTTAAGATGGAGGAAATGCATACAATAAAAAGGAAATTTCTTGACCCAAAATTTCCGTCTGCCTGCCCGGTCCGTGTGTATCGTCCACGCGCCTCCGCACATGAGTCCGCATCCGCAAACGTCTCCGCGTGCCACCGGCCCACCGCTCACGAGTCCGCAAACCACGTCGCCGACGCAGCCCGCTTACGAGGAGGGCTCCACGTAGAAGGTCGTGGTGGATTGAGTCTGTCTGTGGGCTTTACAGTTTATTTGCTGGGCTGTACTTTGTTGGGTCAGGACAGGAACGTACTGGGAAGGACACACGTACTGGATGGAGGCGCTGCCATATACGGAGTATTTGTTTATTTTTTCTGTTGATTGTGGCCATAATATGGGTACTTGGTACCCTATAATTACTATGCACACGGTCTTATTACAGCGTACTATTTAATTTATATTTGTAATATTATTAAAAAGAAAAAAACTAAAGACAAAAGCCATAATTGGTAAAGTATTCCATGCGTAACTTGAACTTATCACCATGCTCATATGAGCTATGATAGCACACGTCCAAACAAAATATAAAAGATTTCGATTTCAAAAAATGTTTGCAATTTGCACATCAATACAAAAGTATTCATTTACATTTATTTTTCCATTCCATTATTTTCACGCATTACACAACATGTTTAAGAAAAGAATTAATAAATAGTAAAATTCATCTTTTCCGTTAGAGAAAATAACAGATGAAGGAAAAACAATCATCCGTAGCAACGCACGGGCATATTTCCTAGTGATTTAAAAGTAACCAAATGTTATGTTTTGCAAAGTATAATTGTTTGGTGCCATTAGAGCAAAGCAAATGTTAGGAATCCCATAATAGCAAAGCACCATGTTTGGAGTCTTATAATAGCAAATATCTCCAAATCTTACTACTAAAAAAGCCCAAATGTCATCGATCGCTTACCGCTGATCGCTTCACCCGGCGCTTCACGGCGCTCCGCACTAACCGCCTCGCCCGGCTCATTGCGTGAAACTACCGCCGCCATGACCGCCCCGCGCCCACCCACGATCTCATTCTCTTCCGCGTCGATCCGTGGTCGCCGCAGACTTCGATTTGCCCTCGCTGAATCGCAGGGCCCAAAGCGCCCCGCTGAAGCCGCGAAGCCGATCTGGCGGTCGCAGACGACGCCGACGCCGACCGGCACACGGTCTACTCGTCCCCGCGCGGCGCGCGCTAACCGCCAACGTAGTCGCCGCTCCGACGCGCGGAAATGCTGACGACGCCCGTCGCCGAGCACCCCCGCCCAGCGAGCGGACGAGTGCGCCGCCACCTCGCTCTGACGCGTAAGCCCTCCCGCCGCCGCCACGTCGGCGCCTTTGACTTGATCCGCCCACGGAACCGACGCCAAACCCGTCGAAGTCGCCCCGTCCGCCCCCCATAACGCGCCTCGCCGAAGCCACCTCGCTACGAAGTCGTCCCGCCGGCCGCCCTGCTCCCCGCCGGCCATCCGCCAAACCGCACCGCCCGCCCGAACCGACGCGCCCCGCCGCACCGTCCGGGGAAAGCGCCGCCCCTCTCCGGCCGTCACCGCCGCTAACAACGCCGACCCGTCGGAAGCCGTAGACTCCGCGCCCCTTGCCCTCGGTGTCTTCGCCGCCTACCTCGGCGCGGCGCCGCCGCGGATCGCAAGTCGGCCGGACGGGGATGCGCCCCTGTACGTCGATCCGTCCGGCTTCACCGCCTTCCCGTGAGTTCATATAACACAAGCTTGCCATATACTAGCGAATGCTTCACTCATGGATGATGTACACACCATGTTCGACGAATTGCCTCTAGCAATTTTTTTACTAACAAATAGCCATGCTTTATCTTTAGGTACAAAGATGCGGATGCACATATGTACGACTCACGGGGACTCCGATATGTTGAAAGAAGCAAACAAGAAACACGAAGGTACTCGCGTCGCTCGAGGCGAAGGGGGGGACCGCCGCCGCCCCACCGCTTCCTCTCCTCGCCGCTGCCGGGGCCGCCCCGCCGCGCTCCTCTTCGCCGGCGGCGGCGGCAAGCGGGGCTGCTCAACAAGGCCTCCCCCGTGCACCCTTCCCTCCTCCCGTTGCCTCCGTGCTTCCCTCTCCCCAGAGCCCCCACCTCCACCTCCGGCTCGGGCGGCCGCCCGCAGGCGCCCTCCTGGGCCCCTCCTTTGCCGGATCCGGCCCCCGCCGGCGGGATCTACCGCCTCCACGGCCGTGGGCGCCGGCGAAATTTGCTGAACTAGGGTGGGCGGCGCCCATTCCCGGCCATGTCGGCGGCGGCCGTCTCCCCACCTCGGCGCGCCTTGGGTGCCCCCCACGCGGCGGGGCCGCGTGGCGGCGGCGCCGTCCCTCCGGTGTGGCCGGCCTCGGCGGCGGCGCTTCGGCAGATCCCGCGGCCGGCGGGGAAGGTACGCGCGAGGAGGTGCCCCACGCGGGCGAGGCCCGTGTTCCTCGGGGCCCCCTGCGCGGACGCCGGTGCGCCACCATTTGGGGCGACCCTGAACATCGGGCCGCATGGCCGCATTAGCCGGTTCCGGCGGCGTGGCGATGCGCGGGCGAGGCCCGCACCACCACGCCGGCTTTCGGGGCGCGGACGCCAGCGTCATCGCCGGTGACGGCGGCGATCGCTATGCGCTTAGCGGTCCTCCTGGGCCGCCGGGCTGCTAAGGCGGCGGTCAGAGTGGCGGCTACGGTGGCGGCAGGGGGAAAACCCCGCCCTGGCCTTGTGCCTTGGGCGGCGGCGATGGCGGCGCCCGGCGTCATCACCTTCTTGAAGGCGTCGTCATTCGATTCCGTCGTCGCGGTTGCCGAGGCTCGGGAACGAAAGTTCGAGTGGGTACTTCTCAACGCGGGCTGGCGTCCGTGGGCGTCATCCCCTTCTTAAAGGCTCGTTGGACCCATCGAGCCCCTTCATCGCCCTCGCAAGTTACGCCCCAATCTTCATTGTCGCCGCGGCGCCCCCGCCCGCGAATCGGCCGAGTCTTCACCTCACCGTCGGGGTTCACGTGAACGTTACCGCCGTCGCCGAAACGGCCGAGGGAGCCCGGCGTCGCGTTTCGGTGACCGGGAGATCCGCTGCGCATTCTATTCGTGTCCCCCTTTGGATGTTGATGCTATCATGGTCGCCATCATCATTTGGCCGTGGGCCACCGGCGTTGCACTTGGCTTGAGTCGTCTCGGGGTTGACACCATCGTTGTCGCCGGCGTCGTGCTTGGCCGTGAGCCACCGACGCCGCACCCGGATCCACCTCGGTTAGTTCTTTGCCGAGTGTGTGACACCCCCTTGATACTTGGGCGTGTGTTCGGCGACCGGGACCTCCACTCCATTCCGATGGCGTCTCCCAAGTTTGGCCCGTGGTGCTGCTTTTTCGCCTAGCGGGTAGTGTGTGTGGCTCGGTGGCGGGCTCGTCTCTTTCTTGTTTGTTGTGGCCACGAGCTGCGGGTCGGGTTGCGTTGTTTTGTGTTCGTGTCGCCCCGTGTTGTATTGTTTGTAATCGTTTGTCGGCCCGTCTTGGCTTCTTCTCTTAATGAAAAAGACACGTGAAGACGTGTTCGAGAAAAAAAAAAAGAAACACGTAAGGTATGCTTCCTCAAAAGTTAATTCAGTTTTTGAAGCAATAATTTTTCCAAATAATAATGCGCTGGATCGGACTCCTATATGGTATATACTGAGTCCATGTTAGTCTCTATGCAGTGATTATCGTATTCACTCATTTTGCATTACTTGAAGCCAAAATTAAGTTGTTTAAATGAGACTAAAGATCATGACGAAGGACTGGAAAATGGTCAGGTGCCTCTACGAGATCAGCGTGTCTGATTTCGTCATTTCAAGTTATGTGATCTTTGTTCTGCTAGGTTAGCCTCAACCTTTGACTTCATTCAATTATAGAACTGAGAGTTCTGGACGTAGAAAGTGATGGGGTTAAGACCTAGAACAGGTGCAATCTTTAGCATGTGTATTTTACTATTTTATCTTTTTATAATTTGAGCTAACCTTTGTTCCTGAATCCTGATGGAGTACTTCACTACTTTCTGTTATCGAGATAATTTACTCACCTTAAGGTAAACCCTATCTCTTCATGTAATTGGTTCTTCTTTACTTTTTTGTCCCCTGGTCATTAAATCCAGCATTGATTAGCCATGTTTCTTTAATTAACAATAGCTCCTGTGCTTCAACCATCCCATTTCTGCACAATATTTTTGTGTTATATGCTGTTGTGTGTTGTGTCTTTTTTTTTTCTTGTTACTTTTCTGAATTTGGGTGATGCTGACCACAAACCTCATTTCTTAAATAGCAAATTGTCATTAGCCATCGTAATTTGCCTAATCTTATGAATCGTCCTAGGATCGGGACTATGGTTGTGGATGTGAAAGGGATAAATAAATAAAAAATCTTGGAAGACAATTACCCTTCAAAAAAATATTTGTGTGAGTGCAAATAAATATTGGATAAGTTGTTGAATAACACTAAATGTGGATAGCCAGCGAGTTTCACCCCTTTCACAACATAATATTTAGTTTTTACTTCATTTCCTTAATTTTGCTTGTAAGATGATCCAGCTTGTTTCTTCATGTAGTCCTTGCATGGTTACGTTTTGTAAGAAATTTAACTTCAACAATTGGTAAACTAAGATCTATTGTAGCGAAAATGAAAGTAACCTCGAAATGCTTTGACGTTTTCTCAAATAAAGTTTGTTACCATTCGGTGGAGGCTGAACCATTATTTTCATCAAGATGAATGATTCCGCATTAGAGTTGTCGGAAACAAAAAAAATTCTAGCTTACGGTTTTGTCAAGAGTATCGTTCGTTTTTAGCATTTTATAGAAAGGCAAAAAGGTATTCGTTGGTTGGTGATCATATGAGAGTAAATGCAGACTTACTTTCTATTTTCTAGATCTGAGAACGGGGCACATGTTTGTTGTTGGCAAAAAACATTGTAGTGAAGTGATTGCTTTTTTTTTGGAGGATAGTGATTTGAGTGCTTTCTTTGCTTGGGAAATAAATAGATCGGAGAGGAATAGTTAAAGTTTTGTATTTATCCTATAAATCTTCATCGGTCTAAATATTTGGTATCTAATCGTTCTCTAATAAGCAATTCAGCAGTTAAGTTTATAATGATGATATGTATCCCACAATGCTCTAGATCTCTCCCTTGCGCGCAGCTATCTTCCTCTTAGCAGTCCATATGGCAATCGGCAATCAGCGTGAAGGGGCTTGTAACCGTTGCCATCAAAACTTCGCCCGATCAACGCAATCCCCTCCAGTCTTCGATTTTCGTGGATCGGGTTTATCTCCTTCCCTCTTCCAGCAGATTTGTTTTCCCATCAATCTTATCTTATAGGGTATGGAGATCGTGGTCGAAAGTGGTATTTTTTCCAATAATCTTATCTTGTTCTTAGTGATGTGTTGGAACTTATAATGATACAGTAGCATATGTGTTCCTTTAAACAACATAATTTATTGTTGCTCATTTTAATTGAGAGAACTAATGTTGCCATTTTGGCATTTTTTAGAAGTTTCTTTTTGGTCATGTGAAGTTCAAAATCGCATAGGCGAACTTTTCTTTGATATAGTCTAATAAAAGGGCGCTCACAAATTTCATTTATTTTACGCTTTCGGTTTAATCAAGACTGTATCCACTAATATTCCTTTACTTTTCTAACCTCAGCAAGGTCAAGATCAGCAAAATAGTATTGTAAAGGGGAGCCTCGTACATGCATGCATGCGGGCCTCTGGCCAGGACGGTAGCCATCTGCGCAGCGGCAAGCTTGGCGGCGGCGGGTGTGCCTGCGCAGACATACATACATTATCATAGGGCCTGTTCGGCCGGGCCGCCGGGCCGGGCCGATCGCCGTGAGAGAAAGTACTTCTTTGGCCGGCCGATCTTTGTGAGAGAAAATGCTGTGATTGATTGGGGGTGATAAGCAGCGAAAACAGGGAACCATAGCTTTATTGAACTTGTTTTTGTTTGGTCATTCGCGTCTGAACTTCGGATACAATTGTTGGACAATGAATAGAGTGGCCCGCCCAATGTCGACCATGGCTATGGCGGCCCGCCTATAGCCATGAACTTTGGACATGGCGGCCAATCACCGCCATAATGGCTTCATAGTGCCGAGTCTGTTTATATTTTGTATCCTTGTTAGAATCTTTGGTTTGCTAGATTTTGTGATAGTGTCGGTATATATCGTCCACTCATTTTACATTTTGGTTTGTCTTAATTGTTTTACGCATTAGCCATCTTTTTTTTTGTGGAGAGCATTAGCCGGGTTGACTGTATGCAGTCCCACAACGATTGTCTAAATTTTGCTACATAGTAGTTTAGCTTTAAATCTTAATAAAGCGGTTCATATGCGGGATATTTCCAACCCATCTAGGAGAACGACAAGTGACAAAATTAATCATCTTAGTTTCACCCAATGGTCTCCACTCTATGTAAAACACATGTACAATCTTTTGGTCTTGTTTGTTGTTAATAAACGGATGATGATGTGTTATCGATCTCGTGCAATATTAGTGTTTTGAACATCATGCTCGTAGTATGTTTTTTTTGGTACAGTATAACACACTTTAAACATATATTATTATAATATTATTTTTTTTTTGCAACGCGGGGCATTTACCCAAAGTGATTCTAGAAATTCCAAAAGTCTCCGCCGCCTCTAGAGCAAACTTGCAAGCCATTGTTTCAGCCATCAGAGCATCGCGTACAGGGCTTACATTTGCTGCACCTGCCATCACCGTGACACCACTTCTATTTCGGATAACGAAACCACAAGATCCGGAAGACGTTTTTCTGAAAGCACCATCGCACCGTCCCCATCCTCACGCGGGATCCCTCCCGTGAACGCACTCCCCAACCCGCGCGCGGCGACGCCCGGAGCTCGCGCCCGCCCGGAAGCCGAGCCCGCCACGTCCCCGGACGACATCGAGGACTACGACCTCTCTCATCCCGGTGCCCGTTCACCCTCTCATCCCTATCGACCTCTCCCTGTACGACCTCCGAATCTCCGACCACAAGGTGCGCTGCTCACAACCCTACCACGCTGCCTCTCCATGCCGCGGATCCATGTCTCCGCTCACACCCATCCCAGTTAGATCGGTTCAGTCGCGCTGGATCTAGGCCGGCTCGTCGGTCGGATCGGGACTGATGCGATTAGAGAGTTCCTGTGTGTGACAGTCTAGATTTTGGCATCTAGGTTGTTTTGCGGATGAGCTTCCCCATTGGAATCCTCGTTAGCGTGTTACACAGTCACATGGTTGCAATTCTAGAGTTTTTATGGGAAAGAAGAATTGCTAACTGCAGGGGCATTCAGCAGGCATGCATGTGAGGTTTTTGTTGAAATATCCAGATAAATGTGCTTGCAGCTTTTTACCATTTGTTTCGATCCATTTACTTGAATGGAGTCCTTGGTTATTTGCCATTTGGTTACAACTGACATGATTGGCAGTAGTTTACGAAACGGAGGATCCAATCTAACTTAAGCTAATTGGTTATTTGTATTCAGATCTGATCTAATTAAATTTGTGTATATGTATTGTGCCTACTAAATTCGACATTCGACCACTTTAAAAGATTATTTTTTGATTGATACTAGGGATAAATTTTGTGTTTAATTTCATCATAATGGAACCTATGCAAAATAATAAAGGTCGTACACCATTTGTAGACTTGACAAACACCATCAACTTTTAAAATTATCTCTTGTTGTGGGTGTGTTATATGTTGGTGACCCTATCATTGTCTGGTTTAATTGTACAACTTAGGAGTTTGCCATATACGTTTAAAAGTTATTTGTAGCACTTGGTGGCATTCTTGTAAATACAAGCTCTATTAGGCCCATTTGTAAGCTTATAGGGCCATTTCTGTAAATACCAACACCACCAAGGGTAATAAAGAGAATAAACCCTCTCACCTTTCCTATAAAAGGAGGGAGGGAGAGAGGGGTTGGTGTGTTCCTTGTATCTTTGCTCTTAGTGTTAGCTACTCGTCTCATTTACGTTCATTACACCCTATTCTCTTGCTGTCAAGTATCGACACATTTATATTCGTCATCAACACCTCTTAAGTCAAACTATTTTAGTTTTTGACTATATTTGTAGAAAAGAAAATATTATAACACCAAATTAATATTATTAATTTGGGAATAAATCAACTATTTAAAAATAGAGGACAGTAGATGAAATGTAATATTAGGGAAAAGTAAATGTAGATTATGTAATATTAGGGGGAAAGTAGAGTTAGATTTTTTTTCTCCCGTTGCAATGTATGGTAATTTTTACTAGTCCTACGGGCAAAGCGCATCCCCTAATCCCACGTTCGCGGGGGTTGGGGATCTTTGTCCCCACTTCTCTCCGTGGAACGCCGCGCCACCCACCGGGTCGCCGATGCCCCCATTTGCCGATGAGGCCGTCGATTGCTCCGCACTAAAGAGTAAGCTACAAGCCGCGTGTGTCGCGCTCGGTTGTCCTTCACTCCTTCGTTCTCTCACCTAGGGTTCCTCATGTCCACCCGGCTACGGTGGGCGTCTCGCCTCGAATACCTCATCGGGCCCAGATTCCGCGAGGGGGAGAGGGTGGCACTCCGGTGTCTCAAGGAGGCTGCAACCTTTCCCCGCCGCCCGAAGGTGGTCTTTGCGGTGGCGCCACCTCCGTCCAAGATTCTTAGAGTTGACGCCGTCGGCTCTTGTGAGGACTTCTTTGGTTGAGCTCACCGGGCAGGTATAAAGTGCCTTTGCAACCAACGTTCATTTTCGTTGTGGGTGTTTTCGACTTCTGATTTGTCTGTCCATTTTATTGAGTGAAGAGGCTTGCATTTTGTTTACCCTGTCGCTTTTGGAACAATTCGAAGGAAGTTATTTGTTGTAGCCACTTGGTTTTTTGTTTCCTGATTTAGTTGTCAATCGTGAGCAGAAAAATTCACTAAAACTTGCAAGGATAAACGAATGTATATATGTCAATTTTGTTTTCAATACTTAATAATCTGGGACGGAGTATCTGATCACAAGCTATTCTTGTTGACCAATATCATCGTCACAATGATAGAAAAATAATTGGGACAGATCTGTAGCGTTTTCATTCCATGATAGAAACTGAAATTCACATTTCAACATTCACTATATATCCATTTTCAGCTAAACTGCAAAGATTATCTTCAACAAGTAACTGAATCTTTAATTGTGGAGTGTACTTCATCAAAAGTATGAGTTGATCTAAAATTGTAGAGTGTACTTCATCAAACTGTAGTTCGCCGATGCCCATCTTGCAGCTCTCGCTGCCATCTTTGGATAGAAAGCTGATGACAGAATGTAAGCCCATTCAGCAGAGTTGTTGGCTTGTCTGATGGACAGGCGTGTATTGGTCAGGTCGTTGATTTTATTTTGTCTCCATGATTTGGTCGTTTAATACTCCTAATAGCAGAGGCGCTGCTGGTGGTTGTTTGTAGCAATTGGTGGCGCGTCTTTAGCTAATCCCCCTGCTAGGTGTGCGTGTGCTGGGTTTGGGAGAAGGCATTTTGCATCTATCCCTTGTATTATTCACCTTTTTCTTCTTAATTAATGAAATGACACACAACTCGTGCATAGTTCAAGAAAAAAATATGATTCTGATCTTTAAAAAGAATTACTGCATTGCTTTATAAGGAAATTGTTTAAATGTTCTAGTTTGTGCCTAAAGATAAGCATATCATCTTATTTGCCATTCATCACATAAGTCATGTATACCGAACGTGGAAATTTTACTGGCTAGTGCTTATTGGTGCTTCTTTGTGATTCAAGTGTAGCTTGCCTTATCATTTGTTTTAATTTTGTTTATTGTCTTCCCAAAACTAAGACATTTTGCAATTTGGTTGTCATCAAGTAATTCCCAGTTTCCAGATTCAAGGCATGTGTTATTTAGAGTGTAAACTTTGCAGGCTGGAAGCTCTGGAATTCTAGATGAGGATATAATTCTGCCTTTTAGACAAGAAATTCAGAACTTTATTTGTATCAAGAATCCTACGCTACCAGAATCTTTCTTGGAATTGGTAAGTTGCAAAGGTATTTTCAAAATGAAAAAAAATGGAGGTCTCCCAAAATATTACCAAGCTGTTGTTTTATATGCAGTTCAGAGAAGTGGACCCAAAGATCCAGTCTATGGCTGCACCATCATCAGTGGAGCAGAATGGTATCAAGAAACACGACAATCATCAGTCCTTATGCAATGGCCACCATCTTAACTCAAATATTGATATACCTAGGCCCCTTATAGCCAGTACTGAGCTTCAGCCTGGGAATTTAATAAAATTAGTCAACAACCTTGAAAAAGGTAATTTCAAGCAGTGTCCAATCGAATCAACTGTTGACCATGATAAGCCACATGAAAAAGACAGAAGGTTCTACAATCAACCGTGGGAATATGCTATGAATGCTGCTAGTGTTGGCACAAGGGCTTCAGAAAAGGATCCTTCTAATGTGGACAGTAACATGTCATGTTCTTCTACTAGCTGCAATGCGATTTTGCATGAAAACATTGCAGAACCCTTATCAAAGAAGAGTATAGTAAATGAAAGTGAAACTACTTTGGTTCAAGCACAACCTTGTAAAGGAAAATCATCAAATCCACCAGATTATAATAATGTGATCAAGAGACCAAATGATTATGGCATCAGTCATCAATCATCGAAAGATCCCAGGCATGAAAGCAAAACCTTGCAGGCTACGATGACTCCAGCTTATGACAGAAACAATGATGTTTTACCAACCAATATGTCTGAAGCAAACGACTTGCCTGCGCCTATTGCTACAGAGGATACAACAATGGTTCAACAGCTGCATAACTGCAAAACTCGCCTCAATCATAAAAAGGTAAACCAAGACCTGGATGGCACCACCAGCATTCCGCCTGTTGAAAAGTATTCCATTCATGAGGAATCAACTCTGCAAGCTACTAGCGTTATACCCTCTGTTAGCTTCAATGGTGCTATGCAAGAAGACAAATCTAAAACCAACTTTCCATCAGGCAATACTACTGAGCATCCTGCAATTTCTGAAGAGCAGAACTGTGACAAGTCTCAACTGGAAGTTAGTGGTGCTGACAAAAACAAACACGCTCTGCATGATGATGCCACTATATTGGGAAAGAACAAGGTCGTCTGTGGTGGTCTGAATGTGCATGGTGCTGCAGCAGAGTCTCGTAGTTGCAATCTAACCTTACATGATAAGATTTCAGAAGCCCACTGTTTATCTGAGCAGAATATAGGAAAGAGCACAAATGACATCCAGAAACCTAGTTGCAATATATCTGTTTCAATCTCTTGTCAGGACGGATACAAAAAACAGAAAAGCAAGATTCAAACAAGCAAACCATTGGGAAAAACTGTGACAGAAACATCACATGCCCATTCCTCAGATGATAGTATCATTGGATTTGCTGCTGCTTGTTTGCTGTCAATGAGTGGCAAAATTCCACTATGTAGACAGGATCAAGAAGCCAATGATTCCCTCAGGGTCTCATCAGAACAAAATTTATGCATAAAATGTGGAAAAGGTGGCCAGCTGCTTCAATGTAACAGCTGCTTGGCATCTGCTCATGACAGCTGTTTTGGTTCATCAGTGACACTTGAAGACCCTGGACAGTTATTTTTGCCCAATATGCGTCTATGCTAAAGCCACTGAAGAATACAAAAAAACAAAGAAAACATATATTGAAGCTAGGAAGAGCTTAGCTGCTTTCCTTGGTTCAAAGCAAACTAGTGTCAGTGAAATCACAGTTGACGACCTTGATCATCAGGGTCAAGAGTCTAATAGGCAGCAGAAGAAACAGAAAATAAATGTTACAAATGATGCTTGTAATGAGGTAGTCATTGTAAAGGCATCTTCTGTTGGGAATTCTGATGTGGCACCCACGAATGATTCTGTGCTCCAGAGCAAAAGCAATCAACTTCAGGATGCAGAACAAGACCATGTGGAAAACACAGAGGCTCATGAGGGAAGTTCATCTCAGAACAGATCTCAGAACAGATGCAGTCCTGCTGCTAATCCAGAAGTTGAGACTGACAAAGAGGATGGCCCCACACATTCTCATCACCAGTCTAAAGACTCTGATGAAATAGAATTTACATCTTCAAGTGACTCTGGCACGCCATCATCACCCCCTTGGCGTACTATTAAGCATCACAGAGAAAGACTACAAGAGAGGGAAGCAACTGTATCAAGTAATTCTAGAAAAGCATTTGGGCAGAAGGATCAAGTCTTGCCTTCATCATCAAGGAAACGGAATTATGCATGCCCACCCAAGCGTTAGTAAGTTTTTGAATGATGCTTCATAAGCACCTCTTTCCCTACTAGTATGCACACTTACTACAATTTGCATATTACAAAAGCTCTTTTTTTTTTCAAGAATGGGTCTATTAGTTTAAAACCAAATGACATTAAGCCCATTGATTTAGATGTGAGATGAATAAACCTCTACCCTATGTTGTAGATAAGGCTCTGCCATGGGCACGCTTAAACAGTTAAACCATTTTCACAATTCCACTATTTGGCATTGGGTGTGTTTGGGACTGCATGTAATCAAATTCTGGATGAAAATAATCGAGAATCCCACCCAAACATTGTTTGTGGATTGCCTAAGAATCAAGAGAGGAAAGAATTGAACTTTCACCTACCCTTGTGTTTTCTATACTGTGGCCTCGCCCTCGAAGTTTCCTGTACCACGAGGCATTTTCCACCTGTTGCCCCTCCCCTCTTCTCCCACGCTCTGCTCGTTCGTCGCTGGAGGCGGCAACGGCGGGCCTCTCCTTGGCGGCGGCTCTGGCATCGGTGAGCCTTCCCTCCTGCCCTCCACACCGATCTCCTGCACCCCGTCCTCCTCTCGAGTCTCGACACACCCGCTCGAATCTCGGGGTGGTGCATGGCTGCTTCTTGCGATCCCCTCGGTGAGCCTGCTCGCTACCTCGGGGCCAGCGACCTTGGTACAGAAGTCGACAAGGGTGACATACTCCCCCAGGGAGATGGCCGAGTAAGGATAGGGCAACTGAGGAAGAGGTCATATAGGTCTTCTTACACTACCTAGTTCCATAATAATCAGGATTGTCACACAGTCCTGATTCTTTATACTGAATTTTTGTTTAGACTGAAGCCTTTTATATAGTCATGATTGATTCTTGTATAAGCTGTCCCAAACACATCCAATCTTAGTTCAGTCTCCTTGGATAGCATGAATAAATGCTGCTGCTCCACTTTTAGATTGCTTCAACTTGAACTTAAAAAAGTTTTTTATATGACATTATATAATGTCGTCATAATGATATGATGGAGTCATTTTTATTCTTTATGAGTGATTTCCGACACTATCTACATGAGTTATTATGAATCAACTCTTCACACTAATGGAGTAAATGAGGAGTTTTTGCGAGTTCACCAATCATATTTGTGAATTTTTGTTTAGGCTACTGAAGTTAGCTTTGCATATGGGGATGATATAGCCATTGCACTTTTGTTCACTTAGTACTTATGGAGTGATGAAATGGCACGTCTGCTACCGTCTGTTGGGTGTTAATAATTGTTTTAATAAAATATTGAACAATGACACCTTTAGGACAGTTTTATTGTTATTTTTGAGTGATCTGTTTGCATTATGATGATAACATGTATATGAAAGTGTATCATTTTATTTATGTAAAAAAAGTACCATTTTATTGTGTGTAATTTCTCCCAATAACTGAGCATGTCCATGTGGCAGTTCCAATCCTGCTGTGCCGACTGGAAGGCGAGCCAGGCTTTGTTGGACAGTAAAGGAAGAAGCAGCTCTAAGGGTAATGATTCTTTTGTTGTGGGTCTGTATTTGATTTGCTTTCTTTCGAACTAGATATTTACTTTTCATTGTGCTGATCCAGGAAGCAATGAAAAGATTCACCCCACGGGAGAATGGGGCTATTCCGTGGGTTCAGATACTGGAACGCGGCCGGGACGTGTTTCACAGGACACGCCTCCCAAGTGACCTGAGGGTCAAGTGGAGGAACATGAAATATAGAGGAGACGTGTGACGCAACCAACAAACCATGGCGAACCCTTCCTTCACCTTATTGAGTATCCTCCTGTATGAATGTTATGCATTGTGCTATATCCTCGCCCCAAGTAGGAACCAGAAAGTTTTCATCATCCAGCAATTGGTGTTAATGCATGCTACTCGATGATTATGAAACTAGGATGTTGTGAAGCTCGTCAACGGGGCATGTAAGGTAACTGTATTGTGTCTGTTACTATGGACGTGTGATTGTATGACTGCACCCAGCCCAGACAGGCCTCTAGGCAGGCTCATGGCATGCGGAAAATTATCATTCCTCCAGGGCCTCGCATGATGCAGACTGAAGCGCACGAACAAAGAAAAAAAAAAACTGGCTTCGAGATTCGCCAAGTACAGTGAAATCCTAGCAAAATCAAACAGTTGGTATTTTTTTTCTCCAGCCTTTTCCGCTATTTGATCTAGTGGCGTTGTTTTCTATTACTTACGCAGGGTGTTCGACTGTTTGGCTGCCGGCAACTGCACCGCCACCGAAGCTAAGGCTTAAAACGTCGGCAGAGAAGTGACATGGAAACGCTATAGCCGTTACAATTTTGCGGCAAACCATACAACAACGCTCAATAGTTGCGTGGCTGCGGTCATTGCAGTCTTAGTACCTCCCCTCCAGGATGGTCTGAATTTGAGGCCAAAGGGACTCACTCTGGCATTTATGCCACATTTGACCGGAGGGGAAAAAAAAATTACTCGTTTACATCCAAAGCACACATATGTGGCCAGCTTAAATCACGGAGCTGTGGTGCCGTTGTGTATGGGTAGGGCAGGGTTCCGGGTTTTTTCAATCTGCGTGAGAAGATCTTAAGCAAAAAATGCTAGGAACAAGTCTTAGTCCCCGAGTTGTTTTTTTTATAGTTGCATGGCTGTTGTCAATTATGGTACGGCGGTTTTTGCATGCAACCAAGCATGCTGTTAGTCTAGCTCAATTTTTAGTCAGATAATGGTGCCATGGTTATAAACGATGATGGGTGCCTTGACGTTGAGCCCATGACCTAGAGAACTACTCCCTAAATTTTATACTTAAGTTATACTTAGCAAATTTGCCCGTCGCGATGCTACGGGTCAAGAAAAACCTATGATATATATCTTTTTTACCTTCAATAGTTCTCTTTATTTATTACTATTTCGTTTTTTCTTTGATATTCTTCTAGTTCCTTTTTCTTTTGTTGATAGGCTTCACGGCGTTTCTTTAATTTTTCTTGTTTTTCTTCACTGGACATCCGTGCATAATGTTGTTTCTTTGCTTTACTTTTTTTCTCCTTGGCGGTCAACAATGGACTTTCTTTGCAAAAAGAATTATCTGCATGAGAGTTAAATGCAATGCTTGAATCTACTGTTAAAATATCAAAAATATAGTGGAAGCTTTTTTTGCTAAAAATAATACTACTGTATACTAACCTCAAAAATATAGTGGAAGCTTTTTTTGCTAAAAAATAATACTACTGTATACTAACCTGGATTCATAGGATTCATATTTTGTTCTTTTTTTCTGTTGATAGGTTTCACGCTTTTTCTTTATTTTTCTTGTTTTTTCTTCATTGGTCATCCGTGCATAACGTTCTCTATCAGCTTTTCTTTTCTTCTCCCTGGCAGTCAACACGGGACTCTCTTTGCAAAAGGAATTATCTGCATGAGAGTTAAGCGCAATGTTTTTCTATTATTAAAATAGCAAAAATATAATTGAAGCTTTTTTTTGCAAAAAGTAATATACTAACCTGGATTCATATCTCCGCAGCCTTAGGATGCCGCGCCGTCTTTGGTAGATGGGATCTCGGCTTCTCGGCAAGATTCTGGGCAGCAACCTATGGCTTGGATGCTGGCGTGTAGAGGCAAAGGCAACAACAGCGAGCAGAGCTCGTCCGGTTTGCATACGGTGGCAAGAGCGCTCCGGCGGCGAAGTCCAGCAATGGCGGTCTAGGACTCGGTTGCCTATGCTTGAGCGAGGGCGGCTGCTGCAGAATCGGGTTGCGAACACGTAGCTTATATAGGCTGCAAGCAAGGGAATTGCACGGAGACGTGAAGGCATTTCGTGGCCGGGTCGGTTTGGGGTCCGGCTCGGTTACGATGAGTACGACGACGCTGAGACGAGCACGAGAAGGAGACGAGCATACATACCCTTACTGCGATCTTCGAGGCACGACCCGACGGGCAGCAACCTAGCTGCTACTGGTTAGGCTTCCTTTTAGATAATGATGAAAACTTCCAGGAGCGAGTAGAAGAGATCGTAGTAGTCAGCCACGACGCAGCTGCGTTGCACGAGTTGAGTACCGCCTATGATGTACACGTGTACATTGTCTTCTAATTTTCTATTCTAATCAAGACTTCATGAGGCGTGTAATGGGAGTCCGAGACGGACGTCCGATATATATTTCACATACTTTTCTCCACGCACTTTTTTCGGACGCTAGGACAGGAAAGACGTATTCCGGTGGGACACTTGTACGGACGCTGACACAAATACGAGAGAGAGAGACAGAGAAGGTGGAACCAAAGATAGGGGAGACGACGGAAATTTTTTTTCTCTCTTTATTAGTATAGGTATAGATAAACTACTTAGATTTTTATAGACATATTATTTCGGCAATGTTGTCGCTTGGACGTCCGATAGAAATAAAATCCATCGGACGCCCTCCCACCCACTTGCAACAAACGGCCCGCAAGTGTATGCCTACCCCACCGCTCCACACGTCATGTCTGCCCTGCATGTCCCCTCTCCGCATTGCATCTACGAAGGGCCTGCATTCCGCGTCCCCACCCCATGATCCCACCCATGTCCGTATGCGTGTTCGGCGCTGGGAAAGGAACGTTGCCGCGCCGGAGTTAAGGAGCAGGGGGCTATCCCGGGATTGGGGCGGGACGCGCACCAGTGTTGGGGAAAGAGCGGGGCAAGTACACACTGCGTGGAAGGGAGAAATTGATTGTAGCAACATCTCAAAATCGACTATTGCAGCATCTAGAGAACCATGTCGTAACATCTCAAAACCGTAGTTGCAATAAAAAACATGTTGCAACCTCTTGAATCCACAGTTGCAATATACAAGGGAACATGTCGCATCATCTTAGAACCCATATTTGCAACATCGAAAAAAAAACATTTTGCAACATCTAAAATCGACTATTGTTGCACCATCAAGGAAACACGTGACGAAATATCTTAAATCGACGGTTGCAACATCGGAGAAAACATGTTGCGACATCGATTGTTTCAAACATTCACAAAACACATGTTACAACATCTCAACACTACCGATGTAACATCCAAAAATACATGTTGCAACGCCCTCAGGACAACCGTTGAAACACCATAAAAAACACTACAGTTGTGAGATAAGGGAAAGTGGGGATAGATATGGGTTAGGGCTTTTGCAAATCAAGGTCCCCTCTATGGATTGGATGGGATGATGCACCATCGCCGCTGGATCTGCATCGAGCTCCATGGACCCACCATGGAGAGGGCAACACCACCAACATTGTCGAGGTCACCACGTGAAGGTCGCTATGGCCGCAGTCGAGGATGGGGAGGTGCACCAGGGTGGAGGAGACACACGGGGCTCGAGCTCTGCCAGCTGGAGTGAGCACTACTAGAAATAGCGACACGCTCTAGGGAGGACGCTGTCCCACACGGAGAGCGGGCGGAGAGGGCGCGCAGGATGGTGGCGAGCTCGCCGGGAAGGGAGCCAACCCGCGTGCGATGGAGGGCCCATAGGACGATGGCGAGCAAGCGCATGTGCGCCGCTACCCATGAGCGCCGACCTCAACCTGGCCGTGCGCCGCACCCACGGCTACCCAGGAGCATCGAGCCCGACATGGCTGTGCTTCCGCGCTGAGGTAGTTAGAGGAGTTGGGGCAAATGTGGGGGTCGACTGGGAGGGAGTACCTGCGAGCTCCGTTGGCGGGCCATGGCGGAACCGAAACAGGAGTGACGGCTGGAGGAGGATACGATAACATAGGATAAGGAAGATAGGAAGCGGAAGGGATAAGACTCCGTCATTTTTATTTTTTAACAGGTACAACGAGCGGCGGATGGGCCTGCAGAGGGTGTACGACAAAATTGTTGGCGTTGGATGTCATATAGTAGCATTACCAATAGTATTTTTTTGCTACGTATCTAGACATAAGGTGAATTTAAATTTTGAATACATAGTAAAAGTTATGTATTTAGAAAAAAAAAATCCAAAATGTGTTTGACCCATTTGAAGCGCAGAAACTTTGTAGAAAATATACAAGAGTTTCAGTATTCTATAGAAAAATTGCTTTATTTATTTTAACAGTAAAAGCATGAACATTTCCTGGCCGCAAACAAATCGAAACATGTCTTAAAATAAAGTAGAAACAAAAAAAAATGTTTTTACCCCACTCACCGTCCCGGTCAGGATTTCCCTTTCCCCTCTGCTTCGTCCCGCCAAAATCAAGAATATTTCGGCTTCCCTCGTCTTTATTCCCCGCCAAAAGAAACCCCGCGAAAGCCCTTAAAACTCTCCCCTCCAAATCCCCAACCCCGTCCCTCCATCCAGACTCCAATCCTCCATCACCTGCCCTCTCGCCTCCCAGGAGTCCAGCCGCGCTTCAATCCTCATCCTTCTCCCCACCATCGATTGGCCACTATGGCGTGCGCCACCAGCGACCCTCCGGAGAGGTCCCTGAACCAGCCCGACCTCTTGGGGACGACCTAGCCACGTTCCGCGCCGTCCTCGGCGCGGACCTCCCGGCGGCCACCGCCGTCGACGCGCTCACCCGCTGCAGCGGTGACACCGAGCGCGCCATCAAATGGCTCCTCGACGACGCAACCGCGGCCGACGGTGACCGCGGCCGACATGGGGCCCGAGAAAGGGGCGTCAAGGCGGAGCGCGGCATTGGCGGCTCCCTCCTGCCCCTCGTCGCCTCTCCTTCCGGTGAAGGTTGAAGCCGCCGACGAGGGTGAACTCAGGGTCACTGTCAAGAGGGAGCCAATCGATGCCGACACCGACGACGAGGTGAAGGTAAAGGCTGAAGCTTGTGGCGAGGCAGAGGTGAAGGTTGAAGCCCCCGGTGGTGTCGAAGTCAAGGTGAAGAGGGAGCCAATCGAAGCCGAAGGCAACTTCGATGAGCAATCTGGTCGTCCGGTGAAGCAGGAGGAGGTAGCCGACGAGGTCGTTGTCAAGGAGGAGCAGGCGCGCGATTCGCCAATCAAAGGACATTTTTGTCGCGGCGCCGTGACAAGGAGGAGAGTGACATCAGCGAAGATGAGGTGGAGATCGTGGATCCCGCGCCGTGGTCCAAGAAGAGGCCCCGCGAAGACGACGGCGGCGTGCCTTTCATCGATCTGACGACGTCTCACCCGGTGCCGTACCTGAACCCGAAGCCCGTCCGCGCGCTGCCACCGCCAAGGGCCATGCCGGTGAGCGAGTGGAGGATGGTGGCGGCGCCGCCGCCGCCGGAGCTGGACGAGTACCCGCCGGACCGCCGCGAATGGTGCTTCTTCAAGAAGTCGTACGCCACCGGGCTGTCGACTTGCCGTGGGAGGAAGCTGCTGGATGCCGGCGAGGTCGTGCACTTCGCGTTCCCGTCGTACGACAGGCTCCACGGCGGCCTCAGGATATCGGTCAGGCAGGCGGCTGCTCTGGCGGAGATAGTGCGCTTCTCGACCAACCGATCTGGAGAGGTTCGTTCTTGCAACTACACTCGCTCTTACACATGTGCAGAGTTAGTATCTCAGATTTCATTATCCGATTGATGGATGGTTAATTGCAGATTGGGAAGCTATCTCCCGTGTGGGCAAAGTGCCTTGCTCCGCTGGCAAGTTCTTCAAGGATTATGGTCGAGGGAAAGATAGTGTTCCCCATGGTGGAGCTGAGGCTGATGCAGGAAGTTTTGCTGTATGTCAGGTAATGAGATTAACTGGAATATCCATCCACGCTTGCTGCTTGACCTCCATTTTGCTGCCATGCTGTACTGATTAATGCTGAATTTGTTGGTTCGTTGCAGCTTCTATATCCACCGCTCGTCCATGTACCTGGTTGCACCTGAAAATGTTAATCATCCCAACAATCCTCTCCGAGTGTTGTTCAAGTTACTTCGGCGATTCGGCGTACCTGAAAACTGAAGTCCTGGTGAGGCTAGAAGGTACCCAATGGACAACGATGGCCGCTTGGAAGGATTTAGGAGCTCACTCTAGGAATAGAGCAGTACTGTGAATCGCTTCACTGTGTTGGCTAATTTTGCTCCAGGGAAACTTGGTTGTAGTCAATCCAGTGTCTCTATATGTGGTGCCATACGGCATCATCGCTATTAGCTGTTCTTGTATCTATGCCTCACTCCCCTAATCTATCTATGATTTCTACTTCTACTTGTGGTGCATGCGCGTTGCATCCTTTTGAGTCTGACTTGACGGTCTAGCTGTGGAAAATCTGTGTTGTGAGCCTATGAGTGAGTCTTGTTTGGGAGCGTTTGGTGCCCTGTACTGTCCTTGCTCCTTGAGAAATTGCACTACAAAATTTGGCGAATTCAGTGCATTGATTAATTTTCTGTGATTTATTGTTGGGTCTGAATTGTTGAGGTGTTCTTATCTGTTCTTGCCATGCATACCCACTGAATCTTTTTGTTATTTCATTTTTCCCATTTGGCACTGAAGATTGCATGAATGGTGGTTTGGATGTTCCTAGACTTGTGTGGTTAATTCGTTTGTGCTTCTCGATAAGGTCATCAGGATGGGGTGCCATCCAGAATGCTGTAATAGATAATTGGTCTTTTGGTTTTAGTTGAAGAATGGGGCTTTAGCCCAAAACTCTGAAAAAAAAAAAACCTTGTTTGGGAAGAAAAAAACAGAGCACATAAGAATCTGAACGTAAAGAGAACAGAGCAAATATAGTTTTTTTAATATATAGAATGTACTACATATTTCGAATCGTTTACCATTAAATACTTCATTGGAATGCAATAATTTCACAGGTTTCAGTTCACTTTTCACATGAAAAACACATAAGTGGGAAAAAAATTCCCACGTTTCAAAGGGGACCTAAACATGGTCACAAGGAGCAATTAATTTGATTTAGGTTTTAACTTCTTTTATTTATTTTATTCATTATTTTTCCTTTTACCCAAACCATATACTAGTTTTTTTTAAAAAAAATACACAACATAACGACAACGCTCACATACTCACACACACCCCTATAAACACACGTACATAAACTCTACCCCTATGACTATGAGCATCTTTAAAGGACGGGGATTCACGAAGTACACATGCACCTCTTTATCGACGAGAGCCGCCGACTACCACTTTCAAAGATCGAGCCGATAGATCTGAAGATTCACATAATCACCACAGAGGACTCGCTACCGACGGGACATCCGTTACTACTAAATAATACTAGCGCTGTTAAGTCCTAGATAAATTTAGGGAAAAAACACACACATGTGGGAGATGTTGGTAATGCAAGGGATGGGTTCATCGATGGACGGATAGTACCCTCCGCAGCGGAACGGGAGACCTACTACGACAGAGTCTACGACGAGAACCGCAGTCCCTCACATAAAGAGGCGTCGCGCCAGATCTTACGGGACTCGCCAGTGTGGGGCCAAGGCGACGAGGTGGCACGCAAGCCGCCCGTATGATTGACAACTAGGTTGTTTATCTAACGAGTAATTGCGTTTGATTCTTTTATGCTAGGTAGGGCAAAGTTATTTGTATAATTGTATCCCCCTAGTGCGTCATTTATGATGCATTGTTGCAATTTTTAATTATTTTCGTCTTAATACAAAAAACGCACAAACCTTTTGTGTATTCGAGGAAAAAAACACACATGCCATGTGAACCCAAACAATTATCTATGATTAGTTAATATGCTAAACGTGCCAACAGTGTCCTTCAATAATAAAAAAAGTTTTAGATTTCGTGTGCTCACCACACCAGTCTATTCCAGCAACAAATACATTTGGGTTTGGTGGCAACATTGCGAGTCAAGGAAATTCTTCGAGGCTAGCCTGTATGCCGTGGCCCACTTTGCAGTCAAACACTCAAACCCCCATCCCTTGCAGGCGCACGCTGCTGGGCTCAACCTGTGCTCCTCCTCCGGTCCGTCCTCCCCCACTCAGCCGCGCCGCCGCCGCCGCCGCCGGAATTTGTCATCGCCGATTCGCCTGGTATGGCAGCGCCGCCAGGGGGAGCGGGGATCGTGTGGCAGACGCCGGCCAACCCGCCCGAGTCGCACGACTACATCATCCGCAACGGCAAGTAACCGCAGCCTCCTCTGCTCTCCTTTACTGGAACCGCGCCGCACGCTAGTTCCCAGCACTAAAACCCTAAACCCCACCTGTGCTGACGATTGGTCGGTTCCCTCTGAAGGTCGGCGCTACGTGAGGCCTTACTACTTCGAGTTCATCTCCCATGTAATTTCGGACTGCTTGTTCCTCTACCGTCTCTCTATTGTGCTACTAAATATTTTATTTGGCTTCCTATTCCACTCCAGATAGATTATCATGCTTATTATGTGAGCATACAGATTGGGTTCATCCGGTGTTGTAGTTTTAGATATGCTCTCCAACTGAATAATGACGCTAAATGATTGGTCATACTATCATACGTGCAATTTCTGAAGTTTCATCACAGTGTTTTGCTTAACCTGTCACATAAGAGTAAATCCTCTCTGTTCTACCCTGCTATGCCATGCCAGATAGTTCATCCTTTCACTAGTATCAGGGCTTGTTTCTCTTCTTTTGGAATGCTGGTTCAGTTTGGTTTGCTTCGCTCAACTGTCAGATGCGGTACATTCTCCGTGGATTTAAGCATCTAGTAAAACTTCTTGTTCATTCCTCATTTGGTTTGCAGGTAAAGAACAGATGGGCTGGAAAGACCATCGTTGACCTCTTCACTGATGAGTTCAAAGGGCGCTCCCGTGATTACTATGTATGATGCCCTTGTTTCCTTCGAATTTCATGTACCATACTGTTTCTTCTCATCACAGGTCATCGTGGTTATATTATATCATTCTCTGCCCTCCAGTCCTGTTTGTAGAGATATGGACATAAGAGGCTTGCTACTGAATGAAGTTTCTATTGTTTCTTGATCCCATCATGTTGAATCATGCATTTTCCTTTCATGATTTAAACCTTGTGCTTCAGATTTTGATCAATGTTGTTATTCATATAACTACAGTAACGTTTGTATCGATGCATCTAAGTGAAAGGTGAAATTGCTAGGTTCATGCAGTGAAGTGTGGGAGGCTTCAGGTTGATGGGCAAATGGTTCACACAGACTATATAGTGAAATCATCACAAAAGATAAGCCACTTCTTGCACAGGTCAGTCACTTCGATCAATTTTGAAATTATTATCCCCACTAAACAAATGCTCGATAATTGCACTTCATAAATTCAACATGGATTGCTTCATACAAACAAATGTTCCAAAGATTAGGAGCACCATAACTGTTTAAAATTTACTGCAGATACATTATCCTTTACATGCTTGCTTATATATCATAAATATGGCAAGTCGCCAGCAGGTAACTGCCAGATGTTTTGGTTGATGTCTCAGTTTGCTCTTTCTATTGGGATTATTTTTAGCTAGTAAACCATAATATAAATAAAATGTTAGTTGTACTGATGATCCCTTGTTGATTCCTTGATTTTTAAGTTAATGATGCCATTTAGTTTAAATCTGTGTGCTATTTTACCTTCATGCAGTTCTCTAGTCAACCAGATGCTTCCTGTGGCATTCATGCCAGGAAGGCAGGAGCATAGACTCTCTGTGTTGTGATTTAACAAAAATAATTCACATGTCTTTTTCTCATTTACAATTTTTAGTTCATGGCTTTTCTAAAGGTGATGTTTTTTTCTTCCAGGCATGAGCCACCTGTCTTGGCGGGTGATATTTCAATACTTCAGAATGAAGTTGATGTGGTAACTATTTGCAAACCAGCTTCTGTTCCAGTAAGTTATACTCATAATAATCTACATGAAAGTTGTTATACTATAGTATACTACATGATGTATAAAAGCGGATTCAAATATTTATGGATCTGGTCTTATTATTATGAGAACCCTATGTTCTTAAAATTGTTTCCTTTTTAAGTCTAGAGAATTTTCTGCCTTACTTATTGTTGTTGTTACTAATCAAGTGTATTTGTCAACATATTTATTAAATGTCACCTGAACTAAAATGCATGAGGTTTTGTAGCAACACAAATTATATGTGCTAGTAAATAGTCAGTACATTACTCTTGAAGTTGTATCTGATGGGGCTTTTTGGGCATTTTACTGGTAGAATCTTAGATTTTTTCCCTAGTAATTTGTTATATGATCTGATGATGGCTGAATTATCAAGTTATCATGAAGGATTTTCTTGGATGAAAGTAAATTAAGTTTTTTTAAGATGAAATCAAATCTTTGATTTAAGAAGTTACCTCGGGAAAACTAGAATTCCTAGGTGAAATCAATATCATTTTTCTCAGAAGAAAATAGCCTCCCACATGCTAACCAGAGAGGACATGAACTTAGGTGGAGTGTGCACACATGCCTTCTGCTAACTGAGCTAGGTTTAGTACCTACATAAATACTTTAATTGCTAATTAGTGTATATTTGGTTAAAGTCAGAACGTTATATACATAAATCTAGTGGTTCCCATTTTGTAGGTTCATCCATGTGGCCAATACCGCAAGAATACTGTAGTTGGGATTCTGCAGGCTGAGCATGGGTTAACACCCCTATTTCGTATCCTTTTGCTTTAATTATCTTTTGTCTTTTCCTTATGCTTTGTACCATTCATTATAGATGTGAGAATTCCTTGACTTCCATTTTATTTTTACAGCGGTGCATCGGTTAGATCGTTTGGTTTCAGGCCTCCTTATATTTGCAAAAAACGCCGATAGAGCTGAATGTTTCAGGCAACAGGTAATATTAGAGACCATGACAGTATTCTCCTTTTTATCATATTGTTCATTATGTGCGTCTGCACTCTAGCATGTGATTGTGTCCACTGTATGGAATAGATCCGGTTGTAGTGAATGGGAACAGCTTGATGGGAAGGCGAGGTTGTTCACTCAGCCAACCTGGAGCTAGGAATGCTAGATAATAGATTGAAGAGTGACAGTGGTTAATCCCTATCACTAGCAGTTGTATCTTACTTTACTGCAGTTACTTTATGCAAAGTAGGGTTGCCTTGGCACTCAAGTTGATCATGAGTTTGTCTTGGCTTCCAAGTAGATGGAGCATCTTGCTTTATGCAAGAATATGCTTAGGAGTAGTTGAGGCAAGGAGCTCTGCCAGCAGCCACCCCCACATTGTAACTAAGACATTGAAATTTCAATCCAATCCAAGCGGCCCCATGGTCAAGCTGACCTCTGGGGTTTCTCTAAGATCTATGTTTGGGCAACAAAGAGATTCAGTGTTTCTTTCTTGATCTCTCAGACAAGGGCACAAGGCACTCACATAGAAGGCACCAATTACAATCCATTCAAGCTAACTGACTTGCTAAACAACTGATTTCTCATTTCTTGTATAAACAAACCATACCTGAGCCTAACAACCAGACCGAGCAACTTGAAAGCAAAGCAAGTGACGCTGATGGAGCCTATCATTTAGGGGCCATCACAGTAGGTCGAGGTTCACCAAGGATTCTGCAGAAGCTGGCGGTGCAGTCCACTAGACCAAAGAGCTGGTGAACAATGTGACAAAGGTGCGCTCGACAGTGTAGAGGCAGTAGTAGCAGCGGAGTAGCTGGAGGCAGACATCGGAACTTCTTGATGGCTCACGTGGAACATGTCTTGGATGTGTGCCCCTAGGGAGCTCTCCAAGCGACATGCCACTGACTTCACTTGGGCTATGATCTTGTACGCCACAGAGAAGCATGGTCACAGCTTCTTGGTGGAGTTGATATTTGAAGTCGAGGCGTGGTGACAGCCTGATAGGTAACATAAGCGCAATCTGACCTAGTCTCTAAACAACAAACTCCACGTTGTGATGGCCACGGTCGTAGTTCTTGTTGATCTGCTGAGCACATGTGCCAGGAATTTGTCGCGGTCCTCTAGAGATTGAGCCACAGCCTCAACCTGAACATAACCTAGGTGCTGTTTGGTTTGGCCGTTTTGGCCTGTAATTCGTTCACAGCGCTAATCAGCCCTTGTTTCGCGTTTGTTTGACTGGCATGCAACCCATTACAGCCTGAATGGATACGGGCTGATACAATCTCATTCCCCCTCTTCTCCCCGTGTTATCCATCTCCTCCACCTGCAAGGTTGCAACTGCAAGCTGCCTCCAACCAAACAAATTTCACTTTTCTCTTACCTTGTAACAATTCATGCTGCTACTGATTACATTACCATTGCCGTGCCCTTGCTGGAACCAAACAGTACCCCTAGTTCATAAGAATACTTTGGTGTTGGGCCGTGACTGTAGACAGGTGGGAATAAGTCTCTTGTAGCACCATGTGGTATGAAGTGTTGTAAAACAGCTCGGCCCATGGCACCCAGCACACCCAGTTTCATATCCGATCCCCACTCGTACAACGAAGATATTGTTAAACACCCTAGAACTAGGAAATCAGATAATAGATAGAAACAAATTGAATTTTCTTGGCTTGATGTCCTAGATTAGAGGCTCTTGATATACATAGAGTGCCCTGTTACAATACATTTAAGCTAACCAACTCACTAACAGATCAGGTTCTTAAACAAACAAACCAAACCTGCCTTTAACAGCGAAGCATAGCTAGAAAGCAAAGCAAATAGCGCTGAAGGAGCATATATTGCCTAAGGGCCTGTTGTGGTAGTCTTCTTACGATGACATTCCTAAATGCAGCTCCACATGACACTGTCCGCATTCATCTTATGATTTGCTTGTTGATGATTTTATCCTTCTACACATCACACATTTTCTAATTTAAGCACTGTTATCGCAGATTGAAGCTGGTCTGCTGCAAAAAGAATATGTGGCCAAGGTTGTTGGGGTTTTTCCTGATGGTGAGGTATATCATTTATGTAATGCCCACAATTCTCTGGCTCCAAGGATAAATAGCTATTCTGTTGTGAAAATAAATGGTACAGGAAATCTGTAACATGTCATCTTTACTTTAATTTACTTTTTTCTTATGCCGTACGTCTTAGATGCCAAGTTGTCTTACGTTGCATAAGGCTTCTTTTTTCTGATGAAAAAATTTGAGATCAACTAAGTTTAGGAGCTGTGTATTTTGTATTAAATTGCTGTATGATCCAGCCACCAAAAAAGGTTCAAGGTGACGCTGACGCCTAAGTATGGGCATGCACATATACAACTAACTAGAACTAATGATGGTTCAGACTTGGACACACTGATTTGAAAGGCGTCTGCTTAGCCTGACTAGGAACCACCTGCACTATTTGGCAATTGGAGGCATGTTCTATACCATCACTGAATCTTCTTTAGGAATTTTGTAAAAAAGAATCTGCTTTGAGAACCATAATAGATTGCTGGAAAGTTCTTGCCCGTGTTCTAAGCATTTCAAATATATTTGTTTCTCATACATAAGCGCTAACATTTATCTATCTGAATGAATTTCTTTTCAGCAAACTGTCGATGGCAACGTAAATTTCAATGCACGGGAAGGAAGGAGTACCGTGGAGGTCTGTAAGCAATTAATAATCTTGTTCTGCATGTTATTCCTTGGCAATATGTTGGAGCAATTGCTGAATCCCTCTTTTCAAACAAAGCATATTGCTGTCAGTGCAATTCTAGGCTGGTACAGCTTGCTTTGTAGATGTGGACAATGTCTATAATTTATCAGATAATTTGTACCATATCTAATGTTAGTTCATTAAAATCTTGTATGTTATAAGTCAGGAATATACAATAAGAAATAAATTACATATTATCCCTGTAGGGATATCATTTTCTTTTTGTTTGTCCCAAATAGCAGGTCAAACAATATACTACTATGTACTTATGCAAACCACATGCAAGATTTGATAGAACTACATGTGCACTTAGCAAAAGAAATACAAGCACTAATCTGCGTACAATTTCTGAAATGCAGATTAGTGGTGGTGCTGGTGAAGAACCAAATGGAAAACAAGCACTCACCAGGTTTCAAAGGATTTGCACTGATGGGACACACAGTATTGTCTTGTGCAAACCTGTGACTGGTCGAACTCACCAGGTATTTTTCTCTGAATTGTGTTCATTGCAATGCATTTGAGTATACTAGTGGTCAGATGGATTTTACAATGGAACAACAAACGACATGATAACTTGCCACTCAATCTAGATTTAAGAAATTAATAGATATGGTGCATGACATGCTGTGTCCTCAGTCCCCACATATTAAATTTCATGATTAAATCAATATGCAGATATGCACCTTGTCTCTACAGTACAGATGAAATAAATATGCATATATCATGGACTTGTATCCTTTTGGAGAATTGACAGTTCATCATAGTTCAGGAATAGGGATGGTCCCCATTGTGGCACTAGAGTTGCATTTTGAGAAGGAATTCCCAGGTTTGAATTGTTAATATTTTTTTATTCATGCTCCCAGCTCCAACAATCATGCAGAGATGGTTATTTTCTCAATCGTAAAGGCATCTTGGGAACTTGGTATTGCCTATCACTAGTCATTGTAGACATAATTACCCTTCCAGTAAAACATGGATAATGCATAGTTTTCACATACTATCCAAAACACAAACCTTCATCCATTTTCTATCAATTGTTATAGGCACGCTAGAATGGTAGAACCATGAAATGTCTCCTATCGTGTTGATTCATAGTCCTCATTTAAACTAGCTTCATGCCCAATGTATTGCAGTACTCCGTATTGCTTAATTCACTGAGATGCACCAGTTTGCCTTTTTTTACTTTTCTTTTTACAAGGGATGATGCCATGATGGTCTTGGTACCAATCTGGCTACTGAAATATGTTTTCCTATAAAACTGTGTTTTGTTATGCTTTTGGATGTAATTATATATGCTGATATATTTGTATCGTTTGCATAATGCCCTGATATGTTAAAATTGTAGATAAGGGTGCATCTAAAGCATGCTGGTTATCCAATAGCTAATGATGAGCTGTACCTATCGGGGAACTTTTGTCCACGATCAACAAAAGGAACAAGTAACAGTAAAGAAATTGCACCATCAGATCCAGACAATAGTGCTGCTGATCATGGCAGCAAAGATGCAGAAACAGATGAGTTTGATATCGACCCCATGTGCACAAACTGTCCAAATCTCGCTCCAGTTGGGTGAGTGCTTACTGTTGCTTAACATTTTTTTTTTGTTACTACTTATGTTTAGGGTTGCCAATAAAGAGTTTGAGTAGAGAACAAATTTTAACAAGTGCATTATGGTAGGATGTTATATTTTTTATTCTTTGTTGAATTGCTTTTCTGTTTGGCAGTTATGATGGAGATGAGGAAGGACTATGGTTGCATTGTGTGCGGTACACTGGTCCTGATTGGAGCTACGAATGCCCTTATCCTGACTGGGCGTTCCTTGGTAGTGTGTCAACAAAGAAGATGAAGTCATGATGTATTGTAAGCGCATCAAACTGATGTACTGTCCTAGATTTTTCATTTAAAATCAAACACATCAGGTCCGGTTTTCCTCCCAGGAATTCTCATTAAACATACATTAGCGCATCCAGCCTTTCATCGGTTCCAGCCTATGGCGTTCCTGTGTTTGAGTATATTGGAATTTAGATACCACTGTGTGAGTGAAGTGATACCACAGTATTGACGTTGGAAGTTCGGAACTTGCATGTGACCAAGCTGCAGGATGTATTTGCTAGCAGCAGAGGTGACGACAATTGCAGTCTACTCTACAGCTAAACAGATGAGCCGACAGGGTGTGTTTAAGTAGCAGGCAGCTCTTTGTTGGTCCTTAGCTTGTTGCATGCATATTACGGAGTACTTCCTCCATCAAAAAAAAAATAACGCAACTATTAGATTTCTGCTGGTCAACTTGACTAAAGTTTGACCAATTTTATACTTATTAGTATAAATATTTGTGTCTCAAACAAAATTTATTACGAAAATATATTTCATTATTAATCTATTGATATTTATTTTGTATTTTTAATGTTAGTAATCTTTAATATAAATTTGGTCAAAGTTGAAATCGATTGACTTCTCGGAAAACAAGAATTGCATGCTTTTTTTTTTTTTTTTTTTGAGCGAGGGGAGTCCTAGTTTAGAATAGTAACTAACATGGAAGATGACATTGCGGGTGGCAATCATAAAAACGGCCGTGAAAATAATAATCTGACGCTATAAGCTAATCTCCGCCGGATCTAGGTCCCGAGATAAAGAAAAAAAAAAAGTGATGCAGAAAACTTAATTACACCCCTCTTCACAATATTTGTCCATAGCACAATATACGTTCTAACCAAAGAAGTATTAGTTCAAATGAAATTATAAAAATGAACATTAAAAATTTAAAGATTCGCTCCATCCTAGTAACTATAGAAAAGTTATTTTGAAACATTCATTCAGGGTTAGTAAGCAGTATATTAGAAAATATCTCAATAATTATACTCTTAAAGAAAGAAACGTTCTGAAATGTTTTCACCCAAGTCCTCAACTAGATTCAGGTGTATTTGGATGCTAGAGGCATTTTGGATTCTCACGTAAAATTTCCATCTTGAATCACCTGAAACGATTCTCATTTTGACACTACAAGGGAGAATTGTCAAAAAGGGCGTTTTGCAAGTTTCTAAATAGAATCTCTGCCAAACGTTTTTAAAGAATGTGATCGAAGATCACCTTGTGGAAACGTTTCCAAGGAGAATCCACGTCTGAAACTTTTGTAGGGTAATCTAAAGCTCTATCAAACAACCATGTCTCTACTTCCTCCGTCCCATAGAGTTTGTCGCTTTTTGACTTTTGAACTTCATGTTTGACCATCCGTCTTATTCAAAATATTTATGCAAATAATAAAATAAATTAATCAATATTTAAGTATTTTTATTGATAAAATAAGTCATAACAAAATAAATTATATTTGTGCAAAAATTTGAATAAGACGAATCATCAAAAAGATGGCACGGAATTTAAGGTGACAAACTCAATGGGACGGAGGGAGTACTCAACAAGGTATCACAACAATCATGGTGATGAAGATGAAAACCATTTTGATGCGAGCCTTGTCGCCTTGAAATCTTAAAATGACAAAATAAGAGTGAATTTCTCTACTAGTCCCTAAACCTATATGGATTATTCACAAACTCTGAAATTGCATGGTTAACTTATTCTGGATTTTCATATAGGTCCAAACTCAAACAAGCCCATGTTACCTTTCAATTGTCAATGCACCATGGCATCTTTGTTTTTCTTTGGAACTGAAACCGTGGGGCAAAGAGACCCCGGCGGCTTAATATTAAAAGGAACAAAAGGTTTAACAAACTTACGAATGGAATACAATCTCACTAACTAGAGGTTAGAAGGAGGCAGAAAACAAGAGGAGAGAGACTACCCAATGGCTTGATGATCAATTGATCATGTTTAGGGTTTCTTTAGAGAAAATATGGAGAAGTCCGTATTGGCAAGAACTATAGCTACAATCTGGGGATTGACTTCTCAACTCGAAAACAAGAAATCTTTGACCACTTAACTTTAAAAACCGGTCTTCCCCTGGTTTTGATTGCCACTAGTCAGGTCCCCCTCCCTCGATCTTATCCTCTCCCTCTTGCCTCGTGGATCAAACACACTAGTGTGCCATTGTAAGCCTAGCCACTGCGATTAAGCCACCTCAATTGTACGTTCACGCCTCAAGAACGATAACATGCACGACTAGTATGTTGTTGAAACTTCATATTATTTTCCTGAGCGTCTTAACAACCTCAAATGTAAAAACCCAAAACTCAAAGGTGTAGATTTCATTGAGAGTTACAATTTTTATATAAAAGGTATTTAATTAGTATCTTCATTATATTAGTTAGAGTGTATTTTATAATAAATTTATTTGAAGACATAAATGCTACTGCTATTTACTATAACTTGGTCAAACTTGAGTTAATTTGACCGACGTGAATCTCATTAATTATATTGTGTTGTGGACTGAGGGTACTAAAGTAATATTTCGATTGTAAAATGCATGCCATCTCGCCCAGCGGTCGTTGCTGTGATCTTAGCCCGGATTTGGACATGATTTCCACTGTACTGGAGAGTAACGAGGTGCATGGGCAGGCAGCTTTTGTACTACGCATCTGTGTGTCGAGGCAAAAGCACTCGAACATGCATGTAGAAAATAAACGTATGTTCCCTAGAAAACACAAAGCGAGCACGCAATGAGTCAAGCAAGTACAACACAAAATATAAACAAAACAAGTGAGAAAAGGAAAAATCCGTGGAAGATACGTATCGCCGCCGCCCATGGGAAAGCTCGTGAGGGACGCATCAGATATGACCTGCACCGCCCGGACGCACGTCGTTCGTCTGATCCTCGGCTGGGGCGGTGCTCAGGCCTTTAAATTTGCTTACTGCGACTGATGCAATTAACTTGGCACGGTGCTCGTACATGTCCCATGTTACCAACTCACACCTGCTTTTTTTCTCGTGCGCGAGGCGACTTTTCGATCCGACGGCCTGCATGGAAAGTGCATGCGCATGGAGATCGCTGGGAGTGGGAGCCTTCGCTGTGCATGCATGCATGGAGAAAGATTTGGACTGCAAAGAGCCTGTTCGGCTCGGGCTGTCCGTCTACTTACCGATCTTTGTGAAAGAAATCTTTTTGGTGGCCGCACGTTTGGCTGGCTGACTGATCTTTGTGAGAGAAAATATGGCTGATTGGCTGGCCGATAAGCCAAGTTTAACAGGACCAAAGCCCCTTCCGAGTTCCAAACACTGATTGATTTTTTTTTAAAAGAATACTGATTAATTTAGCTTGATACGACAAGTACATCATCACCGTCATGCTCACTGCTCAAATTAATGCTTTTCTTCGTGAGGTTGAAGGCCCCCTAATCATATCCCCTTCGAGCAGACTACGCGTTCACCTTAATTACTTCTTCCCAATTTCTGAATATAATTTGTGTGCACTTCTGAAATTTCTAATACACAATATTAATTATATTACTAATTAGAGGCCTCCTAAGGACCATTACTGTACTAACCGTCTATAGACGTGCAAATCAGCGGGTTGTTCGACTAATGATTTATGTGGCTGATAAGCCGATTGATCCTATTTTGTTGTGAGAGAAAAAAAAAATATACTAGCCTCGATAAGTTCAAGTGAATAGGGCCTCCATACCACCGTCCCACGTTTAGTCAATCATCATTGTTAATAATGGGTGAAGGGTCGAGAGCGGGTGAATGGGAGCCGTAAATTTCTTTCGAAACTTTTGACAGTTTGTCCCAATTTCTAACCCCAAGAGCTAACGTAACGCCGAGATGACCACGACCTTAGAGAAGGGTGATTGTTCCCTTTGAACACAACGGGTCTCTACAAACAAGCAGGACGAAAATCAAGAGAGCGCCGAACCGATATACGAGAAAATGAGACTCTCTACTTCTATTGAAAAGAAGCAAGGTCCCCACTCTTGGATACTTAAACCAACCGGTGACACGAGAACCTAGATAAGGTCTATGGTATGATAGAAATCCAATGTAAAAAGACAGGAACCCAAAACGGAGGCCAAACGAGAAAACCAAGTTTAAAACCCAAATTGAGCTCTTAAACCTTATGGAGGTGAAGAAAAGGCCCAATCACAAATCACTCAAGCCAACTGACCAACCGGTGGTTTGATGATCCGAAAAGTTCCTAGTTTGACTAGAAACCCATAGGAATAGACGGACCCATAAACTAGGCACGCTAACGGGTTTAAACCCGCCCCAAACCATATTTTAAAAACCCTAACTACCACCCACCCCGCCCCCCCCGTCGGCTCAATGCCCCAACCCGCCCCAACCCGAAGTCACGACGGAAGATGATATATGACTTTTGCGCCAATCTATGACCATAGAGCCCCAACCCGTCCCAACCCGTTTGTGTCGTCAACCCAACCCGCCCCAACCCGTTTCACGGTGTCACCCGTTTTCACCCGCCCCAATAGTACCCGTATTAAAACCCGCCCCAAAATACCCGTTCAACCCCGCCCCATTAGCAGGCCTACCGCAAACACATATCGACAGCTTCGAAACACAAGAAATCAGCACAGGGACCGATCTGAAGGCTCCCCCCACCCCTAATGCTCGGGTTCGGTCAGGAGGCTTTGCCTTCGTTATTTCGGCCAGCCTACAAACTTCACAAGAATCGACCAATCTCTCTCTCTCCATCCAATGGAATGGGCTCAAATTTTGTTGAGAGACTCGCAAGATGGTTAGTGAGATATCTCGAAGAGATCATGGCTTGAGACCTAAGCAAAAGATTGAAATTAAAAAAAAATCAGTTCTAGACCACAAATTTACACCAAAAACAAAAACGACCCGATCTATGAGCTCGTGAGGAATTGGATGATTTTCTTCGATGGAAAGGTTCAAGCCCACACACAAAGAACGGCTCAAAACGGCCTAGAATCGACGAATTGGCTCAAGAACAAGAGCGGGAAGGGGGAAACGGGAAGAACATATCATGAACAATAAAATCAATTCTTGAAACATATCCCAGAGGTAAGGAGGGATTGGGTCTCCTCTTCCTACACAAAATCTGATCTCTTGCACAAATCACTCAAATTTGTGGACATCACAACAGAGCTAGCATGTTGCCTTTTAGTGGGCTTCCTTTCTTATATCTTCTATGTGCACTCTCTAGGCAGATCTTGGTACGGTGATTTCACTGCAAATGCTATGTATGTGCTGGACAACGATCAGTTCGGGGTCACCAAAAAGCCTAGCGTACTATCAAGCAACCTAGAACAACATTTTTTAGAGAAAAAAAGACATCCAACGTGTATTAAGAATTTATTATCCTACTTGGACTGCCGCAAGCTAGAGGAACAGCAAGAGCCCGCCGAGAATAAAGAGTTGCAGTTTTTTTGTGGCAGAGCTACGGGATGAGATTGACGGAATGAAAGCTGCAGATCTTAGGAAACAATGGTACAAAGATTTCCTATTGAATCATCCAGCTCTAAAGTCACCTCATGCCAGGCATGACCTCGTTTGTGATACCCACACCTTTGAAGGGTCGAGATGGGGACTATAGGGGGTGAATAGTCCCTTCTAAAACTAATTGCGATGGCTAACCGAATACAATTGCGGAATTAAACTTATCGGTCTAGCCAAGACTTCACCCCTCTAACTATGACTCTAAATCATTTCACAAAAGATCCTACACAAGATAAATGAGGTGACAAGCCTAGCTTGAGCTCCTAACCAATTCTAATGCAAGGTCACACAAACCTAAGCACTAGTACTTCAAGCACGGGTGAGCTCCTACACAATTCTAGTAAGCGCAAGCACAAAGCCCTAAGCTCACTAGATGCACAAAGGACAAGGCAACACATGCCTAACCCAAAGGCTCAAATTACCTAGCTACACAAGCTAAGCAAAGTAACTAAACAAGCTACACAAGCTAGATAGTTACAACTACTCTACTCAAGCATAATCACCATGTATATATGAATGTAAGAACAAAGCTTGAGGCGAAAGAGATTGCAAACCACCGCGAAGTGTGGACACAAGATGACACCGGTGATTTTTACCGAGGTCTCGTGAAGCTTGCCAACTTCCCCTACTCCTCGTTGTGTCGACCAACACTTTAGTGGTTCCACGGTTTGGCGAATCACTTTCGGTGATGATTCTCAAGCTTAATGGCGGTGCCAAATCCCACGGTGGGAGCTCGATCGAGTCCCTCACACGGTGTGAGTCCTCTAGCCAATCCCTCGAGGAGGGTACCGTGTGAACCCACACACAAGTGTGGTAGCTCAATGACACGCTCCACTAGAGTTGCTCTTCACGATCCCGAGGTGAGCACGAACCTCTCACAATCTCTTCTTCTTGAGCACCGCACAAGCTTCCTTGCGTGCTTCACGAAGTCTCTTGCCACCAAGCCATCTAGGAGGTGGCAACCTCCAAGAGAAACAAGCACACCGGCTTGCAACACGATCACCTAGTGCCACGAATGCGATCTCTCAACGCAACGCACTAGAACACGATCTCTCACTCAATTGGATGAACGATATCAAGCATATGTGAGTGGGAGGGCTCTCAAGCACTCTCAAGCATGGACACAAAGTCCCCAAGGTGCTAAGCACCAGCCATGGTGGCCACCCCATCTATTTATAGCCACAAGCCAAAATAGAGCCGTTGGGGTGTTTTAGCAAGACCGACCGGACTCACCAAATGAGTCGGTCCGGCGTCGGTCGCTCCCTTCCGAAAGTGTCCGGTCGAACGGACAAGGCCCCCGCCCCGGTACCGACAACCCGGAGCATGCTTCCCGGTCATAGGTTCCGGTCAACACGGAAGCGCCCGGTCATCAAGGCCCCGGCCCATACCTCGCGCCGAAGGCGAAAAACATGCTCGCGACGCACCACCGGGGCGTCGGTCGGGGAGCAGCTTCCGGTCGCGCGTCCGGTCGGCCGTGTCCGGCCGGCCGCTTTTCCGCGATCTTCGTCGATTCTTCGTCGCCTTTGCTTCGACATGCTACCCAACAAATATACCAACTTGAGCACGAGGGTTAGCATGTTTTTACCACCACGATGCATCCGGCACAATAGAAAATATGCATCTCATTTTCTCAAAAGCGTCGAAGGATGAGCGGTTCCAAACCCGACTCAACCTTGCATACCACCGCCGCCTTTGCAAATGTGCCAACACCACCAAGTGTACATCACCATGTGCATATGTGTTAGCATTTTCACAACCATTTCAAAGGACGGGTTAGCTCTTAGCACGCCACTCGATCCTAACACATCTCAAAGTTAGATCGCTCAAGTGGCACTAGATGACCGATATGCAAACAAGTTTGCCCCTCTTGATAGTACGGCCATCTATCCTAAATCCGGTCATAAACTTCTCTAAGCTCCTCATGACCGTCTAAAAAAAAGAAATGCCCTATAGGTTATACCTTTGCCTTGCGTATTTCCATTCCGCTCCATCTTCAAGTGCCGATGCAACACATGCACCAACACGATTAAGAATGATATGATCCACTTCATATCATCACATGACCTTCTTGGTCCATCGATCTTGACCTCACTTGCTCTTTACCGATTTGCGTCGGTCCATCGGCGCCAAGTCCCTCGACTTGCCCCTTCACACTTGCAACCGGTCCATCAAGCCAAGCCTTGTCTTGATCTTCACCACCTCGGTCACATGACTCCACGTCATGTCTCATATGCAATAAGCTCCTTTATTGCACCATCATATGTGAACTAATCTCCTGTGTATAATCTCAATCACACATATTAGTTCACCTAATGTTGACACTCAATTACCAAAAATCACAAGGGACCTTTCAACTTACAGAATGATAATTCTGCCAATGTAGAAGCTCGTGGTGCGGTAAATATCACACTAAAAGGCGAAGCAACTAGGGGAAGAGAAAACCTACAAGGAATGAAAGGTGAAGCAACTAGGGGAAGAAATGAAAATGGAGGAGGTGACAAGGCAAGGGGCCTACCATCTCCTATTTATAGGGTCTATTACATATTCCCCTTTTGCCACTAAGTCTAATTGAGTCAAACCATAAGCCCAAGGGCGTTATGGTCCAACCCGACATTAATCTTGATCCGACAAACTACCATGCCTTCTCATGAGATAGCTTTGCCTTGACGCGAACTCCTCGATGCCGTCACGTGTTGCCCTTTGAAAGGTGCTAATGGCTAGAGGGAGGGAGGGGTGAATAGCCTATTAAAAATTCTACAAACAACACTAAGCAAGGCGGTTAGTAAATAAGACGGCGTAGCGAATAAGCAAATGCTTCAAGCTAATTATGCAAGCCTCCTAGCAATTCTAAAGTCTCTAATCACAAGCAATGGCTAGGTTGCTAAGTTACTCCTAGGGAACCAGGGCAAATTCCCAAGAAAACAAGAATCCCGCGGCTTCTCCAAGGATGAAGTGCCTCTAGATGCAACCGATGATGCAATGCACTTCTATCACTCTCAATCTCACCAAGAATCTGAGTTAGTGATGGAGAGATGAGTGGAGAGGAGTCTCACAAGCTCAATAGCAAGTTGGAAGCTTCAAATGTGCAAGAGAGGGGGCTAGGAACCGGCCAAGCCAATATATATATCCCCACTCACGAGATAGAGCCGTTGGCCTTTGAAATGGGCTCTCAAGGCTACGACCGCCCGGGACGCACCGAGGCCAGGACTCACCCCGAAGTCCGGTCGCGAGTCCGATCCACGAGTCCCGGTCACAACCGACAAGCATCGGCCCCACGGTGACACGCTTCTTCGTGCGTGCATCGGTATTTGCTTCCGGCCGAGCACCGGATGCATCCGGTCAGTCCGGCCACCGCGTCCGGCAAAAACCCGCTGCGGGGGCTCTCGCGACGCGCACTAACCGGAGTGTCCGGTCGGAAGCACCATGCTTCCGGCCGGTGCGGCCGGTCGGCGTTTCGGCGTGTTCTTCATCTTGTTGTCGCCCTTTGCTTCAACCTTGCTTCGCCTCTTGCCATATGTTGCCAACACGTCGAAGATGATCACGTTATCATGCATGTTAGCTCGTCGATAAGTTAGGCAAGATCGGGGTTAGTGCTCTCATTGTCCTAAATGCAATATGCAAGTCTATTGGACCTAGAAGCACTTCACCAAAGGATTGTCGCGGCATCCCCTCTTGATAGTCGGCTATCTATCCTATAATGTGATCACACGCTCTATCGTGTCTTGATCACCGAAAGAAAAACCCTATCAAGATACCTTTGCCTTGATCTCCCGGGTTCCTCTCAAGCCGATCACCGAGCTTGACGATCCAACAAGTCCACCGACATTGTCCATGTTCATGATCATCATGCTCCACGTCATCCACCTAATCCTATCTCAAGTCATCACTTAGAGCAAAGGATTAGTCCACAAGTGTGTCATCAATTTCCAAAACCAAACATGAGATTTCAATCTCCCCTTTTTGGTAATTGATGACAACCAAAATCACAAAGATATGAAATAAAATTCAATTGAACTTGAATTGCTTGCCCATAGCATTTTGATCATGAATCAAGGATTGGACAAACATTTCAAGGTTCGGTTTTGGTAGTAGTAGCTCCCCTACATATGTGCTTCCATGTGTTTGGATCAAGTTGGCACATATGTATGGATAGAAATCTTGGGGAGAGATACTAATACCAAAAAAAGAGATGCTAAGATTCTAGAATTCGGACCTTTGAAGCGTGAAACCATCGGATTCCTTAGCATCAATGTAACTAGACAATCATCAAAACTCAACATACCCCATGAGATCAACATTATAGGCTAAAATGTGAGCTTTGTCTAGATACATCCTATGCATGCTAGTTGGTCAATCACCAATCAATTTTCAAAAACTAGCATACACCAAGCAAACATGTATATTGAATTTAGATTGCACAAAGCAACATCTCATTATGATCATGCACATACAAATGTACAAATAGTCTATGAGCTTGCTCCCCCTATTTGTGTGATCCTTTCCAATATCTTTGTGACTTATTTCTCCCCTTTGTCAACAATCACCAAAAAGGTGTAAATGAGAGAAATCAAGTCAATCAAAGTATCACATGTGGTCTCATCTAGATCACTTGCCTTACCATGTATTCAAGTTTGAACCAAGGACAAGTTTTTTCACACCTCATATGCATAAGGGTTATCTTGCACCATGTTAGAATACACATCAATAGCTCATTTTCTAGAGTTGACACTAGGATTGCAAGCACATAAACATGTCATATGCCACCACTAGTTAATAAAACCATTCAAAGCAATAGTGGTGCCACACATACATTGAAATCATTTTATTTTCCATGAATGAGCCTATTAAGCATGCATGATGGCTAGATGCACTAACAAGTCCTTAGCAACATATGAATGCCATGACAAACAACTTTTACCTTGGGTTTGTCGAAGGAGAGGCATGTCATATAAGTGGGGTGCATCAACTCAAGTTGGAGAAGTCAATGATGTTCAATTCTTCCTTTAGCATGCAAAACCTTTTCTCATCAAGTGGCTTGGTGAATATGTCGGCTAGTTGATCTTCGGTGCCAATGCCCATGATACAAATGTCACCCTTTTGTTGATGATCTCTTATGAAGTGGTGCCTTATATCAATGTGCTTTGTTCTTGGATGTTGAACAGGATTTTGAGTCATTTTTCTAGCACTTTCATTATCACAATACAATGGAACCTTGTCAAATTTGAATCCAAAATCCCTCAAGGTTGACCTCATCCAAAGCAATTGAGTGCAACAACTTCCCGCACTTATGTATTCAGCTTCGTCGGTAGAAAGAGCAACACTATTTTGCTTCTTTGAAGACCATGACACTAGTGACCTTCCAAGGAATTGACATGTGCCACTTGTGCTCATTCTATTGATCTTGCATCCTCCATAATCGGAATCAGAATATCCAATCAAATCAAACTTGAATCCCTTTGGATATCATAGTCCTACATCTTGTGTGCCCTTCAAGTACCTCATAATTCTCTTTGTTGCCTTGAGGTGACTCTCTCTAGGATCGGATTGATATCTAGCACACATGCCCACACTAAATGCAATGTCCGGTCTTGATGCGGTTGCATAGAGCAAACTACCAATCATGGACCGATATTTCTTTTGTTCAACCATGTTGCCACTAGGGTCGGGGTCTAAGCTTCCATTGGTTGTGTAAGTGCAATCAAGCTCTAAGTGGGTTTTTGGCGTTGATGACCACCGAATTAGGGGACTAATGAGATTTTCTGAAGATGACATGCGAGGGAATAAAATGTGGAGTTGATGTACAGTCCAAAGGCACCAAATGAGCTTGGTGGTGGTGTTTCCGGATCAAGGCGTCTAAATTATTTCATATTTTGAATCTTGAGTTTAGGAAATGCCGTACTATTAAGAGGGATCCTAGGATTCTCGGGTTTTTGTGGACCAAGTGCTCTAAACATCAAATCGGACACAAAACACAACTCCAAGCCCGATCGGCCCGACTTTTCAACATGAATCTCACCTTTTCAACAGTCGGGCAAGCGATCTTGCAGCGCATTGAGTCTTGGCAAGGTGCGCGCCCCCTACGCGGCGATGCAGCGTGTTAGTCAGCAGTGCCACATTTAAACCCGACCGTTTCATGCCACTTACCGTTGGGACAAGCAAGCTAACACTATCCACTGGATGACTGATAGGAGACACTACAGGATTGACTTTGTCACCTTCTGTCAGATTCTAGGTTTTGGGGCTGATCACAGGCAGTTCACAGATATTCATGAGATTGATCCTGTTGACATTAAGGTGATCAAGGACTGCTGGGCAAAGCCAAGTGCTGCTGATGGCAAGAGGAAGGGTCTGAAGGACTTCTTTTATGTCATGAACAATCTCTGCAGATGCACTATTGACCCCAAGGATGGGGCAGCCTCAGACATCAATGGGTATGCCAGAAATCTTCTTGCCCACTTCAGAAATGATGAGACATTCAATGTTGGGAAGTTCATTGATACGTGAGGCAAGGGCTGCTAGAAGGGCAGCTAGAGAAAAGCAAAGGCAAGAAGAAGAAGCGGAGTCAAGTGAGCTATCAAGTAGCTCAAAAGATGGAGATGATGATATCTCCTACAACAAGAACAAGAAGAAGAAAGAAAAGAAGAAGGATGAGAGCAGCGTCAACAACAACAAATTTGCTGCCATATCCTTTAACTATTCTTCTTATTTGACTAATCGCGATAAGAAGTCCTTCATCAATGTGCCCGCGGGAAAGTTGCCTCGTTTCGATGGGACCAACTATGCCAAGTGGAAGCACTTGATGAGAGCCTATCTTAGCGCCCTTCACCCCGGTCTTTGGGAGGTTGTGTGCAAAGTGGATTTCAGCCACCCGGTAAACCCCAAGGAACCAACAAATGAAGAGCTAGCAGCTGCCCACATCAATGGTCAAGCCACAAGCATTCTCCTTAGTGCTCTAGAAGGAAATGAGTACAATAGGGTAATGAATGTCAATGAAGCAAAGAAGATTTGGGACACTCTAGTACTTGCACATGAAGGTGTAGACAAAGTAAGAAAAGCCAAGATTGACTTGCTAAAGGCCAAGCTCAACCGGTTTTGTGATCCTTGAGGGAGAAGGGGCACAAGAAATGTTTGATCGGTTGATGGTGCTAGTTGGCAAGATAAAAGGATTTGGAGATGAGGACCTAGATGACCACACCGTTGTCAAGATTATGCTTGAGGCATACACACCTAGAAATGATATAGTGGTCACCTTGATTCGTGACAAGAAGAGGTTTGAGCACTTCACTCCAAATGATGTGCTTGGTAGGCTGCTCACCTATGATATGCAAAGAGATGAGGCAAATGAAAGAAGAAAGCTTGGAGAGTTGCAAGCAAAGCTTGAAGGTGTCAAGATCAAGGATGTAGCTCTCAAGGCAACCAAGACAAGCAAGCCAAGCTCCTCCAACAAGGTCAAGGGCAGCAAACAAGCATCTTCAAGTCAAGACAAAGAGATGAAGAAGATGCAAGAAAACATAGACGCAACCTCTTCCTCAAGTGATGATGAAGATGATGGGGCTGATTACAAGAAGATTGATGACATGGCCCTATTCTTGAAGAAGTATGGGAAGGGATGAAAGCAAATGGCTACAAGATGGTGCAACGAAGGTTCCCAAACAAGAAAAAGAGAACATGCTTCAACTGTGGCAAAGCACCGAGCATTTTGTTGCCGATTGTCCTTATGAAAACAAGAACAACAAGTACAAGAAGGACAATGGTAAAGACAAGAAGCAAGACTATAAGAGAAAGGGAAGAAATATGGGTGAAGCTCACATCGGCCATGAGTGGGACTCAACTAAAGAGACAAGTGAAGAGGAAGTTCATGTTGCAACATTTGCTATGCAAGAGACCTCTACACCCAAGCTCTTCAACAACATGACCGATGATGAGGATGAGGAAGAAAATGACTCCACTCATGTTTGTCTCATGGCCAAGCGTGAGAAGGTAAAATCCAAACCCAAACCTTCTCCCTCTCTTAGTGATGAATCTAGTGATCTTAGTGAAAGCTCTAGTGATGATAGTGAATCTAGTGATGATGAGGAATATGTTAGACTCACCAAGAACCTAGATCCCAAAACTAGAGGCTTTCTTGCTCAACTAATGGCGGATTTAGATAGTACCCAAGCGGAGTTAGCAACTAGAGATGGTCAACTTGATAGACTTGAAAAGCTCTATGTTGATAACAAGGATGCTCTTGTAGCTGAGAGAAGTGAGGTGACATCCTTGCAAAAGAGCCTAGCTAATGAGCAAGGAGACCATGCTCTCACAAAGAAGGCTATGGTTGCCCTTAATGGGAAATATTGTGACTTGCAAGGCAAGCACAAAGAGCTTGAAACCAAACATAGCATTATTTGGGAGAGCAACTCACAGCTCCTAGCCACAAAGGATACCTCTACTCCCTCCGCTAGTCAAGGTTGTGATAAATGCTATAATGTTGATATGAATGCTTATGCCACTAACCTTGCCAACATGAAAGCAATGAAGAAAGAGATCACTAGACTCACCGCTTTGGTAAAGAAGGAAAGTAAAACCGTCAAGCCAGCTGTGAGCAACAAGGTTGAGGCTTCAAAGAAGCCCAACTACATTGATGGGAGAAATCCAAGAATCAAAGATGGACTTGGACACAAGCATGGAAACAAAACCAATGGTCAAAAGCTGGTCAATGGTGTTGAATATGTCAAATTCTTGAGCAAAGGCACAATAGGTACAGAGAGACCTGCGACAGAGCGCTGGACACAAGCCAACCCGAGCTGCTGCATGCGCTACAGCGGCGGTGCCGCGAGGACAAAGCGGCGGTGCCGCGCTCCCAAGAAAAGGGAAGGTCACCTACTGCCCCCGGCTCCGGAATAGACCCAAGAAGATGGTCAAAAAGGCTGTGAAGAAGGTCCGGAAGTCGAGAATCTTGTGCGGGCTGTTCCAAGAAGCCACTCCTATCATTCAAAGGCAAAAGCAAGTAAGTTGGACTCCAATCCTTGCTTTGAGGTGAAAGCAAACAGCAAGGGGAGGTGTTTGCAAAGTACTTGAGCAATGAAAGAAAACTATTTTGCAACACCTCTATATGGGTTCCCAAAGTTCTTGTGACTAAAGCAAAAGGTCGAGAATCTTAGGGGACATAAACTTGCAAACTAAACTTGTTTTGCAGGCATACTCCTCCGGTGGGTCAAGTTGGGTGTTTGACAAATGGGCCGTACAAATCATATGACCGGAGAAAGGAGTATGTTTTCATCATATTCCCAAACCAATGATGAGAGGAACAACATAAGGTTTGGAAATGATGATGTAAGAAGCGGATCGGTCTTGGTAAAGTTGCTATCACTCCCGAGCATGATATTTCAGATGTCTTGCATGTTGATTCGTTGGGATACAATTTGTTGTCGGTCTCACAATTGTGTGAAAAAGACTACAATTGTCTCTTTACAGATGTTGGTGTGGAAGTCTTTCGCGGGGAAGGATTCCTCTATTGTCTTTACAGGCAAACTCAAGAATAAGCTTTACATAGTTGATTTCAACAAAAGTAAAGCTAAGCTTGAGACTGTCTAATGGCAAAAATCTAGCATGGGCTGGTTATGGCATCGCCGTCTAGCACATGTTGGCATGAGAAACTTGGCCAAACTGCAGAAAGACAACCACATCATTGGACTAACAAATGTTGATTTAAAAAAAAAGACAGGATATGTGGACCTTGCCAAGCCGGAAAGCAAGTAGGTGCACCTCACCCACCAAAGAGTGTGATGACCACTACTCAACCATTGGAGTTGATATACATGGATCTCTTTGGACCGGTGGCCTACCTTAGCATCGGGGGTAACAAATATGGACTTGTTATTGTTGATGACTACTCTCGCTTCACTTGGGTTTTCTTTGTCTTTGATAAGTGTCGGGTACAAGAGAAGGTGAAAACCTTCATCAAGAGGGCACAAAGAGAATTTGGTCTACTTGTCAAGAAAGTGAGAAGTGACAATGAGACCGAAGTTTAAGAACACCCAAGTTGAAGAGTTTCTTGATGAAGAGGGCATCAAGCATGAGTTTTCATTTGCATATACCTCTCAACAAAATGGTATAGTAGAGAGGAAGAACCGTACACTCATAGAGATGGCAAGGACAATGCTTGATGAGTACAAGACTTCGGACATCTTTTGGTGTGAAGCCATCAATATCGCTTGTCATGCCATCAACCATCTCTATCTACACAAGAAACTCAAGAATACTTCATATGAGCTCTTAACCGGTAACAAGCCTAAGGTGTCATACTTTAGGGTGTTTGGGTGCAAGTGTTTCATTCGAACAAAAGGCCCCGAACCTCTAAGTTTGCACCTAAAGTTGATGAAGGTTTTCTTCTTGGTTACGGGTCAAATGAGCATGCCTATCGTGTTTTCAATCAAACTACCGGTAGGGTTGAAATCACTATAGATGTGACATTTGATGAATCTAATAGCTCTCAAGTAGAGCGAGTTGATCAAAGTGTTATAGGAAAGGAGGATCCACCTAATGAGGCAATCAAGCAATTGGCTATAGGTGATATAAGGCCTCAAGAAGATCAAGCTAATGGAGGAGGATCCACCGGTTGTTCTTTGCACAAGATTCGGCCGACGTACTCGATGACCAAGTGCAGCACACGCCTTCTTTGGAAGTGCCAGCGGTAAAGTGCCGCACCATCGCGCGGGCGGTGCGGCGCCACCTACCTCGGCAACAAGCGATCCACCTGCATCACTGTTCAACCACTTGATCTTGCTCCAATTCTTGAAGCCGATGATGAATATGATGAAGATCAAGAAGAACATGCGAAGGCGTTGATCACCCACGACTACGACAAACAATTCAACGGGATCATCCCATCGACAACATCCTTGGGAGTCTCAAAAGGGAGTTACTACTCGATCTCATTTATTTGCTTTCGTCAACATTTCTCGTTTGTTTCATCTTTGGAACCCGCAGAAAAGTAGAAGATGCTCTCAAGGATCCCGATTGGATGTTGGCCATACAAGAAGAGCTCAACAACTTCAAGAGAAATGAAGTATGGGACTTGGTGGAAAGACCAAATACTAATATCATTGGCACCAAGTGGGTCTTTCGCAACAAACAAGGTGAAGATGGGTTGGTGACAAGAAACAAGGCAAGATTGGTTGCTCAAGGCTTCACTCAAGTAGAGGGCTTGGACTTTGATGAGACATATGCACCGGTAGCAAGACTAGAAGCAATTCACATTCTTCTAGCCTTCGCTGCTCATCATGACTTCAAGCTGTTCCAAATGGATGTCAAGAGTGTATTCCTCAATGGTCCACTACAAGAGGAGGTGTATGTTGAGCAGCCACCCGGTTTTGAAGAACTAAAGTTTCCTAACCACGTCTACAAGCTCCGTGAGGCGCTCTATGGGCATAAGCAAGCACCTAGAGCATGGTATGAATGCCTTAAGGAATTCTTGCTCGAACAAGTCTTTGAAATAGGCAAAGCTGATCCTACTCTCTTCACTCATAAAGTTAGCAATGATATCTTTGTATGCCAAATATATGTCGATAACATAATATTTGGTAACACTAACAATATGTATGTTGAGCAATTTAGTAGGACAATGACCAATTGATTTGAGATGTCCATGATGGGTGAGCTAAAGTACTTCCTCGGGTTTCAAGTAAAGCAAATGGAGGAAGGGACATTCATTTGTCAAACAAAGTACACCCATGACATGCTAAAGAAGTTTGATATGGCTAAGGCAAAGCCAATCAAAACTCAATGCCAAGCAATGGACATCTTGATCTTGATGAGGAGGGTCAGTAGTGGACATGAAGGTATATTGCTCCATGATTGGATCTTTGCTTTATCTTTGTGCATCTAGGCCGGACATAATGCTTAGTGTGTGTATGTGTGCTCGTTTTCAAGCCAATCCAAAGGAATTTCACAATGTGGCTGTTAAGAGAATCTTGAGATACTTAGTCCTCACTCCTAACCTTGGCTTGTGGTATCCTAAGGGTTCCAAGTTCAATCTACTTGGCTATTCGATTCGACTATGCCGGTTGCAAAGTAGATCGAAAAAGCACTTCGGGGACATGTCAATTCCTTGGACGGTCCTTAGTGTCTTGGAGCTCTAAGAAGCAAAATTGTGTAGCCCTTTCCACCGCCGAGGCCGAGTATGTTCTTGGCCGGTACATCTTTGTGCTCAACTACTTTGGATGAAGCGGACCTTAAAGGATTACGGATGTCTTTTCACAAAGATACCTCTTCTTTGTGATAACGAGTGCCATCAAACTCGCAAACAACCCGGTAGCACACTCTAGAACAAAACACATAGACATCCGTCATCACTTCTTGAGAGGCCACGAACTCAAAGGAGATATCGCAATTCGCCATGTGAGCAAACGAAAAGCAACTAGCCGATATCTTCACCAAGCCTCTCGATGAGTCAAGGTTTTGTGCTTTGTGTAGTGAGCTAAACATTCTTGATTCTTGTAACTTGATTTGAATTCCAGCACACATGCAATTTGATTGAGACACTAGATCGACATAGGAAAAGTTTGTGAAAATTTTCATAATGTGTTTCAAAAGCATTTCAAATTCTAATCCGAAATTCAATGCCATAGTTACGTATTGATTATCGTCCCACGGCAATGAATTTTGATGTCTCGTGATCAAATTTGAGGAGAAATAAGTCAAAAAGTGGCAATATATACTCAGGACACTTGACTGGAGCGGCGTGCCGCATCCCCGCACAAAGAAGTGTCGCGCAGAACGGCGGTGCCGCGCCGTCTTGGCAAAGTGCCGCACTTAGGTTTTCGGGCCCAGTCTGTCCGAACCGTTTTGGGCCATTTTTTTCTTCTTTCCTTTTCTACCCCCGGCCTGGGCGGTTTTCGTCTCTCCTCTTTGCCCGAGCTCCAAAGGCACCAAATGAGCTTGGTGGTGGTTTTTCGGATCAAGGCGTCTAAATTATTTCATATTTTGAATCTTGAGTTTAGGAAATGCCGTACTATTAAGAGGGATCCTAGGATTCTCGGGTTTTGTGGACCAAGTGCTCTAAACATCAAATCGGACACAAAACACAACTCCAAGCCCGATCGGCCCGACTTTTCAACATGAATCTCACCTTTTCTTTGTCGGGCTGCGGTAAAGTTGATGCAGCGTGTTAGTGCGGCAAGTGCCACACTTAAACCCGACCCGATTAGGGACTGTGGGGTATAAATATCTATCCTACCCCTCCCACAATGGTCACGGCTCATTCCTTCTTCTTCCTCGGCGGACATCCGGGAACACACCTCTTGCTCTCTCTCACTCCTCCATTGAAGCACCTTGAGCTCCCCACTCAATCTCTCACTTCCCACCGAGGGGATTCTTGAGGGAAAAAGCAAAGCAAACTTCGATTGGAGACCCGGATCTACTACTTTTCCCACTCAAAAGAGCATTTGGTTCATGTTTGGCCGGAACCCTAGGGTTCTTTACTCTTGGAGCTTGCTCCTAGATGGCTAGGCGTCGCCCTTGAGCTTGCCCCCTTCGTGTGGCAGCCTTGGGAGGTTTGTAATCTCACACAATCGGCAATACATTACCCCACATCTCTAGGGTTAACTCCTAGACTTGTGAACGAGGGAAAAGCAAGCCGGTGGGCAAGCTAAGCCTTGTGTGGCAACCTCAACAACGTGAACGTAACCCGACTGTGTGGCGACGGCGAACCACGGGTTAAATCCTTATGTCACTCGTGCTCTTTACTTTCTTGCATATTTTGTCTTGTGAGAAAGGGGTTCGTCCCGATCTACCTTGCTGCAGGGTTTTTGTCACCTTTGGCTATATTTCTGTGAAGTATTTGTGTGCAGGAACAAGTGTGAATCATAAGCATCACTCACATAGCTCTCAGATTCACGTTGTGATCACCTCTGTCAGGTGACTCGCGGCAGTGCCGCTCAGGGACGCGGCAGTGCCGCGCCCAGCAGCTTTGACAATCGTCCAGGCTCGGTTTCAGTCTGTCTCTGTCTCTATTTGTCAGTTTTACGCGGCAGTGCCGCTCCTCTCTGTACTGACAGCGTGCTTAAGTTTTAACAGGTCGATTTTTGGGGGTCAGCCTATTCACCTCCCTCTAGGCTTCCATCAGATCCTACAGGTTGCCATTGGTGTGGACATTGACTTGGCATCTTGAATATCAAACTTCTTGATCATGTCTTTGATGTACTTGCCTTGACTAATGAATGTGCCATTCTTCAATTGCTTGATTTGGAGACCAAGAAAGAATGTGAGTTCTCCAAGCATTGACATTTCAAACTCATTGGCCATCATCTTAACAAACTCTTCACAAAACTCTTGATTGGTTGACCCAAAGATAATGTCATCAACATAGATTTGCAACACAAACAAGTCATTTCCAATCTTCTTGGTGAAGAGAGTGGTGTCCACCTTGCCCATCTTGAACCCTTTAGAGAGGAGAAAATCTCTCAATCTCTCATACCATGCTCTAGGTGCTTGTTTCAATCCATACAAAGCCTTCTTCAACTTGTAGACATGGTTGAGATACTTCTCATCTTCAAAGCCCGGTGATTGTTATTGACGTTTCTTAACGCACATAGATAAATCCGCAAGCACACGGAATTATCGTTGTAGCTTTCACCCGGAAATATTCAGGGTATCATATTTTCCACAGGAAACGGATGTACTCTCTCCTAACTAGTTCGTCCAAGGACACACACGGCCAAAGATGGGGAGGATTAGCGAGAAGGGTCCTTACACCTTTAGGGTCTATGGTTAGCTTGGTCTCGAGCTACTTGTTCGCCGGGCACCGCCCCGCGCCCAACCGGGCAGAGTCACGCAATTAGCTCTACGACACGTACCCGAACGTGGGGGATTTCAAGGGGACGGACAAGGCTTGTCAGGACCAAGCCGCCTACCCCCTCAACCGTGGGATGCACCGCAAAAGATAGAAAACCGCTAGCCCAAACACCACGTCTACGCTAGTGATTATCACTCCGGTGTTTGCCGGGTTCCCCGGTCAAAGGGTTCCACCACTAGAGTCCCGACCGAAGGTACGACTATCGATCCCGCAAACAAGTAGATAAATCGTGGATAAACAAAAAGACAATAAAGATTATCGAACCGTGGAAGCTTACTTAGCCAAGATCCCGTTAAGGAGCCAAGTCTGAATCCACCGAGGTACAAGGTTGGGGAGACACCAGGCAAGTCCGGCGCTTCCCCGCTCTCTCGCCCTTCACATCTCTCCTCCGCCGATCTCTCTACTACTAATGAGGGCCTAAGCCCATTGGAATGAAGGAGTGGAGTAGAGGGGAGACTCTTAGAGGAGAGGGAGAGACTCTTCCTTGGAATGGTGTGTGTGTTGAATGAGGGGAGAGAGCCTCCTTTTATAGGTAGAGGAGAGGGGGCTCTTTGGAAGATGGCCATCCCCACATGGAAGGAGCAAAACCGACCTAGGAATACCTTTCAAATCCGCCAAACCGACCATCCAACGTCGGTAGTGCCCGTTATGGAAGGTAACAAACCGCCTCCCAGAGCCTGGGCCCGAACCGCCTCGGCGAGGTGCGGCGCTACCAGTGGTCTTGTAGCGCACCCCTTTGGGGGCGGTCACGGCTTTCGAGCTTCGGCAGGTGGCGTTGTTGGCCCTGAAAAGTTGTAGGGTGGCGTTGGCTTGGCCCGTTCTGCGTGTTTGGTCCATTTCTCCTTGGGCTTGATGTTCTTTAGGAATGCGCTTTCCGGGGAGGCGCCTTTTGATAAATATTCCACTTGTTTCTTATATAAATCTGCACAATAATAATTTGGACACTCCAAGTGGAAATATGTGAGTTATAAATATATATGAGTATGATAAGGTATAGTTTTACTCCTTTATGGTAGTAAGTTGACGGGAAAAATGTGTCGTTAGTGACCGTCAATAGTTGTTCAACATATACCAATTCATTGATGAAGCCATTCAATAATGCACTCTTCACATCCATTTGATAGAGCTTGATATCATGAGCACATGCATAAGCAAGCAAGATTCTAATTGCTTCAAGTCTAGCAACCCTAGGTGCATAGGTCTCTCCAAAGTCAAGACCCTCTACTTGAGTGTACCCTTGAGCTACTAGCCTTGCCTTGTTTCTAACCACTATTCCATCTTGATCTTGCTTGTTCTTGAAGACCCACTTGGTTCCAATCACATTGTAATCCTTTGGCCTTTCCACCAATTCCCAAACATAATTTCTCTTGAAGTTGTTCAACTCTTCATGCATGGCATTGATCCAATCTTCTTTCTTTAGTGTCTTCTCAATATTTTCCGGCTCAACTTGAGACACAAAGGCATGGTGAACACAAAAAGATGTCAATCTTCCTCTAGTGATCACTCTACTATTGATGTCACCGACAATTTGATCAATTGGATGATCTCTTGCAATGTGGGATGGTTGCATCACTTACACTTGATGACTAGGATGAGAAGTTGGACTAGCTTGTTGCTCTTGATCTTCATCTTGAGTACCACTAGTGCTTGCTTCATTTACATCAATCTCAATGGTAGTGGTAATCAATGGAGTGTCATCATCATCATCCACTTTCCTTGGCCGAATATCACCAACATCCATGTTTCTCATTGTATTCTCCAAGTTGGAACCACTCACATCATCATAATTTTTAACTTCATTTTGAGAGCCTTGGGTTTCATCAAATTCAATATCATGAACCTCTTCAAGTTTGCCACTACCCAAGTTCCAAACTCTATATGCCTTACTTATGGTTGAATATCCAACTAGGAATCCTTAATCACACTTCTTGTCAAACTTGCCCAATCTTGTGCCTTTCTTGAGAATGTAGCATTTGCATCCAAAGACTCTAAAGTAACCAATGTTGGGCTTCCTTCCATTTAATAACTCATAGGGTGTCTTGCCAAGCATTCCATGGCAATAGAGTCGGTTGCTAGAATAACAAGCCGTGTTGATTGCTTCGGCCCAAAAGAAATGGCTAACATTGTACTCACTAAGCATTGATCTTGCCATTTCAATTAAGGTTCTATTCTTCATTTCAACTACACCATTGGATTGAGGAGTGTAGGTTGGTGAGAATTGATGTCAATTCCAAGCTCATATCTCACATTCCATTCAGTTATTTTCTTATCTTATATGAATGATGAGGTATGAGAATAAAAAAAAGAGGGGAAGAAGAAAGAGAGAGAGGAGATTTTTTCCACTCCATACATATGCGTTGTAGAAATGTTTAGTTCTACCCCTGTTGAAATGATGAATAGTTGCACTTTGTCTTATATTTTCGCCTGTGCCTAGTTTACAATTCGAATTTTTCTAAAGTTTGGGTTTAGTGGCTAAGTCTAAGAACTCATCAAAAAAAAAAAAAAAAAAACCCGATTCATGTGGGTTGCATAGGCTCTATCTAGTCTAAGTTGTTACCAAAGTATGATATGGTACAAATGGATTTGCTATGATTTCGTCCAAAAAAGAGAAACTTGACATCCGGGAATCTAATTTGAAAGAAAAGAGAAATAATATGGGCAAAAAAAAAAAAAAAAAAAAAAAAAAAAAAAAAGAGAGATGAAAAATGGACATGTATCCAGAGGGCGAGTAGAGCCCACATCTCAAAAAAAAAAAAAAAAAAAAAAAAGAGAGGAAATAAAAGACAAAGTCTAAGGCGAGCAGAGCCCACCTCTCCAAAAAAATTTATAGCAATAAAGCCCATACTTTCTCGAAAAACAAAACGAGAACTTAAATAAATAAATCCGGGATGAGAAAGTTGATCAAAAGGATGAATGAAAAGTATTTCTGTTATAACCGTTCTATCGGCAACCACCCAAGGCTTTGAGAAAAGCTAAAAAGCCCCGCCTACGATGAAAGGTAATAAAAAGGTGAGCAAAGGCATGCCATTTTATTCAAACTCTAGTAGAAAATCTTATTATAACCCGGCACTTGTGAAACATAATCGGCATAGTAGCAACTCCCGATCAACAACCAAGTACTTATCTTTTTGCTCGAGGACGCGCAAAGGGTAAGCTTGGGGGAGTTTGTTGACGGTCACTAACGACACTTTTTAACGTCAACATTCTACCAATAAGGGGGTGAAACTATACCTTACTACACACATATACATTTATTATTGACATATTTCCACTTGTAGTGTCCAAATTATTATTGTGCAGATTTATATAAGAAACAAGTGGAAAATACACCAAAAGACGCCTCCCCGGAAAGCGCAATCACGGAGAACATCAAGCCCAAGGAAGAAATGGACCAAACACGCAGGCGGGCCAAGCAAACATCGCCACACAACTTTTCAAGCCCAAACACGCCCGGCCTGCCAAGGCTGCCCGGCGCCGGCCCGGACGGGCGCGCGCACCACACTGGTGCGCCCGCACCCATCGAGGCGATTCGGGGCCCGTGTTTGGCGAGGCGGTTTGTTACCTTCCAAAAGCGGCGTTGTCGGCGTTGGTTGGTCGGTTTAGCAAACTAGGAAGGTGTCCCAGGTCGGTTTTGGCTCCTTCCATATGAGGAGGGACATTTTCCAATGAGCCCCCCTCTCCTCTACCTATAAAAGGAGGCCATCTCCCACCATTGTAACACACACCACACAAGAGAGCCTCTCTCCCTTTCTTCTTCTTCTTCTCCCTTTCTTCTTCTTCTTCTTCTTCTTCCTCTTCTTCTTCTTCTTCTTCTTCTTTTTCTTAGTTTGTACTTAGGAGGAGTTTGGCAAGGATAATAAAAGGAGAGCAAGACATTTTGGAGCTATTCGGTATGAGCAATTTAGAGTTCTTCATCTTGTTCTTGTTCTCTACTTATCAATATAGTCATGTTCTTGAATTAGAGCAAAGTTCTTTTGATATAATCTTGATTGATGAACTGGTCTATAGTTCCTATATCATGATCTTGTCTTATAGAACATCGTGCTTCATTTATCATACATACATGTTTAGACCAAGAGCTAGAATGTTATGATGAGTTCTATCCAGAGTTAGACTTGGTTGATGTTGGGTTGCGGGATTGATAGTCGTTCCTTCGGGGGCGGCGCTCTAGAACCCTGCGTACAACTCGGTAGAGTTCTTTGGTGATCCTGTATCCACAAGCCCCCGAGCATCTCAAGGTCGAGTCTTGAGGGTTGTCTTTGCTTTTCTCGGGCGAGGCCTTGATATGGTCTTCAAGATCATCTTACGGAGTGTAATTTTTTGAAAAAAGTGCACCCGTAGGGTGTAGCCCCCGAGCTTCTTGCTTTTTGGCACAAAGAGCTGGAAGGTCTTTGAGTTCTTCTCCTCCGTCTTCGAGTTCTTCTCGTTGTCGGGGCTCTTCTTTCTTGAAAGGAGAGCCTCGTTCCGCTAGCCCCCGAGTATCTCAGGTTTGAGTCGTGAGGGCTGTCTGCTATCCTCGGGTGCGGCCTTGACGCGATCCTTGTAGTCTTCATACGGTGTGCAATACGGTGTGCATTTTGCTGAAAAAAGTGCACCCGTAGGGTGTAGCCCCCGAGCTTCTTGCTTTTTGGTACGAAGAGCTGGAAGGTCTTTGAGTTCTTCTCCTCCGTCTTCGAGTTCTTCTCGTTGTGGGGCTCTTCTTTCTTGAAAGGGAGAGACTCGTTCCGCTAGCCCCCGAAAGTATCTCGAGGTTTGAGTCGTGAGGGTGCGCCCGCTCTCCTCGGTGCGGCCTTGTCGCGATCCTTGTAGTCTTCATACGGTGTGCACTTTGCTTTGAAAAAAGTGCAGCGCGTGGTAGCCCCCGAGCTTCTTGCTTTTTGGCACAAAGAGCTGGAAGGTCTTTGAGTTCTTCTCCTCCGTCTTTGAGTTCTTCTCGTCGTCGGAGCTCTTTTGGAAAAAATCTCGCCCTGGGTGTCCTGTAGCCCCCGAGCATCTAAGAGTTCTTTTTGTATATAGAGCTCTTGGAGGTTCTTCATATTCTTCGGGATTTTTGACCGTTTCTCTTTTTTCGATGCGATCCACGGGAGTCCAAAGTCGCTTTTACTGCGCTCCGTTTTTTGGGAAACATCAGTGCATGGCAGTCATTGCCATAAATTCCCTTCTGCGTGATTTGAGGTGACCGCTCCTTTTTGGCGGTTGCCTCGTCTTCCCAGAGTTGGTCCATAGGCGTCTTTGGTTCCGCCTATAAATATGGCACATTTTGTTTCGGTGAAGATCCGAGTGTCTTTCTTCTCTTACGCTTCTTCTTCCTCTAGGCGGTCTCCCTTCTGGCGAGAAAAAAGCTCCGATTCGAAGTTTCAGTATCCATGGCGGTGCCTCGAGCGGGATTGGATCAGCCCCCAGAGCATCTTCTTTAGCCTTTCTAGGGTTCTTCTGTGAGTGAGGGATGTCTTGTGATCGGGAATAACGGCAGGCTATTCCCGCAGCAGTTCCACACCGGGAAGTTTGAGGGGTGAGTGCGGGATGTCTTGTGACCTAAGATGATCTCCTCTCCTCCTTCGTTTTTTTTCTTGGTGTGGGTCGGGTAGGGTTCTTTCCGGGTGCCCTTCTGATCCTCTTTGGTGTACCTCCTTGCTACTTGTGTAGACATATGCAGGCTTCCCAACCGGCATTGGTCGCCGCTTCGTCTTCGAGGAAGGTTGTGCCTTTTGAGGAATTGTGAAGATGGTGCTCATTGGGTACGCTTCCTTCTACTCTTTGTGGAGTTGAGCGTTCCCTCGGGCTCTTTTCATCCTATTTGTGACATGGTGAACTCCGAAGCCTTCGAGAGAGGGTTCTTTTCTTCGCCAGGTCGCTTATCTTGATCTCGGGGTTCATTCGCTGCCGTCGTCGGGATTCTTCGAGCTCCAGGTGTTTATGGACTTGGGCGCAAGGGTCTTGACTTCGAAGTAACCCTGAGTTGTTAATAATCAGACTCTTGGGGTTGGATCTGGTCCGGCGCTCCATCTTCTTCGCCGTTGGATGCCGGATTCTTACGCCGCTTGATATTGTACTCTTTAGGGTTATAGTCCCCGGATCTTCTTTGTATCTTGTACGCGGGAGTTCTTGTTGGGCTCCCCGTGCATCCGAGTCTTCTTTGTATCTTGTAGGAAGTTTGTTTCCCATGTAACTTGTAATCTTCAAGATGTTGAATAAAGATATATCTTCCTTTATCCATTTTGTACTTGTACTTTTTGTATGACTCGATCCGCCTTCGTGCGGACTTGTTGCGATTTGTCTTACGCTTGTCATTCTTTGTTGTCTTCCGAGTTCTTCTTCTTTGGATGACTTGAAGTGATTGCGCTTTTGGAGTTCTTCCTTAGGTTTTCGGCTCTTATGTCCTTCGTGTAGGTTCGCAACGAGTTGTTTGGATTCCCTCGTAGTGACATCGGCGTTGTTCTGGTGATATTGACTTGCCTTTACGTGAGACTCATTTGTTCATAGTGTTGAAGTCTTGCTTTCGGAGTTGCGGGGGTTTTTCCGATTTGGTTAGCTTGTCTTCTCGTAGATCTATTTGAGGATAGCGTAGGTTCTTGTCCTTGTCGCGTCTTTGGGTTGTTTCTCCCTTGGCGTGTCGGCTAGTCTGTTCACGGGTCTTGCCGTAGTATGTTGGAGCTTTGCATCGGTGCTTGAGTTCTTTCTTACGAGTAGATCAGCTTGCCTATCTCGTAGACTTGGGTGGTGATAGTCTGAAAGTTCTCACGAAATCGATCTTGTCTTTCTGGAGTGTCAACTTTTGCCTTTTTCGCGGACTTGGTTGGAGATGTTTGCGAGAGTCTTGCTCGGTTTGTCGGGATTGTTTTCTTCTAACAAATGACTTCGTATTCTTTCGAGACTTGTTATGATGATTAGAGGCTTGCTCTTGAATTCGAGTTCTTCTTTTCCGGAGTATCAGCTCGTCTTCTCACGTAGATTCTTTGATAATAGTTGCGCAGAGGCTTGCTCTGGTCTTCAGAGTTGTTCTTCTAAATATTCAGCTCGTCCTTTTTGTAGGCTTCTTTGAAAGTAGTTGTGGAGTCTTGCTCTTGGTCTTGGGTTGTTCTTCGAAGATTCGCTCGTCTTCTCTGTAGACTTGTTGAAAGTGATAGAGTCTTGCTCTTGGTCTTCAGGGTTGTTCTTACGAAGATTCGGCTCGTCTTCTCGTAGACTTGTTGAAAGTGATAGAGTCTTGCTCTTGGTCTTCAGGGTTGTTCTTCTGAAGATTCAGCTCGTCTTCTCTGTAGACTTCTTTGAAAGTGATAGAGTCTTGCTCTTGGTCTTGAGGGGTTGTTCTTCGAAGATTCAGCTCGTCTTCTCTGTAGACTTGTTGAAAGTGATAGAGTCTTGCTCTTGGTCTTCGAGGGTTGTTCTTTGAAGATTCAAGCTCGTCTTCTCTGTAGACTTCCGAAAGTGATAGAGTCTTGCTCTTGGCCTTCGAGTTGTTCTTCGAGGGTTCGGTTCGTCCTTTACGTAGGCTTGCTAAAAGTGATAGAGTCTTGCTCTTGATCTTTGAGTTGTTCTTCGAGAAGAATCGGCTCGTCTTTTTGCCGTAGACTTGCTGATGGTTGTTGGGCGTCCCCCGTTTTTGCGGGGTTGTTTTCCTCGGCATGTGACTTGCGTTTTTTCGAGACTTGTCACGATTGTTTGGAGGGTTACTCAGGCCGTTAGGTTTCTCCTTTTAGGCCCTCTAGCATTTGTCCTTTCTCGAACTTGCTAGTGTATTTTGGTGGAGTCGAGCTCCCGAAAGAGTTGTTCTAACTCGGGGTTGCCTCTTTTGGGCTAGGGCACTCCCATGTAGTCTAGTGGACTATCGCATGACGTCCCTTGAAGGGTTCTCAGTCCGGGCCCATTTAAGTGCACTGCGGACTAAAGGTCAAGATGGTTGGGTTCTTATTTCATAACACTACAATCCACCTTGCCTCGGTTTGGGGGCTGCTCCGCTTTTCGAGAGACTTGTGTGAGACGATGGGTTTCTATTTTCACAACACTACACCGTTCATGCCCGATTCGAAAGGCCGTCCGCCGTCATTGGACATAGTGGCACTTTCTGGACCCTTGATGGCCTCTACGACCTAAACGGGCCGATCCCAACGTCCACTTTTTTTCAAGAGTCGAAGTTCACGATCTTCCGCTAGGATTTAAGGTGTGGGACGCTATTCGAGCTAGGACTTCGCGTGGTTCCACCCTTGAATTTTGACCTTCGTTCTTGTGGTCGGGTTTGCCTTCTTTTTGGTCGACTTCTTCTCGCGAAGTGCCAATTCAGGGCTTGTTTCGTTCTTCTCTCGTAGGGAGGCATGCGGCTTCAGCGTGGGCGACTTGCTTTTTCGTTGAAGTGTCCGGTGGCGCGTAAGTTGTGACCTCTTTGGATGGTCCGAGTTCTTCTCGGGATTGATCTCCTTCTTCTTGAAGTATCGGAGAGTTGTTATTGCGCTCGCTTCTCTTTTGTTGCCTTGAGTTCCTCGATTATGGATAGAACCTTCGAGGTTGGTTTATGTGCCAAGAGTTTCGATTTCTTCTCCTTGCATTGTCATCAACTTGTAGGTTCCCGGTCCCGATACTCCTTTGACGATATATGGTCCTTCCCATGGGCCGACGGCGCTTTTGTGCTTGCCTTCCGTCTTTTGATTTCTCTTGAGTACTTGATCTCACGGGTTGAGTTTTCTTGGGCGTGTGCTCTTGTTATAGTGCCTTTCGAGTCCTTGCGTATAACTTTGCGTTCGGAGGATGGCGTTTGTTCGACTTCTTTCACACAATCGATTTCTAGTCTTCTTGTGCGTTTCTCCTTCTCCTTCTTCAAATTGCTCGATCCTTGGAGAGCTCCATATGAGGTCTATTTGGTAGGGGCGGCTTCGATCCATAGGTCGGGAAGAAGGGTGAGTAGCCCGTTGCTCGCCGCTTTGAGTTCTTAGGCCCCGGATAACTTTTGGGAGTTCTTCAATCCACTTGGCTCCGTAGTCCTTGAGTTCTTCATATAATCTTGGCTTCAGTCCGGCAAGTATAAGTTTGTTTGCTCTTTCCACTTGTCCGTTAGCCTGAGGGTGTGCTACGGAGGCGTAGTCTATCCGTATTCCATAGTCTTGTGCCCGATCTTCGACCCCGCCGTGAACGGTGATCCGAGGTCGAGTGATGATCCTGTTGGGTATCCCGAATCGTGCATGATCTCTTGGATAAACTCATTTGCTTTCTTTGGAGTCAGTAGTTGACCAATGGCTTGTATTCTATCCATTTGGTGAATTTGTCGATGGCGGCGACGAAGATATATTCGTATCCTCCTTTGGCTCTTTTAAGTAGTCCGACTTGGTCTAGTCCCCAAACATGAAAAAGGCCATGATGGTGGTATGTAAATCAGGTTGTGTCTTTGGAACATGTGCTTGTCTTGCAAACATCGGCATCCTTTGCACGTCTTTGACGAGTTCTTCGCATCTTTGAGGGCCGTTGGCCCAGTATCTCGAACGCTTTTCCCATGAGGGTTCTTGACGCTGCGTGGTTTCCACGGCATCCCAGTGGATTTCTTGGAGGATGTCCTTTCCTTCTTCGTGAGCTTATGCATTTGAGTAGTACTCGATGATGTCGCTCTCTTATAAAGCTTATCTTTGATGAGCACGTAGTTCTTGCTTTTTCTCAATATCTTAGTTGCCGGGCTTTGTCTTGGGTAGTGTCTTGTTCTTGATGAAGTTTATGATGTCTTGAACCGGGGAGCTATTCTTCGACACGGAGAGATTATCATTACTCCATTTAGAGCCGATTGCTCCATCTTTGTCTTCTTACGGGTTCTCCTTGATGGATGGTTTCGAGAGTTCTTCGACGGATACTCCCTGGTGGGACTTGGGCTCTGTCGGATCCGAGTTTGGCTAGCACGTCTGCCGCCAGGTTCGTATCTCTGAGAACATGTAGGATTTCGAGACCTTGGAAGTTCTTTTTCAGCTTGCGTACTTCTGCGCAATAGAGGCCCATGTTGTCCTTTGTGCAGTCCCCAGTCCCTTGTTGACTTGATTGATGACAACCGCGAGTCGCCGTAATCTCTTGATTCCCGAGTTCTTGCTATCTTGAGGCCATGGATGAGTGCTTCATACCGCCTCGTTGTTTGTAGCTTGCCATATGATCCGCAAAGACGTACTTGAGTTGTCTTCCTTCTGGAGATATGAATAAAATCCCGGCTCCTGCTCCCCCTAGCTTCAACGATCCATCGAAGTACATGTTCTAATGTTTCTTGATGTCGTCGGATATGGATTGTTGGAGTTCCGTCCATTACGCTATGAAATCGGTAGCGCTGGGATTTGATTGCTCTTCTTGGGGTGAACTCTAGATTCGGTGCTCGAGTTCTACCGCCCACTTTGATATTCGGCCCTGTTGAATCTCTCGTTTCCTCGGGATGTCGCCTAGTGGTGAGTCGATTACCACTTTATTATCTTGTGATTTGTCAATGTAGTGTCATAGCTTTCTTGACGTGATCGGTATGGTGTAGAGTAGTTTTTGTACGTGAGGGTACCGAGCCTTGGACTCAGATATAACCTCGCTCACGTAGTAAACTGGCCTCTGGACCTTGTTAGGTTGTTCGGGCTCTTCTCTTTCCACGATGATTCTTTGAGGCGACCATCGTATTTGTTGCTACTATGTATAGTAGGAGTTCTTCTTGATCTTTTGGAGGTGTTAGACTGGAGCTGTTGTAAAGGTACCGCTTGAGTTCTTCAAACGCCTTGTTCCGCTTCCTCTCGTCCATTTGAATTCTCCTTTTGTCTTAATGAGTTTGAAGAAGGGTAGCCCTTTTTCTCCAAGCTTGGATATAAATCTGTTGAGTGCCGCCATGCACCCCGTGAGCTTCGGGACGTCCTTGGCGCTTCGGGTTGTGTCATCTCGTTGATTGCCTTGATCCGCTTGGTACTGGCTTCAATGCCCTCGTTGTCGACCAAGAATCCCGAGCTGTCGAAGGCACTCCAAAGACGTATTTTGTTGGGTTGAGCTTCCACTTCCACTTATTGAGGTTCTTGAAAGTCTCTTCTAAATCTTGAATCAGAGTTTCTGGTTCTCTGGTCTTCACCACCACGTCGTCTACGTATGCTTGGCCTTTTTGCCAATCCGCTCTCCCAAACAAGTCTCAGATCGCTCTTTGATACGTTGCTCGGGCGTTCTTCAGTCCGAAGGACATTGTTTTGTAGCAAAGTAGGCACCGGGGGGGTGATGAAGGAGGTCTTGCTCTCGATCCTTTCTTCAGTGCAAACTGCGGTGATATTCTCGAGTAGCAATCCAAGAACGATAGTAGAGCGGATCCCGCCGTGGAGTCCACTATTTGGTCAATCCTTGGAAGCCCGAAGGGGTCCTTTGGGCAATGCTTGTTCAGTCCGTGTAGTCCACACACATTCGCCCGTCGGAGGTGTTCTTCTTTCGAAACGTAACCGGGTTGGCTAGCCGATCGGGATGTAGGATTTCTCTCGATGAATCCTGGCTGCGAGTAATTTTGCAATCTCCTTTTTGATGGCTTCCTTCTTTTCTCGGTGAGAACCTCCTTAGTCTTTGCTTGATGGGTTTGGATCTCATATTGATGTCAGTGCGTTGCTCGCCGGCTTCCTTGGTATGCCAAGCATGTCTGGCTGGTTTCGGGCAAATATATCTTTTGTGTTGCCTTAGGAAGGCGGTGGCGCGAATTCTATTTTGGAGATAGGTGGGGCGATGATGATCGCCATCTTGGATGGATCGCCTGTTTGTAGATCAATGTGCTTGACGTCGGCTTCTTCTGGGTGGAATCGAATTGCTTGTTTCTTGGCCGGTATTTCGAGTTCATCCGGATTTATGTCTTACGCCATCCAGGTTGAGTTCCTTTTTCTCCAAGAGCTCTCCCTGTCTTGTTTGCGATTTCCACGGCTTGTACGTCACACTCGAAAGCTTTCTTGAGGTCTCCTTTGATGGAAAGAACCCCAAAAGGTGTCGGCATCTTTAGTAGAAGATACGGGTAGTGTGGAATAGCCATGAACTTTGCAATAGCGTGTCTTCCCATAATGGCATGGTATGGTGACTCGAGGTCCGCCACTTCGAACTTGATGTACGGGTCCGGTAATTTGTAGGAGATCCAAATGTGACGGCAAGGTGACTTGTCCAATTGGTATAGCCGCCGTCCGGTACTATCCCATAAAAGGGAGTGCTTGATGGAGCGATTAGTCGAGGAGGTCCGATCCCATCTTGTCCAGTGTTTCTGAGAATATGATGTTCAATCCGGCTCCTCCATCGATCAACACCTTGGTAACAGTTACTCCAGCTATCGTGGGTTCTAGTACCAGCGGATACAGGCCGGCGTTGCCCATACTTGTCCATTGATCCTCCCTTGTGGACGCTATTCCGAGGTAGCGTGGTGCTGCGGGTTACTGCTGCCATGATTGATCGGGTGCTAACTTGTCTTGTCTCTTGCTCTTTTGAACCGGGTACTCCGAGAGAGAATATGACGTTCAAGGATCTCGTTGCTTTACGGAAATCCCCCTGTCTTTGGCTCTTTAATGGCTTCTTCTCTGTTTTTCTTGGTTGTTTCCCTTCCGGCGAGTTGTTCCCTCCTTTGTACTTCTCCTGGAAAGTGGTGCAGTTTCCGAGCGTGTGCGGAGCTCCAGGGTGGTAGATACATGGTAGGTCTTCCAGCTTGATGTTGCTTCTGTTCCTGTCGCTATTGTTGTTGTTGTTGAACCTCTGTTTGTAGGGTTTCTTTGACTTCTCGCCATTGCGACAGTATTGTGCGGTCCTCGCTTCTTACGCTGTTGAGAGTTGTTCTCGATCTTTCTTCGGGGCTTCGAAGTTCTTTCTTCGGGAAAGCGATCTCGAAGTTATTTCTTCGGCTCCGATCATCTTCTCAACAATAAGCTTGAAGCGCTCGTTCGTCCCTCGGGTTGTCCTTGTAGAAATCTGAGAACCGCCATCTTGAGAAAATTCCATTGCCGAAGGTGTCTATCACTTCACTCTCGGTGATGTCGTGTACTTGGTATCTCATCTCCCAAATCTTCGATAGTAATCTCTCGGGGATTCTCGGCTTACGCTTGAGGCTTTTCAATTCGGCTGAGTAATAGGATGGGTGATGATTCTGAAGTTGCTACAGAATGCTTTCTGCAAGTCTTCCCAGTATCGGATTGAGCCCTCTTCGATCTTGTCGAACCATTGAAGCGGTAGAGCCTCTAAGGCCATGGGAAAGAAAACGGCTTTTTGCGTCATCATCTCTTCCGGCCAGCTCAATGGATTGTGAGTAGACTCGAGCCACCGTGCGGGCTCTGTTTTTCCCATCGTACTTTGAGTGGTTTGAAGGCTTGAACTTTGGGGGTAGCTTGACTTCTTGCAATCTCTCAGCGAAGCAAGGGAACCTGTCATAGCTTTCCGCCGCTCTTTCTTCAAATCCTCTTGAGGTTCTTCCTCCTCTTGGATGAGTTCCAAGATGTCGATATGTTGACTCCGCGACCTCTTCTCGCCGGCTTGGTCTTGGTGCGAGGGGCTTTCCCTCGGGGTCTCTCGGTATTGTTTACCATCCCTCCGGGGTGGCCTGGAGTTGTTGGAACCCTACGGCCTTCCGGCCTTTCAAAGACATTGGATCGACTTCTGGAACAGGAGAGTTGTTTGCCTTCGACTGCGATGTCCTGGGATCTCTTGCTCGGATAGCCTTTTGTAATGCCTCCTTGATGAGTCTCTCCTCGTCATTCAGGTCGGTAGCAGTCTTCAGGCGGTCAATCAACCCTTGTAGCCTTTCCTGGGTTGTTCGGTGATCATCTTCGACTTCTCTTTCAGATTTCGGCCTCTCATACTCATGCAGATCGGCTTGGTATTTGTTCGGGGCTTGCATGCGTGAGTTTGCCCCGATTCGGCGTCCTCCCTTCAGCTTGTTTCTTCTTAGCCTTTCTTGACGTTGGTGTTCTCCTTCGTCGTCGAGGGTTCTTTGTCCGCCGAGATGTTGGATAAGCCTTCGTCAGTGGACCTGATGTCCGGGGCTTCTGGTCGGGTAAGCGGAGTACGAGCCTGTAGCCACCATGAAGACTTCCTTTGCAGTTGTAGCTTTGGGCCGCCACTCCTTCCGCCCGGGATGGACCTTATGATGGTGGACCTCCCGTTTGTCGCCGATTTGCTTCGACGATTGGCTTTCTTTGAGGGTTCTTGGCCAATGGATGATGCACTCCTCTGGGGTTCTTATCAATACGAGCCCCCTTTGCGTGCCCTCCAAAGGAATCTCCAATCTTTTCTTCAGAGTAGTCCCGGCACAACTTCAATACGCGTGTGCTGCGTTTCGTAATCCAAAGAGGAAATTGAAAGGGTAAAGACCTTTATGTCCGGTCGGCGTGAGCTTTGTTTCTTGATTGATGGGGTTAGTCGGAAGTCGGCTATGAAGCTTACCGCACTTGGTCGTAGCCAAGCTTGTGTCCGTATGGTCGCGCTCTCCTCTACGAGGTGTCCCTTGGCTGCCTTTTATAGTCCAAGAGGCCAAGGAACTCGCTACGATCCTAGTCGGATCTGAGAGAGAGGGTTGTCCGTAGAGGAACCGAACACCCAAATCCTTTACAAGGTAACCCGACTAGTGTTCTATCCTAGTTACAACGAAGTCACCGTAGCTACGCTTCCATTGCCTTACGGGAGTTGTTTGTGGCCGCAGGCTTGGATAGAACCCCCGCGCACAACTCGGTAGAGTTCTTTGGTGATCCTGTATCCACAAAGCTCAAATACATCATTCTTGTCATGCAAAAAGAACACTCATGTGTATCTAGTGTAGTCATCAACTATGACAAAACCATACTTGTTGCCACCAATGTTAGAGTATGATGTTGGCCCAAATAAGTTCATGTGTAGCAACTCAAATGTCTTGCTTGTACTCATTGTGCTCTTGGTTGGATGTGCATTGCCATGTTGCTTGCCGGCTTGACATGCTCTACAAGGTTTGTCCTTCTCAAACTTCACATCATTCAAGCCTCTAACCAAGTCATGCTTTCTCAACTTGTTTAATTGCTTCATTCCAACATGACCAAGTCTTCTATGCCACAACCACCCTTTGCTAGCCTTTGAGAGTAACCATGTTGTCAACTTGGCTTCTTTTGACTTGAAATCAACAAGGTGAGATCACCATATCTAAATTCCTTGAAGATCATATTGGCACAATCACCACTCACCACTTCAACTTCTTAGCTTGTGAATATGCATTTGTAACCAAGATCACAATACCGACAATAGGTTGTAATCAAGACGATCAACTAGCAACACCTTTGACAAGCTCTTCTCTTGAGTAATTGCAATCTTGCCAAGACCCAACACATTGCCTTTCTTATCATTGCCAAATGTGATTAACTCATATTCATCAATGCCCTTGATGCTAATTGACTTGAACATATGAGAATCCCTGGTCATGTGTTGAGTGCACCCACTATCCATTATCCAATGCTCTCCTCCCAAGACACGGTAATTGACCTACAAAAAGATATCAATTCTTCTTAGGTACCCAAACCTTTTTGGGTCCTTCAAGATTAGTCACCAAGTCCTTTGGTACCCAAATGGCTTTCTTCTTTGAGCCCATCCATGGTGTACCAATGAACCTAGCACAAACACCATTGTCCTTCTTCATAAGCATATATGAATGATCAAGCTTAATGGAGGATACATTGGCTTTCTTGTTCATGCACTTTGGCTCTAGATGACCAACTTGCTTGCAAGCTTTGCAATAGCTACCATTGTTCTTTACAAAATGAGTCTTGTGAGTTATAAGGGCGGCCTTATCTTTCTTGGGGATATAGCCTAAGCCTTCCTTGTATAAGGATGCCCTTTGGCTACCCAAGCACATAAAGCAAGCGGTCCTCACCACCATAGGCCTTAGCCAAGGAGTGATTGAGCTCCTTTAGTTCCCTCTTTAAACAAGCATTCTCATGAATAACCATGGGATTATCATTATCTTCACTAGAAATGGATATGCTAGTGATAGAGCTAGTAGAGGTCTCACACTTGGGGTTGATTCATCAACAAGAATGTCACACGTGATGCTAGCATTGCATGTATCAACTTTATGCTCAACTAAGCACGACTTGTGCTCTTCTAGTAGGGAGGAATGAGCTTTCTCTAACTTAGAATGAGATTTCTTAAGCTTCTTATGGTCTACCTTTAGACTCTTATAAGATGTCCAAAGCTCATCAAGTTCTTGCTTAAGCCTCTTTGTTTCCTTTACGCAAGCCCTTGCATTTCTTCCTACTATCCTTGAACATGACAATGCAATCATCAAGCACGCTTTGCAACTCCTCCCTAGTGTGAGTTGGCTCCTCATCATCACTATCACTATCACTATCATCATCATCATCACTAGTGATAGATTGTACCTTGGTGGCCTTATACTAGTAGAGAAGCTCACATCGATGACAAAATACTTTCGTCACAAAAGATGTCAAATTCGTCATTGAAAACCTTCGGTGACGAATTAGTGACGAATTTGAAATCGTCATAGAATGAGCGACATATTTGATGCACCATGACGAATCATGAAATTTTCGTCATAGAAGTGTTTTTTCCCATGACGAACAAACATTCGTCATGGAACGCCTCATCTTCTATGACTAAAACAAAATGTCACCGATTTTGTCATGGAAGTGACCGCCACATGGCGCCACCTATAAAGTCCCACCCGGCCCACTTACATCTAGCACTCGGACCCAATTACATCTAGCAACTCTCTAATAAACAAGATTGTCCTCAAACACCAACACAAGTTTTTTTGACACACTTTGTCCTCACTCATGCGCATCCAGGAAGAACTTCCCGGTCGGTCACCCATCCCTAAATTTCTATAAGCCAAGCACGCTTAACTTTAGAGTTCTTTGAATTGGGGCTTCTGGAAAGAAGTTGGAACTTGTTGTAATGAGTATCGTATCAATCTTATTAAGCACTAAGTCGGGATATCACATGCTCTCCCCGTTAGGAGACCTCGGTGGGACCACAGTGGGGGGGCACCTTTGGTGGCCCACCAATTTTGTTCTATCCGGACCAAGGTCGACATGAAATGTCGGCGGTCGTAGGGCCACTACGTCGTGCGTCCAAGGTAGTGGGGCCCACTGTGGTCTCAGATTGACATAGGGCCCGGATCACCACGTGGACTTGCGATGCCACATTGTTATGTGGTTCTACATGGTGGGACAGTGGTGGTGGGGCCCCGGTTGACGTGGAATGCCACGTGGGAGCGGGACTAGTACAGTGTCGGACCACTATAGTGGGGTCCTCGTCGATGCTTGGTGGGACCGTGGAGGTGGGGCCCGTGTTGACTGGAATGCCGCGTGGCTTACAACGTGGGACCGTTGTGGTGGGGTCCACATCACCACGTCGACAGTAGTGGGACCATGGTACCAATATTTGGGACCTAGGGTCGGACCCACACATGTGGGCCCCATATTCGTGTTGAAGCATGGACATTATTGTTTTGTGACGATGAGTATGTTGTTTTGTGACGAAAGTTTATATTCATCATTGGTTCCCCACAGGATAGAGGCAAAATGATTATCTATGACGAATAGGTTTTTTGTTTTGTGACGCTCTATTGCTTTTCGTCATTATTTTTTATGGCTTGGCTCCATCACTCTAGATGCGTGACGAAGTTTCAAAATTCATCATCGAAAAACTACAGTTGCATGACAAAATTTCAAATCATCACAAGGAAATCGTCATAGAAGATCATATTTCTACTAGTGACCATGAAGCATGAAGAAGGAGTGTCGAAGAGGGAGATCTTATCATGCATAGCAAGGTGAGCTTGTCCCTTCTTCTTGTTCTTCTTCTCTTCTTCATCACTTGAAGAGGATGAGCCATCACTATCCCAAGTAGCCACATGGGACTTATTCTTTTTCTTGGGCTTCTTCTCCTTCTCATTCTTGGCATCATTCTTCTTTCTTGCTTTCTTGATGCTCTTCTCATCATCACTCTCATATGGGCATTCGACAATGAGATGACAATCATTATGGCATCGAAAGCATGTCATGTTGCCTTCATTCTTGCCATCCTTGGTCTTCTTCTTGGATGATTGCTTCTTCTTGTTCTTGTTGATGTATGTCTTCTTCACATATTTGCCTAATCTTCTCACAAAGAGGGTCAATTGTTCATCAACTTCACTTCCACTAGTAGAAGTGCCACTCTCATCATCACTTGATTCTTCTTTCTTCTTCTTGCCCTTTGATGATGAGCTTGCCTTGAGTGCCAAGCCCTTCTTATCCTCTTTCTTCTCTTCTTCCTTGACCTTCTTGTTTGCCTTGTTGATGAGCTCTTGCTTCTTCTTGTCATCTCTATAGGAGTCATCGATCATGACCTCATCAAGCAATTGGTTTGGAGTCAAGTCCTTCAAGTTTGTTCTCACAAGCACGGTGATGAACATTCCAAACCGCTTCGGGCAAACACCTCAAGAACTTCATGTTGAAGGTCTTGTCCTTGATCTCTTCTCCTAGAGCATTGAGATCGTTCACCAACACTTCATGCGGTGAAACATCTCCCAAGCACACTCTCATCTTCTTCCATCTTAAAGCTATTGAATTGCTCAAGCTTGATATAGGCCTTTGCTTGCTTGACGCCTTCGGTGCCCTCATAGCACTATTCTAGCTTCTTCCAAATATCATGAGCAACGGTGAGTGACTTGACTTGCTCAAACACTCTATCATTGAATGCCTCATGAAAAGTACTCACGGCCACATCATTGGCATATAGCTTCTTTTCTTCCAAGGCGGTTGGTTGCGCTTTTTGATTTGCAACTTCAAACTTCTTTTCGGTCACGACCCACACTTCTCTATTGATTGACTTGAGGTGTGCGGTCATCTTCACCTTCCAATAGGCAAAATTTATGCCATCGAAAGGTGGCGCCTTCTTGGTGTTGTTGACATGGAAATTCAACGCCATTTTGTCACCGTTGGTTGTTAAGCCACTCAAATACGGTGCCTCGGCTCCGATACCACTTGAAAGGTCCTAATGGCTAGAGGGGGGTGAATAGCCTATTAAAAATTCTACAAACAACACTAAGCAAGGCGATTAGTAAATAAGACGGCGTAGCGAATAAGCAAATGCTTCAAGCTAATTATGCAAGCCTCCTAGCAATTCTAGCAATTCTAAAGTCTCTAATCACAAGCAATGGCTAGGTTGCTAAGTTACTCCGAGGTGGACAAGATATACTAACTAATTCTACCACTAGGAGCTAACAAGGCTAAGCTAACTACGCAAGCTACGCAAGCTACTCACACTAAGCACCCTAACAAGATATACTACCAAAGTAATGCAAAGAGGTGCTAGAATACAATACCACCGGTGTAGTGTCGAGGTTGTAGCCAATCACCGTGATCACCAAGAAATCTCCAACGAGCAAGAACAAGTGACACGATGGTTTTTCACCGAGATTCACGTGCTTGCGGGCACGCTAGTCTCTCGTTGTGGCGACGCACCCACTTGATGGTTGCTAAGCTTAATGGCCGGTGCTAAATCCCCGGTGGGAGCTCCGGCACACCAATCACAAGAGGGGGCCAAACAAGCCACGAGCAATCCACTAGTGCTCCTTTCATAAATCTCCCGCGGGGTAAGGAACGACCCCTCACAAACCACCGGTGTGGCCTCGAATAAGCTCCAATCGAGCTCAACACCGCCTCTTGCTTCAAGCCGCTAGGGAACAGGGCAAATTTCCAAGAAAACAAGAATCCCGCGGCTTCTCCAAGGATGAAGTGCCTCTAGATGCAACCGATGATGCAATGCACTTCTATCACTCTCAATCTCACCAAAAATTTGAGTTAGTGATGGAGAGATGAGTGGAGAGGAGTCTCACAAGCTCAATAGCAAGTTGGAAGCTTCAAATGTGCAAGAGAGGGGGCAAGGAACCGGCCAAGACGCGTTCATATCCGATGGCGAGCACATGCCGTTCCAGTGTGCGGCCCCGAGGATGCGTGGAGGCGTCCCTCACAATCCGCATGGCGAGGGCGGTCGGTGAACGCCGGTCGTGGCGTGTCATGAGCCCGAGGGTCGGCCCGTCGTGTCGTCTTGGTGGTGTTTCGGGAATAAACGGTGTTGTCTGGTTTCCCGCGGCCGGGCGGCGTAATACGTCACCGGTTCAGCTTTGTGAACCCCGAGGGGTGAGATGAAGAGCAAACCGCCCCCCCGTACCCGTCTTCATCATGGACCCATCGAAATACATGGTCCAGCACTCGGCCTGGATTGGTGCTGGGGGTAGTTGCGTATCGGTCCATTCGGCCACAAAATTGGCCGGGATTTGAGATTTTATCGCCTTGCGAGGCAGGAATGATATTATCTCGCCCATGAGCTTCACCGCCCACTTCGTCACTCTTCCCGTGGCCTCTCGGTTCACGGATGATCTCCCAGGGGGAATGAGGATACCACGGTGACGGGTGCGCGAGGGAAGTAATGGCGGAAGTTTTCTTAGCGTCAATGCGATGGTGTACTGGCCAGTTTTTGCATTTGCGAAAGTACCGAGTCTTGGTGTCGGAAAGCACCTCAGCGATGAAGTACACGGGCGTTGAACCCGGCAACGTGTGCCCCTCTTCCCCGACGCTCCACTACGACCACCACGACTACGGGTAGTGGGCGTGACATAGAGGAGCAAGGTCTCTCCTGGGTTTGGCGGCACCGGGATCGGTGGACTAGTCGGGAGCTTCTTGGCGTTGCCGAGGGCTTCTTCGGCCTCGGGGGTCCGGGCAAAGTGCTCGGTCTTGCGAAGGAGCCGATAGATGGGGAGGCCCCTTTCCCGAGGCGGGAGATGAACACGCTTAGTGAAGCCAGGCAGCCCATAACCTTCCCGAACTCCTTTGAGGTCTCGGATTGGCCCAATCCTCGTGATTGCGTCAACCTTGGTTGGGTTAAACCGATGCCTCGTTTGTGAGACGATGAAGCCCCGGCATTCCTCGGGGGACCCCAAACACGCATTTTTCGAGGTTGAGCTTGACTCCCTTCTTGTTTAGACACTTTCGAAGGTTTCCCCGAGGTCTCCCACGAGGTCCGCAGTTTTCTTGGATTTGACCACTATGTCATCGAAATAGGCTTCCACGATCCTCCCGATGAGTTCTCCGAAGATGATTTGCATGCACGGCTGGGTACGTAGCCCCGGCGTTCCTCGGCCGAAAGGGCATTGTGAGGTAGCAATACATCCCGAAGGGTGTTATGAACGAAGTCGCGAGCTGGTCGGACTCTTTCATTTTGATCCGGTGGTAACCGAATATGCATCGAGAAAGGACAAAGTTTCGCATCCCGCGGTGGAGTCGACAATTTGGTCGATTCGAGGCAAAGGAAAGGGAACTTTCGGACATGCTTTGTTGAGACTAGTGTAGTCCACACACATCCTCCATTTCCCATTCTTTTTCTCTACTAATACAGGATTAGCTAACCACTCTGGGTGGAATACTTCCTTTATGAATCCGGCCTCCTGAAACTTGTGGATCTCCTCGGCGATGATCTTCGCTTGGCGTCATCAAAGCGGCGCAAAGCGGCTGCATGACATGGCAGCCGAGCCCGGTCGGATGTCTAGGGAGTGCTCGGCTTCATCCCTCGGTATGCTGGCATGTCCGAGGGTCCTCACGCAAACGTCTCGGCGTTCGCACGGAGGAAGTCGGCGAGCACCGCTTCCTATTTCGGATCCAGCTCGGCGATGGTCGGCGGCTTCTCCCCGGTTGCTTGGGATCGAGTGGGATCTTCTTGGTGCCCGAGGAGGGCTCAAAGCTCCCCGTAGCGGCGCTTGGCCTCGTGCTCGATCGTGATCTCGTCGAAGCTCTTCTTTGCGTCGGCAATGAGTGCCTCGGCGATGGCGGCGCCTCGGCGTACTCCACGCTCTCACGTCGCACTCATATGCATGGTGATGTGAGGGGCGGTCGTGATGACACCCTTCGGCCTGGCATCTTGAGCTTGAGGTAGGTGTAATTTGGGACGACCATGAATTTGGCATAGCAAGGCCGCCCGAGGAGTCGCGTGGTATGTACCCGGACCCCGAGGATCTCAAAGGTGAGAGTCTCTTGCCTGAAGTTCGAGGGTCCCGAAGCAGACCGACGGTCGATCTGGCCTGAGGGGCTTCGGTTGCTTTGGGGGGACGACGCCGTTGAATGCCGGCCCTGGCTGGGCGGATCTTGGACTTATCCACCCGAGGAGGTCGAGTGTTTCCTCGTAGATGAGGTTGAGGTCGCTTCCTCCGTCCATGAGGACCTTGGTGAGCCGGGTAATGATTGGATCCACCACCAGCGGATAAGCCCCCCGAGTTTGGGATGTGCCGAGGGTGATCCGGACCGGTCGATGGTGATGGCTTGATCCGACCACTTGCGCAGCCGGGATCGCCCGGCTCGGTCGCATACACCTCCCGTCGCTCCTTCTTGTGTTGCCGTACCGACATGTTCGGTGTTGCCGCCGAAGATCATGAAGCGATTATTCACCTTCGAGGGGAAACCCTTGTCTCCTCGGCCGCCCCTCGGGCGCTCCTTCCTCCTCCTCCTCGGGGAATGACCCACGAGTTTGGCGAAGTGTTTGCGCACCGTTTTGCACTCCTCGAGGGTGTGCTTGGGGAAGCGTGGTTACGGCACGGCTTCTTGAGCATGCTATCGAAGGTAACTTGTGGCGGGGCTCGGGACCCTTTGCGGTCGTTGCGGCCACCATGTCTTCGTCGTCTGCGTTGAGGGCTTGGCCTTTGCCCTTGCGGCTCTTGTCCTTTTCTTCTTCTTCTTGCCCTCCCGAGTGGGATCCCTCGGGCTCCTCCTCCTTACGCTTTCCTTTGCCCGAGCCACGATTGAGCGAGCCCCGACAGACCTCTTCTCGTGGCGAACTTGGTGGCGATGTCCATCGGCTTCGTTCGCCTCGGTCGGAGTCCCGGCGCCCTAGCTTCTTCACGAGGTCACGACAAGAGGTGCCGGCCAAGAAGGCCCCTATGACGTCGGGAATCCGTCACGTTAGGGAGCTCGGTCCGTTGCTTTGGGCGTCGGATGTGTAGTCGCGCAAGGACTTGTCGATTCGGCGGCGGTTCGGAGGTCCCATGAGTTACCGGGCGCGGTATGTGCCACGGAAATTCCCTCGGAAGGTCCTCTCCAAATCCGCCCGGTTTGATATGAGGTCGGTGGAAGGTGTTCCGGCCGGGCCCTAGGCGGAGTCGGAGAGGTGCGGGGCAAATTTCGATTATTACTTTATCATCGTGTGTCATTTGCGAACGGCATGCCGGTAGATGGTCGACCAACCACACCTCGGGACCCAGTCTCCCCAGTATTTCTCGATGTGGCCGGGAGGCTGAAGCGCGCGAGGGAGTGGTGCCCTCGATATCCCTTGTGAAGGCCTGTGGCACGGGTGGATCTGAGGGAGTACCCTCGGTCTTCCGACGCACTTGCGCGTCTCGTCCCGCCGGTCGCCCGAGGTGAGCCGCCTCCGTGGCGAGCCCGTGTGTCGCTGTTCTTCCCCGAGGTCGGGCGCCTCGGTTATGGTCTCGGCGGGGTCTTCTATGTGCTCCTAGGACCGGGCGGTTGCTGCGGTTGTCGACTGGCGTTCCGGACCGGCCTTGCAGGCTCGGCTACGCTCGGTCGGGCGAGCCCCTGCCGACTTTGCCGGACTCCTCCCGTCGTCGTGACGTCGCGGCCCGATCTGAAGCGGAGCTCTCCGCCTGTTGTACAGCTGCCCTGTTGAGGGAGATGTTGTAGGCCCTCGAATCTCGCCTCCCTCGGCGGTAGAGGGGTTCGGGCATTTCACGTACCGGCATGGCGGCCGCCGCCACGTTGAGGGCGCTCGTTGAAGCGGGGCCGCTATGTCGAGGAAGTGGAGGTACCCGTCAAGGTCCGCCGCGTCCGGGCATTTGTTGCGATCGTGGGCGCCGCCGGGAGCCGTCTGCTGGGCTTTGCTCCCGTTGGATGTTCCGCTCCATTTGTCGAAGTCGTCGCGGACTCTATCGCGGATCTGTCTTGCGAGATCCCCGGCTGCGCATTCTGGCGGCGGCGGCCGGCGCCGCTGGGCGGGCGAGGGCGGAAGCGGCGAATGCATGGCCGCGGCCCGTCGTGGCGATGCGTCCGCCTCATCTTTGTCGGAGGCGTCGGTGGGCGGCCATCTTGCTCTACGTTGTAGCATTCCGTGTAGGGTCATAATAGTCGTCCTCGTCGTCGGTTCCGGGGGGCACCGAGCGCGGAGGGAAGTCCCACATTCTCCGGACGGTAGTGCGATTCCGCCAGTTCTCGGGACATGGCCCCAATCGTGCCGGACCGGGGAGGCGGGGCGGGGTCTGCCGGCATCCCTTTGGCGGATGCGTTCTTCCAATGTCGTTACGTGGGATAGCATTCCGTGGGGCGGCGGGGGGTCGGCGCGCGCTCTTCTCGCGGCGGCTTCAGGCGAAGTTTCCGCCGTCGAGGGATTACGGGGATTCCTTCCAGTACCTTTGCCGTGGGACGCGTTCTCCGGCGATTAGGGTTTCGGGCATCTGGGTGGGCGGCGTCGAGGAAGGATCTTCCGGTGCCTAGGGTTCTGAGGGGACCCTCCGTGAGTCGGCAGCGGTGGTGCGTCGTCGGGTTCGGAATCCGTTGCGTGAATGCGCCTGGTGCGCGGTGGATCCGCCTTGCCCATCTTGCGCGGCGGCCGTGATGGCGGACACGCCGCATCGGCGATCTTCGCCCTTCTTTCCGCCGTCATGTCGGGGCAAAAGGATCATCTCATAGTTGTGACGGCGCCATGAACTCCAGCGTCGGAAGAACAGCGGTGTCCCAGCGGGAGCTCGTGCTCGCCGGCGGGAGGAGGTGGAAACGAAGGTGGAAACGCCATGAGGGCTGATGGAGATGTGGATTGCACACGGTGGCGTCCCTACTGGCGCGCCAAGCGCCGGCGTTTTTCGAGAGCACGGGGTGCCTCGGGTGCCCGGCAATAAAGAATTTCTAGGCCGTGTGCCTCCTCCCCAAATGGCGTCGCGCGAGATGGACACGGACACGGTGGGTTTATCCTGGTTCAGCCAACGGGGCCCTACGTCCGGCGGGTAGTGTCCCCTGCTCGTGTTACCTCGCTCAAAGGAGAGCTCGTAGTAGGGGTTATAAGCGGCGTGAGGGAAAGAAGGCTGGTCTCAAGCCCCACGATCGTGGTAGTGGTGGTGGTGGTCGTCCCTTCGGTTTCCCTTGGTCCGGATCCCCGCTAATGGGGCATTACTCCCCTTTTATAGTAGGAAGAGGGAGGTAATGTTTACATATGTGGATGCCTAGGTGGCTAATTCGAGGCTACACTTGTTGCATCGCTGCCGAGGGTTGGTTGGCTTGGGCGTTTGTTTGATGAAGACACGCGGCGTCGATCCAGATGGCGGAGCGTGCCGATTTCAGTGCGGCCCCGAGGATGCGTGAGGCGTCCCTCACAATCCGCATGGCGAGGGGCCCCGGTGAACGCCGGTCGTGGCGTGTCTTGAGCCCGAGGGTCCGCCCGTCGTGTCGTCTTGACGGTGTTTCGGGAATGAACAGTGTTGTCCTGGTTTCCCGTGGCCGGGCGGCGTAAATACGTCACCGGTTCAGCTTTGTGTCCCATCGGTCGAATTGGGGAGCGATTTGGCAGCCGATTTGACTGGGCGTAATCGATGGCCCCGGGGGGCGCCTCGTCGTTCGCGCATTTGCATTAAATGCAATTTGTTTCCCCTTCCTCCGGGGCGGAACCTCCCATGCCCGAGGGTCGGCGACCATGGGTGAGTGGGTTGGGTCACCTCGCCCGAGGATAGAGAGCTGGGTCTCCCTCGGGCGAGGCAGATTTTTCGCCCGAGAGTGGTGAGCTGGGCCACCCTCGGGAGGAGGAGGTCCATGTGCCCGAGGGTGGTGAGCTGGGTCACCCCGGGCGAGACGGGAGATTTGGGCAGAGTCCGGAGCCCGGGTCGGCCGGTGATGACGTGGAGCGTTCTGGTTCTCCGTCTTGTAAAGGTCCCTGACCTTGTCCTTCTCGAGCGTAGTGAGCTCCTTCGTCGTGGCGACTCTGTGGGCCGCTCGTGGGCGGCTCCTTCTTCATGTATGCGCCCGTGGCTCCTTGGCCTGGTCCGTCGCCTGTTGGGCCGTCCTTTGAAGCGGGATGGTGGTAGGCTGGGGTTTTTGGGCCCTAATGGGCCGGTAAATTCTCGTTGTGTGGAGAATGTCTCGGGGCCCGATATTTAGGTCCCCCGACATCACGGCATCCCCTCTTGATAGTCGGCTATCTATCCTATAATGTGATCACACGCTCTATCGTGTCTTGATCACCGAAAAAAAAAACCCTATCAAGATACCTTTGCCTTGATCTCCGGGTTCCTCTCAAGCCGATCACCGAGCTTGACGATCCAACAAGTCCACCGATATTGTCCATGTTCATGATCATCATGCTCCACGTCATCCACCTAATCCTATATCAAGTCATCACTTAGAGCAAAGGATTAGCCAACAAGTGTGTCATCAATTTCCAAAACCAAACATGAGATTTCATCCTTCCATCTTGGAACCTCCGCTCGGGTTTTGAGGCCCAAACCCGTGAAGCCGGTCACCGATGGTTTTGAGGCCCAAACTACCAAACCGTCCGCGAGTAACGTACTCCATATGCGTCCCCTGCAATTCAACATGTGTCACCGTCGTCCTCGACTGCCCGGCCACCAAGTCTTCCAGAGCCTCCCGCTCGACTGTACACTTGCAGTTGTCGATGACCCTAGGTGTCAGCCACCGCGGCTAGCTAGTCAACCGGCGTTCCAGTCCCTCGGTCCAAGCCTCACACCCACCCCATCACCGCTCCTGGTCCGTCGGCACAGCACGTCCCTACATGGGCTTCACCTCGCCATTGACCACTGGCTCCGAGCTCCATATATTTGCGCAAGCCAAGAGACATCGTCACTCAGCGTTCTAGTCCCTCGGTTCAAGCCTCACATCCACCCCTTCACCACTCCTGGTCCGTCGGCACGGCACGTCCCTACTTGGCCTTCACCTCGCCATGTACCACTGCCTCCGAGCTCCATATACTTGCGCAAGCTAAGAGACATGTGCACGTAGCTACCGTGGTAGGGTTAGTTCAACGAACTCAACCTATTCGTGGATCACATTGACAATCACTCATCACAAAACGAACTACAAGGGTACTTTTTAACCTAGTACTCACAATGGGAATAGCGGTGGTGGGACATTGGTCAAACTTTAAATGCATGCTTTGACTCTCAAGGAAGAATGACTTATAAATTGAGATTCTTCCTTATAAATTGAGACTGATGAAGTACAATTAATATGCGTGGTATATGAATATGTTGATGCCTCGCGTTTGTGTAAGAGAGAAGAGACTAGCTAGTGGGTGGATAACGTTTACAATGTTTAAATTTTTGTGATACTTTCTACTTTAAAATCGAGGAAGTCACCGGGGCGTATCCACGTTGGGGCAAGCGGGCAGCTGCCCCGACTAAATTCCGTCAAAAAAAACTAAAGTCCACACGGCAAGGCCCATCCGGCGTCCCGGCAAAAAAATAAAGAAAGAAAACAGGCCACACGCGCGGCCGATCACCCATCCGCCTGCCACCATGCATCGTCGATCTCGATCAACATACTAATCGCACGGGACGCAGCCTAGGTCCTGCTAACACGGCTTCACGGCGAACGACGATAAACCCTAGCCTAGCCGCCTAGGTCCTGCGCGCGCGCGCCGTGCGGGCAGCCGGCCGCACGGTGAGCGGCGGCGACTCGGGCTCGGCCCCGGGCCTCCGGGCAGCACGCAGCCGCAGCCTGCAGCAGCTCAATCTCAAGGTCATGGAGGAGGTCCACGAGGCGGATGAGTGGTCAAATTGATGTAAAAGAGCGTCTGATCAAATTGAGAAATGAAGGATGGGATACATTGTTGGAATTTGAGGTATAATCTCAACTTCGTATTAAAATTGTGTGATTGCAATGTTTTTTGATTTTTTAGTCGGTCATTAGAAGTTCGCCCCAGCTGTGTTTTTTTCCCGGCTACGCCACTGGAGGAAGTAATAGTGTTTAGTTGAGTTTGAAAAAGAAACGAGGCAGATGATGTCAAGCTATATGTGTGGCCGTGCGGGGCATATATATGGAGCTGTGTCTTTACGGGGCCGGCCGGCAGTTGCACAGCTGCATCTTAACAACATCTGTTCCATCATGCAATATATGGTCCAGTCCAAACATTGCATCACCGAGAGCCAATAAATATGTCTCGTACGTATACGTAGTCATCGATATGATCGAATCTGCCTCCATGTTACTCCCTCCGTCCACTGATTTTGTCACCCCGGATTCCGCGCCATCTTATTCGATCGATCGCCTTATTTAAATTTTTACATAAATATAATTTATTTTGTTACGACTTATTTTGTCAATGAAGATATTTGAATATTGATTAATTTATTTTATAATTTATATAAATATTTTGAATAAGACGGATGGTCAAATATGAAATTCAAAAGTAAAAAACGACGAAGTACACGGAACGGAGGGAGTAGGCGGGAGAAAGTGCGTGGTCGAGAGGGGCCGACCGGATCGATACGTACTGTGACGACGCCACCAGGCAACCAGGCAGGCACCAGCCTTGCTGTACTAGCAGTAGCAGCATGTACTGTACATACATAAGATATACACACGTACAGTGGACGTCCTTAGTTCGTCCGGGTTGGGTTTGGATCCGGTCCAATACGTCCAGTCGAGAGGTCCACAGAAATAACTGTTGGTCATACGCGTTTCCCACCGTAGGTGATCGATTCCAAATAGGTGTGGACCCATTGTCCGACAGGAAGGACGAGCACACCTCACGTACTCGATCGCTGTCAAAATTGCACGTTGCTCTTAGTGATGAGCCGGCTCGAGTGAGCTTCTTGCCTTAACCTTGAATTTGTTTCAAGGTCAGACAAACTTTATATATGAGTCCTATAAATGTTCGAGCTCGAGCCTCCGGTTAGAGCGTCAGGGAGGCAGGGGTGGTTCCATAGATGGACCCCACAATGATTGGACTGTGTTTAGACCGGGAGCCGGTTTTATATTTAAGACCCACACTGATTAAAAAAAAGGAGAGAAAATCATTCTCCAAACTTTCTTTTTTATGTCAGGTTCCAGTAACTTTTAATCAGGCTCCATGGATATGACCGGCTTATCCATCGATATACTCCTGCAATGTATAAAACCAGGTCCTACAACAACATTTATTGTATAGAACCGCCTTAGAGGCGCCAACTGCCGGCGTCCTTATAGTCAACTTGGTAACAGACTCACCTCCTTTCGTGCCCTTAAGGTCAAGTTCGTAACTGAATGCGCCATAGGTAGTCGATACATCTATGGAGAACGAGGTGACTGGCTATCCACCAGGCTTGGTCTGCCAAGTCTACAACAAACGAATGCTAACCAGCTGAGTACACCGCGGGACGACCATCTAAGCCAGGACAACGATCAGCAACCCGCTAGCTACACGCATGCCGTCTCAAGAGCTTCACCAAAAGGGTGGCAAAAATGGCCAACTCCCTACTAATCCGCAAGTTTCCTAGACAGTCGTCACCTGCTGAGCCGGTGATCTCATTGTCGAGCAATGGCTGGCGGCTAAGAGCCACTATAGTGTCTATATGACCACATATAGTAATAATTAGGTTAATTCAACGTTAAGGCATCGTCTTGTTTTGTAGGCTCTGATCGAAGATTTGTGTTGGATAATGTTAAGCTCATTTTAAATACATACGTTTTGCTTGAGCTCATGTGTCTAGGTGACTTATTTTAGCTTAAGTTTGAGCTGGGCTCATTTATAATCGAGCAAATCTCAAAACAGAAATATGAAACACAAATAAATTGTTAACGAACGTTGAGGTTGTTCCTCACGCCTTCTACGCTATGCTCTCTCGAAACCTCTATAGATTTATTTACATGGGCGGTCAATAATGTTTCTTTTTACAAAAACACCCAACAATTTTTAGATCCTATTGACAAAATTATGAAGAGGGCAAAGAAAAAGACAATTTTGCTTAGGAACATCGAAGAAATCAATATGGTATTCCTAATACACACCACCAAATCAGAAAATTGCCCAATACTATAATAAAAAGTGTGTATATTTGTCTAGGTTAGTGCATTGATTATTTTATTTCTATCGTATATGTAGAGAGAGAAGAGAGATAAATGAAAATTTCCCCTTGTCTTATTCCTTTAGCTTTCGATACCATCAACCTCTTTTTTGTTAGATATATGTCGAATATGTGTACGGTTTAAGTTACACTGGGACTTGAGTTGTGTACATTAGGGGATAGGATAGAGTTGTAGTCGAACTCTGTATCCTAGGGGGGAATAAATATGAGGCCACCCATGTTATAACCGTGAGATGACTTGGCGGCTGGTTTGTGTGACGGCGAGGTCGCGGGATCTCCCGAATGCCAGTGTAGCTGTTGTTTATGGGGAGGTGAGCTTGCTCTCTCTCAAACCAGTGCATGATGGAGGTGAGCTTGCTCTCTCTCAAACCGAGCATGATGGCATGACCCCACCCCACCCCTCCCCAATATCTAAACGGCTTGGAGTCGTCTTCCTCCTCTGCTCCTTCTGTTGGGCCTCAGTCGTGCTCACACTGCTCCTTCTGTTGGACCTCAGTCCTTTTATGGCAAATATACACACTTTCATAATGATGAGTTCAGATGGGGGCTTGACCACAAGGGTATTTTCTCGGTTAAAACACACTATCAGGGGGCTAATTAACCAAAACATCCCCAATATCAACAAGCGGTTATGGAAATTAAAAATGCCTCTCAAAATCAAAATCTTTCTTTGGTATCTCAAGAGAGGTGTTGTCCTCACCAAAGATAATTTGGCAAAACGAAACAGGCAAGGATCTAAACAGTGTTGCTTCTGTCATGAAAGTGAGTCGATACAACATTTGTTCCTTAATTGTCGTTTTACGAGGATGGTTTGGGCAACAGTCCACGTTGCATGGGGCCTAAAGAAGCCAAGTAGTATAACCAATATGTTCGGGGATGGCTGAACGGAATACCTAAAACAGTTCAAATCACTTGTCCTTGTTGGCGCGGCGCCTTGTGTTGGTGTGTGTGCGGCTTTGCAGAAATTCAGTTGTTTTTGAAAACAAACAATCTTCTTTTTTTGCGGGTACTCTACTCAATCACGCATTGGCTCGTTAGGTGGGCTATCCTTCAACGGCCTACTTCCTAGGAGGTGCTTGTGGAGGCATCTTGGTTCATAGAGCAGGTGGCCATGGAATTTTTTTCCCAGACACATGGTTCGCGGTCTTGTCTTAGGATTGACTGTCATTAGTGTATGTAGTTGTTCGAATTATTGTAGGCTGTGTGCCCGCGGGCAGTGGCCAGGAATTTTCAAGACATTGTATCACCTCGCTGCAATTGCTTGAAAGTAATAAAAGTTCCTTTTCCAAAAAAACACACTTTTATAAAAGGTGCTGGACATATTTTTAAATTGGTTGTCTGTATCAACAAATACCACATTTTTCTCATGTCCCTAAGCAAATTTGCGAAAAAGAAAATTGTCTCTGCAAGTCAATTATCAACGACGAACGAGATGTTCGCCTATGTAAATAGGGCCATTTACAAAGTGGATATTCATAGAGACCTGTCTCTTGAAAAGCCTAAGGCCCATAAAATATTCTCTATCGTACAACCCTAATTCCTCTCACACTGTAATTCTCTCCTAGTATGGACAAATCTAGCCAGAAACAACATCAGAGTCATTAGGGTTACCTTAACTAGAAGCATCGCTTGCAACGTGGTTGAGCCCCAAAATGTAACTTAATGTTAGTTCATTTCTTCGAGTACGAGTTTATTTGTTTTACTGTAATATCGAACTATGTAAAAACTAGCTTGAGCAGTGCTCCTGCTATATTTTTCAAAAAAAAAAAAAAAAAAAAAAGATGAAAATATTTTTCCAAAAATTTATAAATTTTATCGGGATCGACATACCCTGACGAAATCTTCCAGATTTGCGTATCCAAATCCAACTGCTCTCTCTATAATCGGGTAGAGGACGGTAGATGACGTGCACGGAGGAGGGTGGTGCGGAGGCTGAGGGCAGTGCAGATGAGTCCAGATGAGACAAGGCTTTTGCGTACTCCCTCCGTCCCTTTATGTGTGTCGCCCGGGAAGCGTATTTGTGAGGGAAACACGATTTTTTAGAGACAAACATTTAGGGACAGCGGAGTAGGAGATTGTTGAGCAAGAAGAGGTGATCCCTTTCGAAGTTTCGATCTCTCTCTAGCCTCCTCTCTTTGATCCTCCTCTCCCTGGTCTCTCGCCTACTCATGTAGATCTGGTTCTCCTCATTCTATATTCGATCTCTCTCTAGCCTCCTCTCTTTGATCCTCCTCTCCTGGTCTCTCGCCTACTCATGTAGATCTGGTTCTCCTCTCCTCATTCTATATATTTTGCATATGCTCTTGATCCAGAAACGCTTACAATTTGCTAAATTTATTTTATAAGTTAATAACATTATTCTTTAAGTGAAACATGACAAGTGCATCCAGTGCTATCCTAAAAAATAAAAGCTATGCAGTCGGTCACTCGCAATAGAGCTATTGTTTGGACAATTAAAATTGGCATTTAAATGGGAAAGACGACCAATTAAACAAAAACAATACCGCCATGTATTGACGAGAGCCTCGCGCCGCCCCTCGCGTCGGGCGGCTCGAGGGGGCGAACCCTAGCCGCCGCCGCCGCCCTCCCCCTCCCCCCCTCGCTTTGTCGCCGTCGGAGAGCGCCACCGGGAAGCCTCGGGCGCTCTCAAGGATGGTGGCGGCGGGCTGCACCTTGGCCTCGCCTCGGCTCCGGCGGCGCGACGGAGGCGACGCGCGTTGGAGGCCGCCCTCGGTGCTCGCGGGCGGCCGGGCGGCGGAGGCGATTCGACGGGATCCGGCCGCCTCCCGATCCGCCCCCTCGCCTCGGATTCGGTGGCTCGCCGGGCGACGGCGGCGGGGCGGCCGCCCCGCTGCCGGGCTTGTGCCTCGATCCGGCGCCTCGGGCGCGGCGGGCGCACTGAGCGCGGCGACCGATGGAGTGGTGAGGTGGCCTCCGCCGGGGGCCACCGTGCCGCGGTGATGGAGGGTGTCGGCGGGGTCTTTGGAGCGATTTGGAAGTGATGCGGACGTCGCGGCGGTGGCGGATGGAGCGTAGGGCTTTGGGCGGAGCGGCGAAGGTCCGACCCATGGTGGCGTAGTCGACCGCCCATATCCGGGCGCCGGAGAACCCAAAGGCGGGCTGATCCGGCGATCCGGGGACGATGGGCATCGCAAAGACGCCGGCCATGGAGGTGGTTCTCGGGCGGCGGCGATGGTGAAGCATTTGGTTCGACCGTATCGGAGAACCCGGTGGCCGGCCATGGTGGCTTCAGCAGCCCGTCAAGGTGGAGGAGTCGTGGAAAGGGACGGCGAGGGATGGCAGCGGACGCCGGCTTTTGTATTCCAGATTTGTATTTCGGCGATGGTGCACGCCGCCGGGCGGTTGGCGTCGTGGCGTGGCCCGGTGAGACATGGCATTGGCCGCTCACTACTACGGCGACGGTGGCGCGAGGGCGCCACTTTCCTCGCCGGAGGCGCCGTCTTTTCAAGCGGATCTCTACGGTGAAAACCTACACCCGGTTGGGTGGGCGGCGATGGCGTCTTTGGATGGCATTTTTTCGTTGGAGACGTCGTTGGTGGAAGATCCCTTGGATGTCGGCCGACGCCGGCATCAAGGTGGCGGCTCATCGCACAAGCTTATGGGGTCTTATCTTTGTTCTTGCCGGTTTACGAGGATCCGGAGTCTCCATTGGTGGGACGAGTTTTAGTTGTTTTATTTTTAAAAAAAGTGCACCAGTGTTTTTCGGGTGGCTTCGCCTTACCTGCACCACGCTTTTTTCGGTTGTAATTTTGTTGGCCCGATGCATCCTCGGAAGATCAGGCCGGAATATAATTTCCATTATCTAAAAAAAAACGATACATCATGAACCACAAGCAAAACAGCCGTTGAAGTGAAGTGTGCATGGAAGGAAAAGCCGGTCTTTGCATGGCTTCCCACTCGCTCTCGCCATCAAATCTTCCAACAATTTTTCAGGAATGCCTTCACTTTGCAGTGATAAAGACAGGCTGTGCCACGGAAAAGTGGTATGCGCAAAAGGCAAGGGGACAAAGGGACATCTACGTGATGTAATACACTTGCAGTGTTCCGGCAATGGCATGAAAAGCCTAGCGTTCGATTCATCCAGTCGCCTGTCTCCATGCAGCACGACATATGGGATTGGCGAAACAGTACTGTTAGATGAATTTTGGTCAGAATTCCAAAATTTTGGCCAAACGTTTGTTTTCTAAACACACCCTCAGTTGTAGGCGTGTCAAGGCAAGATCCCAGTTAAACGATTATCAAAAATAAAAAATACAAGTTAAACGCACCATGGTTGATGGTTCCGTATATTGGAGCCTAACACGTTTTGGCTGAAGCTGACATGCATGTTTCACTTGTTTCCCAGCTATTCCATGTTCGCTACATTCCCAAGCATCAAAGATAAACAATACTCCCTCCGTTCTAAATTGTAGTTCACTTTGGGCTTGTCTAGATTCATTTCTTTTACTATGTATCTAGACATAGTGTATAGCAAAATCAAGGAGTATCTTGAAAAGTCAAAGTGAACTACTGATTTAAGCGGAGAAGATCGTGGTTACGCCCAAACCAAAGATCATAATTACTTCTCGGTGACTGGTGCGTTGTCACTATAACTAACTACAGTATCATGTTACTGCTCCTGCTAGTCTGAAATCATAACATCATCAGACATTGGACAATAAAATAAGTACTAGTGGCAAGCAAGAAAGATGAAAAATTGGCATTGGCTTAGAACCCCAAAAAGACCTCATTGGCTTGGAAGTGCCTATCCTTCTTTCCCTGCCTCCCCCAAATTACCAAACCACCCCGTCCCTCCTCTATATATACCGCTTTCATTTCCTGCTCACCACTCACCAAGACCTCGAGCTCTCACCAAGACATCAGCAGCGCTCATTTGCCAGCCTTTGCTTCCAGCTAGCGGCCGGCCAGCCAAAAGCCAGCCAGTAGAGTAGACTACCTGCTGCGTGTGCTCGCCTTTAGCGGCAAGAGACCGAGACTTCCTTTCCGTTCACGACAATGCAGTACGCGGCGGCGGAGCAGGCGTGGTACCTGCCGGCGGCGGTGGCGACGGCGACGATGGCGGAGAGCGCGGTGGCGCGCGTGGAGCGGCTGGCGTCGGAGAGCGCGGTGGTGGTGTTCAGCGTGAGCAGCTGCTGCATGTGCCACGCCGTGAAGCGGCTCTTCTGCGGCATGGGCGTGCACCCGACGGTGCACGAGCTGGACCTGACCCGCGAGGACGCGAGCTGGAGCGCGCCCTCGCCCGCCTCCTCGGCTACGGCCCCGCCGGCGCGCCCGTCGTCCCCGTCGTCTTTATCGGCGGAAAGCTGGTCGGCGCCATGGACCGGGTCATGGCCGCGCATATCAACGGCTCCCTCGTCCCGCTCCTCAAGGAGGCCGGCGCGCTCTGGCTTTGAGCTAGCTAGCTATATAGGCCAGCAGCCGGCCGCGCGCCATCGCCATTGCTGGTGACTCGTGCCAACAAACTAGCAGCTTCCGTTGTTATCTTGCATGTATGTTAGTTCGTTGTTGATGTAGAACTTGATGTCACTTGCTAATCAAACTAAGGTACGGTGATAGGAGGATATACATCCATGGACAGGGCTGGGTGGTGATGGTAGTAGATCAGCTAGTGATGCATGAGATGAGATTGAGCGGCTTAGTGTGTGCGAGTAGTGTGTGCAAGAGAAGAGAGGCTGGTACCGTGTGTGCTTTTTTCACACTACTACCTACTGCATGCCTCCGTCCGTGAGTTGTGTGGAGTGCCGGTGCGTGCATGTGGTGTTTGACGCATGCGCTGGATTTGCTTTGCTTGGTGCTACACTGCTACCACTCTTGTTCAATTTGATATCCTTTAATTTTAATACCTTGCTTCTCCTCTCACTTTTATGGTCCCTTTGTCTACTATTATCTGTTTGTGCTCTTGGTTCTGGATCAGATTATTGTTCTATTGCATGCAATTGGTAATGTTTGTAACTCTTAGAGCAACTCCAAGAGAAGGCTAATAATAGCCCCAAAACTAAATTTGCATGATTAGGAGAAAAATCACTCCAACAGCTCCCCGAACCTTCCCCCAATATTTAGTGACTCTAGATAATTTAGTCGGGGCCCCTGGTATATGCAGAGCAATGCAGCGCCCCCCAACCTTCCTCCTGCGCTTGTTCTGCACTGCTCGCGCCAACTAATTCTATTTTTAGGATTATCCTCATGCAACTAATTGATGATGTGACAAGTTTAAATCTTTTTAGGTGCAACGTATTGGGGAGCTGGTGTGGAGTACACTAGTTTTTGAGAAACAATTATTTAAGAGGGCCCCTAATATATAGAGCTTTGGGGGTTATTTTTTTGGAGAACTCTTGGAGTTGCTCTTATACTCCCTCCGGTCCTCTACATCGGCTAATTCCAGACACCAAAAGTTCAAACATAAATTTCCAAAGACCAAGAAGGGCATTAACTCCGAGTAACAACCTCTCCTTCGTTTAACCGGCTTTCCCTAGTCCGGCAGATATTACGTCCAAAAAAAAAAAACGGGCGTACGCCAGATATATAGACCTAGGGAAATTTTCATGGATGGCTAGAAGCATAAAATAGAAATTGATTTCTTTAGACAAGTTAGTCTCTACAACCATTTTTTATATATGGATCTTGATGGAGCCAGATCGATATATATGTTTGTGGCATGAGACTTAGAATAGAACAAAGAGATTAAAAGAAATGCCTCGGTCTTCATTCAAAGAAACAGTTAGCTGCAGAATTCGCATACAAAAACAATATACGAGTAATTCAAAAAAAAAAAAAAAAAAACAATGTACCAGTAATAAAACAGTCCAATATAGACCGAGGGAACGTAAACGGTACATGGACCTCTTGGGAACATAAAAAATGTGTAGCACATCTAATAAACCCACTTCCTCCATCCGAGTGTGCGTGCGTGTTGAGCGCGTCTGCGTTTGTTGTGTAATCTTAAAAAAAAAAAAAGGATGTGTGCCACATCTAGTAAACCTAAATTTGATTAGGTTTGAAGATAACGTTTGTATTGCTAAATAAGTTTATTATTAAAACATATTTAGCAATTCATTTAATGATATCAATTATGCGCTAAACTTATATTTTCTTATATACATTTGGTCAAAGATAAAAATATTTTACTTATCGGGAAGTGAAAATGACACTTTTTGGAAGATGGACATAGTATTAAAAATTATTTGATAATAAAAAATAAAAGTATCTGATTTAGGACAAAACTAAGATGATATCTTAAAAAAAGTTGGAGCCAGTACTTCATGTACAATTCAACAGCCTTTTCTATGGCGCTTGTGATTCTACGAGTGTGTCTCGTGTTGTGCTAGAGATTGACTCCAGTACTGAAGTGCTGGTTTCGATCAGGTTTAGGGGCCGCCGTTTCTTTTTGATTTCTTCATTTCTTTAATGGCTAGAGCTATTTCCCATTGCGACGTGTGCTGCTACGTGAGTTTTCCTTCTTTTTCCCCCTTTGTTCGAGATAACAACTTGGTACTGTTTGCTTCTCCTGTGTCTCCTTGCCTGTGTCCTTTTGCTGCCTGACGGTCGGCCGTCTCTCTTCGCATGTCACTAGCTCCGAGCACCACCACACAAAGATTGTACTCGTAGGAGGAGTAGTTGCTTTGAAGAGCACTTTGGTCTTTGGCCATGGCCAGGAGTACCACGACGAAAGAATAATGCTAGCTAGCATGCCTGCATGCTGCTCTCTTTATCAAGGGCCGGGAAAAGGTGCAGACACGTTAAAGCAAACACAGCAACTTGGTTTAAAGATGTCACAGACGCATGCAATTAGAGACAAACTAAAAGGGTTGGCGTTTAATCAATTGTTATATGCATGGGAGTAGTACTAGTGCCACTAGCTAGATGGTGGTGTTCAGGCTTAAACTATTGGTACTGGAAAGTGTTGCTTTGGATCATCTATCTGGATATGAATCGATCGAGAGATTACCTTGCAAGTAGTTGTAGCAGTTGCAGGATTTGCAAGCCTAAACCTATCATTGCCCTTTCGTACCGACGTATGATGCTTTGGCTGCACGCACCAGCTTACCCATCAGTATTAAGTACGTTGCGCCGCTGAGCTTTTGGCTATGTACGGTTCGGATAGTAGCTTTTGGCAGAGACCGCACCAAACACTTTAGGAGAAAAATGCTATTTTCTGTGTATGGAAAAGGAGTCATTGGAGCCGTTCCAAACAAACACGTATAGATTGACTTTCAATCATCAAATACACCTTTTGTTCATTTTTATAGAAAATGGCCGTTTGATTGGAACATTGTGTTTGTAGTTTTTCATAATCAACTCTTCTTCTCATGAACAGATTCCTAGATGGGATGTCAAACTCCACACACAGATCTTCAGAAATACAAGCGAAGGACGAAGTTACAAGGTCCAAGATCCCTAGAAACATCAATACAACAGCTCATGTCTTAGCATCTCAGGCTAGGCAACATTTGAATGTAACTTCAGCTATTTCTGTCTCCTGCCACAATGCTACTCATATCTCAAGCTGCCCCCCTTAGGGATGCTCTCGATCATGTACCATGGGGATCTTTCTCCCACGCTTTTAGTGTGTGTTTCGCTAATTTATAAAGTATGTTTGTTATCAAAAAATATTCTTTTATGAAATAGGAGGGGCTTGCACCCCTCTTGGAAAATTATGAAAACTAAAACAGTTTACAATCTACGAAGGACTCATTAAACAAAACAAAAAAAGTCTAAGAAAATGAGAAGGATTATAAAAATCTTCTAGCCATTTAATCAACTCTAGAATAAAGAGTTGTCTTTGCTAGTAGAATAACCGAGAGCAAATTCCTTCTTGAGGATCAATTCTGATGATGAACCATTTTTTTTTTTCATATTTATATACCCTTTGCCGTGATAGTATTACGTGGTGTATAAATGATCTTATGGTGGTGCGAACGAAGTTCCACCATGTTGGATCAAGGCCCTAATGCCCAAATCAAGGTCCCCTTTCTTTCGCCGAAGTTCGAGCTTATCATTGCACACCAAAGATGATGTACTTCCTTCGTTCTCAATTATAAAACGTTTTGACTTTTCTAGATATATTTTTCTTTTATTATGAACTTAGATATATGTAGTGTATATCTAAATACACACAAAGTTTTGAAAATCGGTGATTACAACGAGCCTAGTCGCTTCTAATCGCTAGGTTTTGAACTAGCGCCTCGACTAGGGGGTAGTCGGGCCTCAAGTCGAGCGGATGCCGTTCTTTGGGTGAGGACGAGGCCGCCGTGCCTCCATCGTGTCCGCCCGTACTGTCGAGAGGGGGTCGGCCGTTGGGGGAGTGAGCGCCGCCGGGGAGAATGGGTCGGGTGTCGGGGAAGGGAGGGTCATTGGGGAGAGGGTCGGTTATCGAGGGAGGGAGCACCGCCAGGAGAGGATCGGGCGAGGGAGCGCCGCCAGAGAGGAGAGGGTCCAAGGGTGACAACGGGTGGTAGGAGCGGGTGATGGCCAACATAGGTGGAGATTAGGGTTTACACGTATATATTTTGGGGCCTAGTGGGCCAGCCAGGATGGTTGGGGGTCTTTGGTGGGGGGCGGGCTAGTTGGGGGAGCTGGTATAGTAATAGAATATATGTATATTATATATTGAATATTGATATATAAATATAAATTGGCAAAACGCCTAGGATCGCTTAATTTGGACTAGTCGCTAGGCTAAGGGTCATCGCCTAGATTTCGTCTAGCGCCTAGCAAAACTTTGAATACACAAGTCTAGTGCGGACTAGTCGCTAGGCTAAGGGTCATCGCCTAGATTTCATCTAGCGCCTCGTATAACTTTGAATACACAACCACAAAAGCTATATGTCGAGAAAATCCAAACGTGTTATATATAAATTTGGAAAAGAGGGAGTATTACATTTTCTGATAGATTTGTGTGGTTGCCTACATTATGTACTGTTGGAGTACATTGATACGCTCACGTGACAGAAGTATGACACCATGCACAGCGCTACTAGATCTTGCATGTACATGCAGGCGCCGCGGCAGGCAGACAGCTACAAAGGCAATAATAATGCATGGAGCAGGAACAGAAGACGGTATGACTGGCATTAATGCGTGTTGGGTAAAAGAGCGAAGGCTCCGCCAAATCGGCTTTCGGCACGGCGCACGCACCCGTATAAAGCCAGGCCTCGCAATCGCATCCATGCTACTAGCTGATGCTGCTGCCTCTTTCAAAAACACGCACGCGCTGACGTGCATGGAGACTCCCTCGTCGTCAACCGTACTGGCACTACTCCTACTCCCTCCGTCCCGAAATGTGAGTCGCTGGAGCTACAGTGTTTTGTCCCAAAATGAGTGTCGTCGCCTACTAACCATCCTAGGCAGTAGTAGCTGTACGCCTGCACAGCAGAGGGTGCAGAGCACCCCACGTTGTCGACCACAAAGCCACAAATCTTATCCCTTCCCTCGGCACCATCAAAGCACACTGTTTTTTTCCCAAAAAAAATCCCCACCCTCATCCCATTCTGTGTGCCTAAGCTTGCAGGCTAGCCGGACTGCTCCACAGCAAGAGCTCCACGGCGAGGGCGGAGATGGCGTGCTCCGTCGCCGGGGACGAGTTAGACGATTCACTCGACATCTCCTTGAACTCGCTCAGCAAGCTCAAGCTGTCCGGCAATCTGGACGCCTTGTTCAAGAATGCCACGGAGAAGGGGACCGCGGCAGCGCCGGAGACGCACAAGCAGCTGTGACCGTCGCCGGAGACGAAACGGCGCGCAAGCTGGAGGCGGAGCTCCACGCGCGGGACGCAGAGGCCGAGAGCACGTGCACCGCGCTTCCCGACGAGCTCCACCCACGCGTGGCCTGGCCTGGAGGAGCGGCACACACCTCCACCGTGCACATGCTCAAGCCCACGCCGCCATGCTGGCCACGCCCGCACCCGTGTCTAGGAAGGTCGCGTCGGGGGACAGGAAGGCGTAGCGGCGCGGGCAGGTGGCGGCGCCGGCGCGCCTCGACGAGATCTCCGCCGACGGCGCCGCGCTGGCCGCGGCCGAGCGCGCTGCTGCGCAGGCCGCGCTCGCTGCGCCCCTCAGCGCCGCCGCCGCCGACGGGGTCGCCGCGCGGCTCGATGCGGCCGCCGCGGAGATGCCGAGGTCGCTGGAGCTGAACCATGAGAAGGAGGCGGAGGTGGCCGTCGTGTCTAGGAAGGTGTCGAGGCTGGAGGCGGCCGAGATCTAGCGCCTACGGCGGCGGCGGCCGAAGCTAGTGCTCGAGCCCGCCGTGGCTCACGAGGGAGCTAGCGACGCTGAGCCGGAGCAGGCCAAGCGCGTTTTGCGCCGGTGGATGGAGCGCTCTCGCCCTCAGCGTCTTCCTACCGCCTTTGGCGCCGCTTGGAGCGCGCCTCCCGATGCGATGGGTAGCAGGAATAGCACGTCGGTCCAAAATGTACAGTACAATGAATCATTGCTTATAGGGGCGTCAGGGTCATTTCCTATTCACCTTGGTAGCTGGTCCGTGTACTCCGACGACTCACGTTTCGGGACGGAGGGAGTACATACTTACTAGTATACAGTAGTACAGTAGACACTGCAAATAAAAAAATGTGCACTACGCTGTAAATTTTCTCATAAATAGGGAAAAAGTTGAGTGAGGATCATTTCTATCAAGAAATGACGTGGACTGTTCGGCTCACATTGAGGCATCGTATATGTCTTTTTAACCACATGTATGGTAAATCAGACATCAACTGCACCGTGTTTTTAGTGAGAATCATCCTACAGTAACTTACATAGGACCAGCGACCAGCGTGCAGTGCGGGCTTATTAGTAGCACTGGTGGTCTGCTGGAGTAGTAGGAGTTAGGAGAAGCCTGGCCGCGGCAGATCCGCTAGGGCCCTCGTTAGCTCGTGTCGTCCATCCATGCGATTGCGATGCGATGCCATCCAATTGATACGATCCTCCTATCTCTCTCTCGTTCTCGTCCTCCTAATAATGGCTAGCTAGTCCGACAGTTACAACCAACGCAAGCGCGCATGATTTTGTTTGCGTCTTTTCTGCTCCGGCCGGGGTCCAGTAGCCGGCCGGCCGGCAATAACCAACATTTTATGCAGCACTTGCGCTAAGCAGTGACGTCGTTAGTACGTACTACTCCAGTAGTGTATAAAAAGTACTCCTACACCACTTATACAAGTACTAATTCCATGGTCTAATTGATGATCAAATTCACAACTCATTTCACGCGTTCGAGACTTTGGTTTCCCGGCCGGCTACAGCTGCAAAAGATACTGCTAGGAGGAACATGAGCCGAGACGGCCGAGGAACTGGGCGACCGTTGCCCCGAAGCTCCGGTCGGTGTCCGGTCCCCCGCGGGGCCAGGCGAGGAGCTGACAGCTGAGGTCGACGCCACGCCACGTCACGTACGTGGGGGTGACGTCGGCGGCCGGGGTCGCTGACCCATGCCCACTGCTCTCGACCAATGGATCGGACCGGTGGACGCGACGGCGGGCTTTTGCTGGAGGGCCGACAGCCTTGTGGCGCGAGCCGAGCCGGCCGTCGATGGCTCACGACGGCGCTGGCGGCCCCCATCTGCAGCCCGCGCGGGGGCGCAGCCGCGGGCACGCGCGATCGATCCCCAGGGCCACGGCGCCCATCCCCAGGCCAGCTGCCGCGCCGCCGCATCGGCCGTCCGCAGCACCACCACCGGCACGCCGGCCGCGATCCGTGCCACCTGTCTCCGACTAGAAAGGGTCGCGGCGTTGCCGCTTGTGGTGTGTGTATGACCGGTGCTATTTTTCTTTGGAAGTTATTATTTGTTGTGTAGTGGATTCATTAACTATTAATATTATATTTGATATAGGCTTTGTTTCATATGTGTGGTAAAAATAATTGTATAAGATTAATGTGCTTAGTTATTCTTTTATATTTTTGTCATGGTTTGTGGCATATTATTGTACTTGTTATATATTTTGGAGAGTTAGACATTGTGAAGGTATTTTTTTTAATTTATACGTTGTTTTGGGTTTTCAAATGTTAATTTATTTCATTTTATTTTTTTATTGAGAGTTAGAGTGACTGGTTTAGTATGGTGGTTAGCCATGCATTGGTGTATTATGTTATATTTTTACATTTGTTATTGAAATGGAACTATCAATTTTTTTGAAGGAAAGAGGCTAGAAGTATTTATTAAGTAGACAAAAGTTTAGCGTGATGATATTTTATCATAAGGAGTTTCAAATAACTGGATTTTCTAGTTTATGTTTTTATTTGATTTTCATATGTACCCATACAAAACATAAGAACAACAATACAGTAAAAACTTTCGATTAAAATATGTTATATTTTGGACCACTGCATAGATTTTTTTATGAGGATTCGAAATAAATTAATTTTTAATTTTATATTTTTTCTTTGGTTTACTATACAATTTCAAAGTTACTAAATTTATTCGTAAAAGAAAAAGAAATAAATGAGGGTAAACAACGGTGGGTGAAATTCGGCCAATTAAGGCCCAACCAGGCCCAAGTGGGAGGTAGGCCGGCCTGGACTGTACGTATATTTTGAAACTACTAGAGGGTTTTTCAGCAAAATGTTTTGTGAGAGGCTCTGGACTGCGGGTTAGATTTTGTATAAGTGCGAGGGCTTTTTTATGAAGTGGCCTAGACTTGCCCGATCTAGGCCGTTCGTTCGGCCGATCGGACGGCCGTGTGTTGCCCGCGACGTGGCCACTCTCCCTGGCCTTCTTTTTTGTTGCTGGTTTCGTAGGGAGAGAGATGGTTCCCCCCGCCGCGAGCCGCAGTTCTGCACCCTCTTTAACCTTGCTGATGCAACGCCGAAAGCAACTCTCTCCCGGGTCACCCATCCGATCCCATCGGTCAGAGTTCTCTCGCTTGGAGATTCGAATGCATGCATCGGCAGTCTACAGAGTACCCGTACACGACACACCTTTTGTGCATGCGAGTCCTGCTGGTAAACCGACGAACGCACACCAGAATGATGATGATGGTGAACTGGATCGAGCATGCATGCATATCCTCTCCACGCGTAATTTCGTCTCGTTGGCTCGTTGCTAATACAAGTACTGTATTCTCCGGTGCCCTGCCCTACCCGGCCTACCTGTATAAATTAGTCGCTTCGGCACCTGGCTAATTAACCTCCACGGCCGGCCGGCAGAGGCAGCCATGTGCACCTGTACATACGTGGATCGTCGCTGGATGTGGGTGGCCACCCACCCACCGCTGGCGGACAAGCACGGCGCCGTGGCAACCGACATCTCCACATGCACGCGACCATGTGCATGGTTACGTGCACACACGCACACACAGACACAGGCACAGCACAGAAGCATGCATGCAACTCCCAAAAAACAACTTTTCCTCACATGTACTTTTGACTCTTGGTTTTTCTAATGCTCCTGCTCCTACTAATCCTGACCCGTTAACCTGCCACAACGCTAGCGTCGTACGTCTCCTACGTCGGCTAGCACACGTACGCACGCACTCATGCAGGCGGGTGTCCGCGCACGCAGACGCGCGCTCGCGGACAGGGGCGGGGCGTGGAACGACGCCACGCACAAGCACAGGGGATGAGTGAGAGGGACAGGGGGCGCCACGCCCACGCCGCTCTGTCGCTGGCTGTAACACATCTCGCAAGCAAGTGTAGGGCTTGTGCTTGGACCCTTGTTGAAGTTCTCAGGGAATCCTTGTCGCTGCCGGCCTGTCGTCAAACCCTTGGCTGCAACTCCAACGGCCAACGGGGTGTGTGTGCAGTGCAGTGCAGTACCTCGCCTCGGGAAGAGCAAGTCAAACACTTTTTCCTGGGGTCAGCCGGCACGCTGCTTCTCGCTCTCGCCCTTCTCGGGTTGCGATTGCGGCTAGTCGGCCTATTGTAATTCGTGCGACTGACTGAACTACGGCCGGGTACTCCTACACGTACTTCCCGCCACTGTTGCTAGTGAATGTATTGACAGAGAAGTTTTGAAATTAAACGCACGAAAACATATGAAGTTAAACATATTGACTTGCGAGTTTTTCAGGTCCATCCGTTTTAGGTGGTTCACCGTAGGATGATTAATTATGGGTAAATTTTTCCCTATCTATCCTCTTAAATATGCTCGGGAGTATGTTCCATATGAGAAATGGCAAGCCAATCACAACGGGAGCTGGGGCAATACGTAGGTTCATATAACCGTTTAATGTGGCATACTATGTGCCTGTAATTGTTCATTTGAAAGTTAATGCGTACTGCCTCGGATTAAAAGACTAGTCCGCATGCGCATAGTACGTAGACAGTCATTTGGCCACAGAAATTTTTACTACAACGCAGGCTACAAGTTAGCTAGTGGTCCCGAGCTGCAAGGACGTCACTTAGGGCGCCTCCATGGTTCTACCAAATCGCTATTTAGGAGGAATCCTATTGGTATCAATGATGATTACAAATAATTTAAATTTAGATGAGACATATAAATAAGAAAAAATAAACATTATAGTTGAGAGTTATGTGAGAGAGATGTTTCTAGGAGATTGAGCTAGATTAGATATTTATTAGTCGCTAGCTATTTGGGAGTCGCTAGCTATTTGGCCTCTCTCCTCGATAGCCAATGAACGTGTTACTTTTTTTTATTATTTTTATACCTCATCTAGCTAGCTATTTGAAAAGTGCCGCTTCATAGCCAATAGAATTCCTCCTCTATATATTCGATCACCATTGGAGACGCCCTTAGTTTCTGCCAGAGCAAGCGTACATGCAGTGGTCCCTAGCAAAAGCAGCTGCCTCGTTGCTCCATCGCGCTCTCCAGTTGCTGCCCACGACTTTTTGTCAGCCGAAGCAGTTACATCTTCGAGACCCCTGACACACTGCAAGGCTACTACCGGTGCATACGTGGACAACTAGTGAATACGTGGAGCATGAGGCAGTACGCCACTCTGTATCGTTGGAGAAGCCCTGATGTGTTCTCTTAAGAAAAGCAGAAATAGTGAGCAGTGTGAAAGTAATTATCACACCTCAAGCGACACTGTGGACGGGGCTCTCCATAGGGATCCACCAAATCAACCACAACAAGCTCATAAAAGGGCATTCTAGCAGCATCTATACATGATAGAGAAGTAGCATGTACAAGGAATCCGCCTAGAACGAAGCACATTGTCAAGGGGCTCACGGCGCAATGGCAAAGGCCATTGGTTGGGGCTCCCACGCCAGGTTCAAATCACGGGTGCGACACTTTATCCTGGATTTATTTTTAGGATTTTCGGGCTGTGCATTAAGTGGTAGGCGGCGTCACTTTGTCGATAGCGAGGCGCCGGTGGTGACCGGAACTTCAAGATTTGCCGGCCTCGGTCCCCGAAGGTGCTCATAGGGGTAGGGTTTTGCGTGACGTGTGTTCATAGGGGTGAGTGTGCGTGCGTGTTGAGCGTCTGCGTTATCTTGTAAAAAAAAAAAAAAAAAAAAGAACGAAGCACATTTGGAGATCGATGCTCAAAGTGAAGAGGTCGAATCCAAGCGCCCCAATGCTTTCCCGCAGCAGCCACAACCAGCTCCTGCGCGTTCTCAAAGATTGCTAGCAATGGTGGGAGGAGGAGGAGATCCGGGAGGGAAGGGTGGAGAAAACGGGGCCGTACGCCCCAGGAAAACCGCCGCCCCCGCGTCCGGCAAGAGGCGTGTCTTGCCGCCCCCAGCTGTGGTATATTAAATTAATTAATTTAATTATGTAATTTTATGGACATTCAAACATTGGTAAAATTTTATGAAATTAAAATAAAATATATAAGGCTTTAGAAACAATTTTGTTCCATTTATGCTGGAACATAATATTTTGTTTGATTGTAGAGATAGTGTTGTGTGGTTTGAATTCAAACTCAGTTTGAATTTGGATAAAGTTTGCAAAAATCAGAAGAAGTAAAAAAGTTTTTTTTTTTTTCTTGCCTGGGCCAGCACATTGCTCGCGGCCCAAGACAGCACAAAGCGGGCGGCAGCTCACCCAAGCAGCAGCTGCAGGCCCAGCAGCAAGGGCAGGCGGGCCAACGCGAGCAGGGAGCAGGCCGACAACGCTATGGCCTGGCAGGGGGTGCGATAGGCCGGCCCAAATGCCAAGATGCAGCAGCAGCAGCCCATTCCTTCAACCTTTCTCTTTTCATTTGAACAACAAGATCTGGTCCAAAAAAAAAAAAAAAAAAAATTGAACAACAAGAACAGCAGCACTTCCAGCAAGCATAATATCTCATTCTTGATTCAAATGTTTAATATTTATTAATCCAAATGATATATAACATATTTTCCATAGCATGTCAAACCTCAAGAGAATAATTAGATAGCATTTCTTAAACCTTTCCGAGAGATAACTCACCATCACACAAGTCACTAACCCAAAATGCAAATGCAATATGAAATTCAAGTTAGTGGCACTAGGTGAGTAAAACAATTAAAGTTTTTCCCTCTTCATAACCTAAATCACTCATACCATCTATGGTGTCTTGAGTGTAAACAAAAATAGCTCTATCATTATATATTTGCCTTGAGTTCATTTTTTTTTTTTATCTCTCTTTCTTCTTTCATGAGTTTGATCGTTTCACCATGTCCATGATCATCATGCTTCACAATATGCAATCCTATATCATAAGAACACTTAGAGCAAATGATTAGTATACATAGATTTCATCAATTATCGAAAACGAAAAAAAAAAAAAAAATCACTACCTCTTCCCGTCTCGTGCTCTAATATTATAGTGAATTGATGCAAAAGAAACTGAGCAATCTGTCGGTGACTAGTGAATTATTGTGTACGATACGTCAATACCTTTACGAGATTTCACAACTTTCACATGCAAAGTGTGTCTTCGGTAGGTTGGTACATTCAACAACTTGTGAAACAACGGCTTCCTTTATTTAGGATAAAATGAAAAGAGAGCACGCTGTTGCGTTTTGGCTCTCTCTTGATTATAACATAAGTATGGTATGTTGGATCCACAACTTTGCTAATTAGATTTGGCTGTGGTGAATTCAAACAAACTAAACCAGAGGATAAAATGCACACAATCTATTTAACTATTCAACCTAACTACCCCCCTCTATCCCTAAATAATTATCGTTTGTGCTTTCCAAGAAATAACTTTGACTAAATAGATGTTAAGATATATTAATATTTATGATACATAATTAGTATCATTAGAAACATATTTGAATCTAGTTTTTTATATATTTTTTGGATATACAAATGTTACACGTATTTTATATAAATCAAGTCAAACTCGTGTCACATACATCAACGGTGACACTTACTTAGGGATGGAGGGAATACTAGCTAAAAGGCATCAACAACGACCAAACTAAGCAAGTTTAAGTTTAATTAGCTAGAGAATTTAAACACCCCATCAGCTAAAATTGAGCTAGCTAAAAAATGGAATTAATAAGAGGTACTCCCTCCATATTGAAAAGGAAGTCGTTTTGGAAAAGGCTTCGGTCAAACATTGGGAACATAAATGATTAATAACTTTTAAGTCGTTGAGTTTTGAAATGTGAAAATCATATTAATAGATTTGTCTTGAAAAATACTTTCATAAAAGTATACATATATAATTTTTTAATAAATATTTTGATAGAAAAGATAAGTCAAAGTTGCACTTTGGAGACCGTGTCAATGTCCTAAACGACTTCCTTTTCAATATGGAGGGAGTAGCTAAGTCCAAACATATATGCCTGAACTACCCCCATAGAAATTGACCAAATCAGGCGTGAACTGATCGGCGTCGTGGACATATTCCACCCCGCTTCACTCCCCAACAGCTAAAATTGCGTGTTCCATGGAGTCAGCATGCTTTGTTCCTATTCCAATTCTAGAAGCCAAAAGCACAGTGATTTACGGGAAACGTGTTTCTTGTAAATGGTACCATCGTAAATCAGTAGCTTGACTCCAAACATGTCACATGACTGCACGAGAGTCAAGTGATTGGTTGGAATATTCTCTCCTCTTTTGCTAGTTAATTCTTGCTTTCGTAATCATGGCAAGAGGGAGCCAAGCATATGCAGCAACCCAGGGTTGGCTTTCCTCCCTCTGCTTTTTAGCTGTTCCTGATCCTCTCCTCATAGTCCTTTATTTCCTTATCCCTTTTCCCCTCAATTTTCTCCCTATCTTAAGCACAGATTTTTATATAAAAAAGAAAAAAAAAAAAAGTCCTTTCTTCTTGGCGGAAGACACTCATCCATCTTTACTGCAACTTGTAGCCAGAGAATTGGTGCTGACATTTCGCTTTTTTCTGCTTGTCCAACAATTTCTGTTTGCATTTTACTTTAACACAATTTTTATTCCATTCTAAAAGCCTTAGAGGACATAAATAATAATATATTTATGAATCTATATTCTTATAAAACTATTTTTGCTATAAGTTCTAGTCATCTACATCACCTTTCACTGACTATTTACATCATCTCCTTGTGATCCTATACTACCTTCCAACCTCTTAATACAGCCAATTTTGATTAGAATAAACAGAAGAACTTAAATAATTATATATTTATGAATCTATATTCTCATAAAATTTTTTTTTATAATAATTGGGGAAAAATTCGATGGCTCACATCGGCGAGAGCGACTGATCCGACGACAACGAAGGCATGAGAAAACGGGAGGAAATGGTTCGGAGGAAACAAGAGGAAAATGATGTGTCTATGGTCGGTGGGCCGGGGAGAAAAAAATTTCCTCCCGTTTCCTCCGCGAATGTGGGGATTAAAAACCAGCGGTAATTGCATTCTTGTAGTTTTTTCTTTTGATGAAGGGTAAAACGGTAACTTCATAACTATGTTTTGAGTAGTATAGTTTAAGCGGGATACGGAGTTTAAGCCGTGCTCGCGTTTTCTGTAAAACCGGATACGGAGTTCAAGCTCTATGGCGTGGAAGGGGCGACGGGGGGAGGGAAGGGAAGGAGGCATACCTGCCCGTAGCGGCGGCGGGGTCGACCTCCCGGACGGGGACGGGCGAGACGCCAAGATAGCGAGGCCGCCCATGTCGGTGGAGGCCGGGCCGCCCGGTCGTGGACGGGGCGGCTTTGCGAGGCATTGCGGGGAGACGGTGAGGGCGAGGACGGAGGCGGTGCGGCGAGGATGCCGTGTCGCGGCGTTAGCGAGGGCGGGCGCGGCGCTATGCGTGGGCGTGAGCCTCACACTTTTCACCTCCGGCGGCGGTGCCGTCGATCCGCCCTATGCCGAGCGCGGCGCGGGAGATGATGCCTCTTTTGTACGAAATGAGGGCGACGAGGGGTTGGCGATGGAGTCGTCTCCGGCGGAGGGCGGTGGCGCGGCGATTGCGAGGGCGACGGGCCTGGACCGGGGTTGCGGGGCAGCTCGGGGGGGCAACGGACTTGACGGGGGGGGGTGCGGGTGCGGCTCAGCTCTGATAGCCATGTGAAATTACCAACATGCCCTTTTTGACAAAAAATAAAAAAAACATGGAAGAAACGGGAGGAAATTGCAAGTACAGTAAAAAGAGCTATAAGTTCTAGTCATCTACATCACCTTTCACTGACTATTTACATCATCTCCTTGTGATCCTACTACCTTCCAACCTCTTAATGTAACCAATTTTGATTAGAATAAACAGAGGAACTTATAGGGTGTGTTTAATTTCTTTTTGGGTGCCAAATTTTTTTTGCTCTAAAAGTTTTTACCAAAAGTTTTTTTTGCATAGTGTTTACATGCATGACAAAAAAATTTTGCCAAAGGGAGATATTTTGGTAAAATGGAAACTTTTGGGCCTCTAGAGTCCCAAATGCCAAGATTTTGGACCCAAAGTTTTGATTTTTTTTTTTTTTTTTTTTTGCCATAGTGTTTTAAATGCAGTTTCCAAAATATGGAATAAAATGCCAAAACTTTTGGTAAAAACAGGGAATTAAACAGGCCCGTTGCACCGAGATTTGGATTTTGTCTATAACTTGTAGAGAAATTTAATACGGTTTAAGTATTTATAAACAGTCCAAAGTATTTAATTTTAATTAAATGATTCATCAGTGCTCTTGATGGCGTACCACCCACCATTGTATCAAGACCTAAACAAAAAAAAAAAGATGCAGTATTTTAATTCTAATTGCAATTACTTATGGAGTTTTGTTATAATTCTCCAATTGATCTGTCTCAAACCTATCGATGATAATCTCTCCATAAGTTGTATACATCACTACATCAGCCACTCACTTACTGAAGCCACTAAATTTGAAACTATACCGTATAACCATGGGTCTTTTATGGATAAATATTTCAGTTGTGACATGAATCATGATCCTAGCGCGCTATGGAAATTATGAAATCTATATGTATGTGGAGATTAATATATAAATATTGTGTTGAGCCAGCCCATCAATTTGGCTTTCCGTGTGTGTTTCCCACGAAACAATTTGTCTGGTTGAAATGTGCTGTTCATAACAAGACATGAGACATCATGATCATATCATAGGACTTGGATAAAACAATCACTATAAAACCTTAACGTTGCCGATGCAAATTTGGTTCCTTCTGGGGAAGTGCCAAGCAAAACATCCATCTGACGAACGAACAAACAGGTTGGATAGATATACTACGTACTATGACATACTAGCTAGCGTGTGGATCGGATAATGCACAACTAGCCACAGACTGGTCTCCGTCGATATTTATCTGGTCTGCGATGGACGGATCGACGACATGCAAATGCACAGTATTATACTATGGACATGGGGCTCGCCAAGGTGGCCGCGGTTACCGCCGTGGTTTGGTCGTCGACTGCTAGTGCTAGCCCGCCGAAGATGACAACCAAGCAACGCGCGGACAAGAATTGAGGCTTGATTAGTGGCCTCATCATCTCCTCAGGGAGCGTGTGCAGTGCAAACCTGTCGTAGACACCGCTCATTCGTAATATATATAATAATAAATTGACTATATACGAAAACAATTTTCTAGTTAGATGCAGATTAGTATTTTTCTGAGCAGATGATTAGCACGCAGCTGATTTCACGCATATGCATGCTACACAGTTTGCCAATCAGCGCTGAACCTTCTAGTTACCTATCTAACTTATATATAAGTTATATTTGTTTATCAATCAAATCATGCCGACTGCAAGCCTTGAGTCGGCTCACAAGTTTTGTTTCTCCCCGTCCCCGGTAAGAAACCAGGTGCAGTTGACTGCACGCAAACAAGGTGCAGCTGCTAGCCTGGTTATTCGTAGTGACCGATTGATCCAGAGGCAGGAGCGGAGCTACAAGGTGGTCAGGTTGGTCTATGGACCACCGTGCGCCATGCATACAAAGCGAATAAGTATAGTAAAAATTAGATCAAAGTATATATATATATACTCCTTCCGTTAAAAAAAAAAAAGAGTGCGTTTTAGGTTTCATACATCATGTTTGACCATTCGTCTTATTTTAAAAAGTTTCATAAATATCTTTAATTTTTTAATAACTTATTTATCATTAGAGATACTTAAATGCTGATTTTAACTATTTTATAATTTACATAAATTTTTTGAATAAGATAAAGCGATCAAACATGACATCAGAAAGTAAAAAACAACACTCTTTTTTTTTGGACGGAGAGAGTGCGATCGAGCATCTGCGACCTTCGCAATATGTTGTGCAGTTTTTTGTGCCTCTTCATATTTCTCAATGTGGCCAGTATGCCTAGTTGAGTTGTGCTTCAATTCAATATACCAAACGATAGCGGCGGTGGCATACGCCGGACGACAAGTAGCGGCAACATGAATCATCTGTAAAGAATAGTTATGTCTCAAAATCTTCATCCAATTATCATGCTCGTTAGTCAAGTTTCCTTTTTTTCTCTCTTCCAATCTCTCCCTAAATACCTAGAAAAAAAAAAACAAATTACTAACTAGAGTCGAACACATCAGCTATAGATTAGACTTTAATAGGCCTTAATCTATTATTAGAATGCACGGTCGCATTAGACTATTTAATAACCTTTTGGATGATTGTATAGTGACTTCTATTGAGTAGGCCATCTTCTTACAATTGTGTGAAGAAAAAAATCATCAACACTTTCATGGCTATTAGAAGGCATAGGCCTAACAAAAAGTAATGGCATGTTGTTCTGGTGTGATGGTTCAATTTTATGTTAAAAAGCTATACTCTGTTGAGAAATAATTGATATGAGGGTGAATATCAAAAGCAAAGGGAGGAGGAAAATAACAGTACTCTAGAAGAAGAGTCTGAGTATCCAATAAAAATATCTAGAGAGAGAAATCGAGGAGCGTGGCTCCTATAAATACAGGCTAGTTCCTCGCTATATAAAGCATTTAGTGAAAAAACAACATAAAGAAGACAATTCCCATTTCTCCTATTTTCTCTGACGTGCTTCTAAATATACTCGTCTATTTTATGAGCTTTGTATGAATTTTCTCTTTAATTATGTTTTATAATTCATATATTTGTATACCGTCATATTAAATTTATACAATTAACAAAATTTTAGACAATGGACCATATAGCTACAAATTTTAGCTACGTCACTACCAGTAGGGGAACTCTCGAATCGATTGCATGCATGTATCCGAGGAGCGAGGAATATGCGCTAAATCTTCGCTCTACATAGTTTTCACTTTTCTTCGATGACTAGGGCGGTAGACGTGGGAATAGGTCGAACCTTTTTAAATCCTCTAAACGGCTCACTAACAGAAATAGTCTTTTTATGGGACTGATTGAAGAAGTCAGGTAAAAATTGGTGGGGCGGTTAAGGGTTGTTGTTAACTAACGTTTTTTTTTTTTCTTAGTCAAATTAGCACCGTCCAAGTCCCATACATGTACTCCCTCGGTTCTAGAAAACATGCAACTACGTGTTGCGTGTCAGCAATAATCTACGTTTGACCAAATTTTTTAGTAAATATTATTCACATTTATGATTTTAAATTAATTATTAAAAATTATAATTAATTTAGTGGTATTTATTATATCATAATTATTAATATTTTTTATCTATAATTAATCAAACTTAAGATACTATACCATAGTCTTGTGCTAGAATTGCATGTTTTTTTAATAGAGAAAGTACTAACTAGATATTTTAATTGAAAAAAATCTTTTTTGGAAACACAGTAAAAACTATAATGATATAGTACATATTGACGGACTGTTCGGAAAGTTGAGGGATGATTCAATTTTACAGAAAAATGGTATTATATCCGTGGCTAGACTCGGTGCGGGTAACAGTGCCACCCGAGTCTAGTAATCACAAACAGTAAACCAATGTCATAGAGGGAGCATTGTAATGTCTGACCGTAGGCAAAATAATGCATTAGTTGGGCGACTATCATGCCCCCGCCATGCTACGATAGAATGACAGGCTAGTCGAGTGCCCGAGTCCAACACCACACCAAAGAGAGACCTTCATGCTCGCTTCATTCATTTCCGCTCAAAAACCCAATAAAAAACACACCTTTCATTCACCCCCTTTGTGTTGCTTTCCCTCGTCAGCCTCGCTTAACAATTAGTTCGGGATCCAAGTAGTATTGACTAACAACTAGTTTGCAAACTTTTAGCTGGCAGTTTTTAGCCAACACTAACAACTAATAGTCCTAATTTATCCAAACAGAACCTTAGATGAATTGCGGATACATTTTCAAGATATATTAAATTATCTAGATAGGGAGTGTACTCCTATAGCGACTATTTGTAGCACACAATCAATATACTCTTAGCATGTTTGAAAGAAATGGTTTTATATCCACGGTCAGGTTGGGCCACGGTACCACCCAAGTTCAGTAAATGTAAATGGTAAATCAACATCGTAGTAGGAGCATTATGAAGTCTGAACATGAGCAAAACCACATATTAGTTTGGCGGATGTCATGCCGCCCGCTACGTCGTGATAGACTCGAGGGTCAGTCAAGTTCCCGAGTCCACCACCACTATAGAGAGACCTTCCCTACTTGCTTCCTTCATGTCCGCTCCAAAAACCCAATAAAACACACATTTTCTTCGCCCCTTCGCCTCGGTTTCCCCACCAGTCTTGCTTAACAGTTAGTATCCTCCATGCCTCCCGCTATGCCATGATAGACTCGAGGATCGGTCGAGTTCCCGATTCCACCACCACTATAGAGAGACCTTCTACTTGCTTCCTTCATGTCTGCTCCAAAAACCCAATAAAACACACATTTTCTTCGCCCCTTCACCTCGGTTTCCCCACCAGTCTCGCTTAACAATTAGTTCAGAATCCAAACAAGTGTTAATTGGCAACTAGTTGACTAATGTTTAGTTGACTGCTCTTAGCTATGACTAACAGTTAGTATCATAGCGTCGGAGAAGTCCGAACACCGGGCAAACCTGCGTATTAGTTGGGCGGCTGCCCTGCCGTGCCTCATGCCACGTTTAGCCGCGATAGACTCGAGGCAAGCCGAGTGCCGTCAGCATTACAGGCTCCTCGCATGTGCAACTCCGCGGGGTTTCCTGCTAGTATCATAGCGGTAGTAGGAAGTGAGCAGCGGGCAAAACCACATATTAGTTGGGCGGCCGCCTTCCGTGCCTCTCCCGCCCGCGTTTAGCCACGATAGACTCGAGGTGAGGCGAGTGCCGTCAACAGAACAGACTTCTTACCTGCGCAACTGCTTGGGGTTTCATGCTAGTATCGTAGTGGCAAACATGAGCAAAACCGTGCATTAGTTGGACGGTTGCCCGCCGTGTCTCCCGCCACGTTTAGTCGTGATAGACTTCGAGGCAAGACAAATGTCGTCGGGCTCCTTGTATGTGCAACTTGGAAGTTATCTTTCAAAAGTTATAATTTTTTCACTCTTTTCATCATATCATTTTTGGACGCATTTATAAAACATTAAATGTTGATAAAATAAATAACTAATTGTATAGTTTGGTTAAAAATCACATATAAATCATTTAAATCTAGTTAGTCTATAATTAGACAATATTTACAAATACAAACGACCATTAGAAAAATTTTAACTTTTAGGCAATTTTTTTTTTTTTAGCATAACTTTTAGGCAACTAAACAAGGCCTAGCGTACCGGTATAAGTCTGAACACGGGCAGCAAAACCGCGTACTCCGGCCGCGTTTAGCCGCGATAGAGTCGGGGAGCCGAGTTAGTCCACCACCACTTGCTTCGTCTTCGCTCCAAAACCATAAAAACGCACCTTTCCTAGTTTCCTTCCTCCTTCGCCTCGCTTTCCCCCACCAGCCTCGCTTCCACCCTCGATCCCCTCGCCGGGAAGATCCGATCCCATCCCACCTCCACATCCACCTCCCGGCGCAATCACAGTTTCCAGTCGGCGCGCAATCACAGTTTCCCGTCGGCGGAGTAGGAAGGCGGAAGCCAAAGGAATGTTGCACCTTTGAGCGGCGCGCGCGGCGACCCGGGTGTTTCTTCCTGCCCGGCGATGGGCTGCTTCTCGTGCTTCGACTCCCCGGCGGATGAGCAGCTCAACCCCAAATTCGGTGGCGCCGGTGGGTACGGCGGCACGACCTCTGCCGCCGCGACGTACGGAGCCGGTGCCGGCGCCGGCGCCGGCATCGGCCGGCACGGGGACAGGGGTACCCGGACCTGCAGCAGGCGCCCATGGCGGCCCCGCGCGTCGAGAAGTTCTCCGCAGGTGCGTGACGTGCTCCTTGCTGAGCTACGCGTTCCACAGCTTGGGGTGGGTGGTTGGATGGTTGGGTGGACTGGATCCCGGGGCGCGGCTGGTTGGTGGCCAGGTTCGGATCCCGGCGCGGTGGTTGATTTCCCCGCGTGGTGGTTCAACCGTACCGGGCCTGCTTGATCTGATTTAGTACTGCTCCGTGTAGCTTGCGGCAATCTTTTCGTGTTGAATTAGCGTCTGTAGTTAAGAAATTCTCGATAGGCGGCAAAGGGAGAAGAAGTAGGAACCATCTTGACTTGCTGAATAGAGTATATTGTTACTTTTACTACCTTAGGCCTTGGAGAGATGTATATCGGTCGTTGGGAGATGAACTCGTGGACTGGTGCGATCATAGTTTAATAATGATTCTCTTTGTCTGAGTTGAACTGCTGATTATAGTTTACTGAATCTACGTCTTGTCTATACGTGTGCAGCCGCTGAGAAAGCAAGAGTTAAGAGCAGTGTGCTCACCAAAGAGGCTTCGGTGCCAAAGGATGCCAACGGCAATGTCATCTCAGCACAGACTTTCACCTTCCGTGAGCTAGCTACTGCTACCAGGAACTTCAGGCCCGAGTGCTTCTTAGGAGAGGGAGGTTTTGGACGTGTTTATAAGGGTCGCCTTGAGAGCACAGGCCAGGTAACTTTGACTTCAGCAAGTGCAGCCTTGCTCTTTTCTTGCTATCTGCTGTCAAAGAATAGTGTTAGTAGCAAATTGCACTGTTGTAGAATTGGGACTTTGTTTTAACCCACAGATTTCATGTTGTCCCATGTGTGAAATAGTAGCTGTTCAGTGGAAAGCTGTTTTGCTTGATTCTTGTCTTTTGACTGTAGACTAAGAATTGGCACTGCTTGTTTTAGTCCAAATGTTAAAACTGTCCATGTGGGTAGCTGTTCAATGGAAGTTGATTTCTCTTTTGCTAGTTTACTGAAAGAATGTGATGTACAATGTAGTAGATGCAAAAGAGAAACGAGGCTGGATTAAAAAAATGATGGTTCAAGTGTGATTGTTTGCTGCAGGTTGTTGCTATAAAGCAGCTTAACAGGGATGGACTTCAAGGAAACAGAGAATTCCTAGTAGAAGTTCTCATGCTCAGCTTACTACATCATCAAAACCTGGTTAATTTGATTGGTTATTGTGCTGATGGAGACCAGCGACTTCTTGTTTATGAATATATGCCCTCCGGATCACTGGAAGATCATTTGCACGGTACAAATGCTGTTGATGTGTGCTGTACTGAAACTGTTTGCATATGACCACCATCTGTTACCATTCCAACCAGTGTTCTCTGTGTGACTAGCTGCATGCCTGTCCTACTGTGTGTCTGCCTATCTGTCACATGCTTGCTTGTCTAGGGTCGTCAGCTTGTTCTATCTTTGTTAGTCTTCTGCTCTTTATTGTATGCATCTATCGCCGTTATTCTTCCTTTTTATACTGGGCAGATGTTTGGTACGTAGCCCTTCACACACTACCTATAACATTACTATTTTGTTATCAAAGAAAAAAAATAACATTACTATTTTGCTTTTGAAATCTATTCGAGACCAATTGGTGATGCAGGGTGCCATACCATGCACCCCTTTATTAGCCATGTTTATATTACATTTTCCTCACATTTTACCCTCTGTCAGTGTATCATCCTTCTGTTACAGTTACCTCACATTTTAACTATTGTTAATGTAATGCAATACAAATTTCTTTGACATTGGTTATGATAAATGTTTTCCCTTCTGTTTTATGCACTGAGGATGAAACAACATTGCAACCAATTAATTTTTTTGTGCATTCTACCAAAGTTTACCTTTAAAGGTATATGCTGGAACCAATTGAACAGATGATCTGGTGGAATATCATATGTTGTGATTGGTTTAAACATATGATCTGGTCGGAATATCTTATTTTGTGATTGGGTTTAAACATACTAAATAAATTTAACCATTGCAAATTGAAGATGACTTGAACCAGCTCCCACTAACAAAGCTAGGTTGAGTTCCTACTATTTGAACTATCTCTTAAGGCCAGTGTTGCTACAAAAGGCCATGTAGTCTGTTTACACGCCATTTTAACGCTGCACAATGACCAACCGTGCCCATTTATTTGGCTGTTTATCCCATTCAATTGACCGGGTTGCTAGTATTGAGAGGCAAATATGCCTCTAACAGGACGCCCATGACCTCACACACAAAGAACACACACGAGCACAAGTGGATTTGGTAGCTGGCATGCCCTTTCTGTTTTTTCTCTTCCAGTAATATAGCCAAACGTGAGCTACAAATCAGGTTGTGATAACCTCCTAATTAATACAGAATATTGCCCACTAATCATCCTAAATTACTAAGTGCTGAAATTTAGCTAAGTAAATGCTACGAACCTAGACACTAGCATGCACCTAGACACACAGGATTATTTCCAATAAGTTTAAGTGGCCGTGTAACCTAAATAAATGCTAAATGATAGGTGCTCAATTGTTTCTCGTATAGAGTTTTTGTGAACATTGCTTAAGGCCTTGATACTTTTTAGATTTATGCTCAAAATGTGTACCATTTGATCCTTTTTAAAACTAGTTTGTTACTCTGCCATAATTTTGCATTCTTTGAACTAAATGGTTGAACCAATGTCTCTTACTTTATGAACTGAATGTCTGAATGATTGCTCTTGTGAACTGTATGGGAATACGTGATAGTGTACTATAATGTCTTAGCTTTCTTCCTTCAAGTAAATAAATGCATAATATATTCCTCCAAACAGTGAGTTCATTTCGTTTTAATCTGTCGTGGAGTCTCTCATTTGACCTAAATGGTTCCACTTGATGTAGATCTACCTCTTGATAAGGAGGCCTTGGACTGGAACACCAGGATGAAAATTGCAGCAGGTGCTGCCAAAGGGCTGGAATACCTTCATGACAAAGCTAATCCACCAGTTATTTATAGGGATTTCAAGTCATCGAACATTCTGTTGGATGAAAGTTTCCACCCGAAGTTATCTGACTTTGGACTTGCTAAGTTGGGTCCAGTTGGCGACAAATCACATGTATCAACACGTGTAATGGGTACATATGGTTATTGTGCACCAGAATATGCTATGACAGGGCAGCTGACAGTGAAGTCCGATGTGTATAGCTTTGGGGTTGTCTTGCTAGAGTTGATTACTGGTCGTAGGGCTATCGACAGCACCAGACCACATGGAGAACAAAATCTTGTCTCATGGGTAAGTGATGATCTGTTTACATGTAAATGACCCTGTGTTACTTTTTTTCTTACATCTGCACATCGTAGTATATCTGTTGGCATCAGACACTAACTACTTGCAGATACTGTAGCAGTATAGCATTGGATCGCTAGTTAAATATTTTTATATTGATTTTTTACTAAATTCTCCAAGTAATCAGGGTTAGTCCTGTCATCCTCTACTCTACATCCTAAATGAACACAAACCATCTTTTGGTTTACCAGCAAGTGGTAATGATTCTACATGAAATAATGGTTAAATTAGATTTTTTACTTATGTTATACTGCTGCTGGGTCGCTCAAGGCTAGGGTAGAGGAATTGGAGATGCTAGCATATACTGTAAAGGTCATATTTCATTTTGTTTTGATAACCCCCTTCGACCAACAATTACTTTATTACACATAATTTTTGTCACACAAAATTAATGTTATTAGATTGGATTTGTATAAAGAAAATACTTAATATAATTTTACATCACAAAAAATGACATTATTGGAGTAATTGTTGGTCAAAAGTCTTGTCCTAGGAAATGAATCAAGCCTTAACTTCAAACAGAGGGAGTATTGTGAACTGAGCAAGTAGAATTTGTCATCTACCAACCTCCATTATGCTGATTTTCCTGGTTGGTTAACAGTACAGATTGTATGTTGTGGTTGGAAAGGATAAAGTGCATGTGCTCACACCGATCATTGGTTGGCAGGCACGTCCTCTTTTTAATGACAGAAGAAAGCTCCCTAAGATGGCTGACCCGAGGCTGGAAGGGCGATACCCCATGCGTGGGCTTTACCAAGCCCCTTGCGGTGGCTTCCATGTGCATTCAGTCAGAGGCTGCTTCACGCCCACTGATTGCAGATGTGGTGACTGCTCTGTCCTACTTGGCATCCCAGCCGTATGATCCCAACGCAGCTCTTGCTTCAAAAGGAAGCCAGGTGGCGATCAGCGAAGCAGGCCTGGTGAGAACGGCAGGGTGGTTTCCAGGAACGATGAGACTGGGAGCTCGGGCCACAAGTCACCAGGCAAGGACCGGGAGGACTCGCCCGGGACCTCCCACCAATCCTGAACAAGGACCTTGAACGCGAGCGCATGGTGGCGGAGGCGAAGATGTGGGGCGACCGGGAGCGGATGGTGGCGGAGGCGAAGATGTGGGGCGACCGGGAGCGCATGGTGGCCGAGGCGAAGATGTGGGGCGAGAATTGGCGTGACAAGCGGCGTGCAGAGAATGGGCAGGGGAGCCTTGACTAGCTGCCAGACTGGGAACAGCTAGGGCGCTGCAAGCGAACAGAAACGAGGCTTTCCACACATCCTCCACCCATTGTTTATCTCCAGGTCGATTTTCATTCTGCGGTGGCGGTGGCCGGCATGGCCAGGGAAGGCTGGGAGGGTTAGCTGTACATTTTTAGGGCAAGGAAAGAGTGGGAAAAACGGCAGCGCTGTAGTGGATGGTGAATGCATGTGGTTGTACTTGTAAATTCTCAGAAATTTTGTGAGAATGAAAGGACGCATTATTTGAGTTCCTCTTGTAAATCGTTCGCCTCCGGCTGTGGTCTCTGTTTGAGAGCCTATGCTGCTCCGTTTCTGGCCGGAGGACGGTAGCTCATCTTGTTGTCGTGACGGTAAGGTCAGTAGCCGGAGCATGTATATACTAGTGCCAGTGAGCTCTAACTTGTTCTCGTGATGGTCGGTCGCTGTGACCCTGGCAGGATGCTGGAACAGTCTGCGACTGAGGTTGGAGAAGAGAAATATCTCGATCGATTTCGGACGGCCGACACTACAAACACAACGCGACCGGGCGGTCATCTCCGGCGTCTCCGAACGGCTCCGTGGTCTTCTGCTGTGGCTATGTGTTGGTTGCTTGCTCTGGTCTGAAACTGAAAGGGTGCCCTTGTTGCCAGGCATGCATGCCACACGGACACGGTTGTAGTCGTGACGCTGTCGGGGTCGGGCCAAGGCCGGGACCCGGTCACCTTGCCTGCGCGACCAAGCAAAGGAAGCAGCAGGCAGCGCCGAGACGGTGCTCGGTCGGGTCTCGGCCGATTCGACGGCGACCGTCGTGCGGGGCCGCGCGGCTGCCGACGCCCGCCCGGAAGTCCGGTCGAACGCGACGACGAGGCCAGGGCAGCCATGCCGGCATGGGACCGTCCGCTTGGTGGTCAGTTGGCTTGTCCGGAAACCGCGACTGCTGGACGACCCGATGCCGGACGGGTATACACATACACACGCACCGCACCGCACGTGTTTGTTTCGTCTCGAAAAACGCACTCCCTCAACACTCATGTATACGTACGAATTTGTCTCTGAAACCCCAGAGGTGCGACGCGCGGACGTGCGCCCGCAGCCAGCCGGGCTTGTCGTCCAGCACAGGTGGCACAGAGAGAAGCCGATATTTCAGCCGTGCCGCGTTGCCGGCTGCTGCCGCCTCTCTGCCGTCGCCACTTGGTTGGCGCACCAGTTAAGGGCCTACAGCGGCAAGGTCCTCTTGGCGAGAACAATCGTTATTGCTGCTCTACGGAGCTGCGCGCGGCGGTAGTGGTACAATACAATCAGCATGTTGGCTCAATTATAGGACTGTGCGGCGCATGATGGGGGGCAGGCCTTTGCGTGGTCGACCGTGCGTGCGTTGTGCGTGTAGGAATCCAAGGCGGCTTGCCTACGTCTTCAATTCATTCCCGGAAGTCATTGAAGACGCGGCGGCGGAAGCGGAATCGGAATCGTGCGTGGCTAGCCGATCGTCACAAAAGGTCCGTGGATCGGTGACGTTTTCGATTTCCCCTAGACCTGTATGCTGAAGTCGTCGACGACGTACGTACGGACGAATTTGGTTGTTGCCTGCAATGCAATCATGCCCTGGTCGATCGCCATCAGTTACGTACGGTGGCTAGCCCGACCGGCCGGGGCAAGCACGGCTGAGAACTCATTGGCGCCTCCTGGTCGTGCCAGTTGTGGTGCGTCGACTGGAAGAGCAAAGCCATCAAACGACGGAGCACTCCATGGAGAAATGCATGGCTACTTGGGGTGCGACAACGCTGTCATCGGGTTCGTCAATGTTGTGCCCTAGCTGCCTCCTTCCTACTACTACTACTAGTTCCTAGTTGATGGGCGTACGTGAGCCCTGAGGTCACCAAATCCGTCACCCCTCGTGAGTCATGAGTATGCACCGTGAACAGTTTGCCTGGCACGCAATTTATGACAAGAAATTAATATGTACTTCCCTCCTCTGTCCAGAAAATGTTAATCTCACTCTACGAGAAATCAATTAATCTTAAGTAAGTTTGTCTAAGTTTATGAAATATTATCTACATTCAGATCTACGATTAGGTTTGTAATTATAAAAATATGAGTGAATTACATGGCCGGTCACTAAACTATGGTTGAGGTACCTAAATACTGTATTAGGGAAGGCGCTTGGGTGGGCTGAAATGAAATACAGTGAAGCTGATCTGATCCACGCTAGTGGGCCAAGACCCACCCACGTCTGGCGTAAGCCTCCCGGGCCATGTGTTGGGCCTAACCCTGCGTTGCCAAGGCCTCGCTCTGCGCCTGCCGGCTAACGACGGTGGATGTTCGCCCGCGCCGCGCTCATCGTACCAGGCGACACACGCGACGCGACGGAGACGTACCACGCGGTCCACGCGGATTCGGAGTCGTGGACGGGACAGCGAAGCCTTTTACCGTGGCCGCTGGGGTGAGGCAGCAGCAACAGCTGCCGTTCCCTGCCGGTGAAAGGTACGGTGTCCTCGCCGCCGAGACGTGGCGGACTGCGCTGGATTGGAGCCGGACAGTCACAATCACATTACTACACTTTACAGGCGCGTGTCCCCGGCTTGCCCTGCCCAGCCTAGTTCGGTGAAGAGGTTGAGCTACAAGTGCAAGCAAGCAGCGGAGCGGAGTACGCTAGCCGTGTCCATGTAATACTCCATACATACGAACAAAAAGCTTACAAGCTTTTGATGCATGGAGGCTGACGAGTAGGTTTAGCTGAATGTGGCAATTCTTTACATGAATGAATGAACCTTTGAGCTCGCTTGATGATGCATCAAATCCATGGACGGAGTCTCGGAGATAAGGGTTAGCCTGTTGCCCTGTGCTGTGTTTCGTTCCGACCTCTCTCTTTCATCATCCATCAAGTGCCCCCTTCACTTCTCTGTTGCCGATCGATGCAACTCCAGCAACAAACAGTATGGATTGGATGGTCGAGACTCGAGAATGACGCAGTGGATGTGATCTAGAGCTACAGATTGAACCCTATGGGCGGGGCGGGGCAACCGTCGCAGACCACGGGCGTCGGCGTGCAGGGTAGATCACGGTGGCGACAACCGGAATCCATGGAGAGGCCAGGGGCAGACCACACAGGCCGGCTCCGGCTGCGATGTGCGGCCATGCCCATGCATGAGGCGTGGAGGGAGGGACCAGCAGCGAGCAGAGCAACGACCAGAATCAGCCGGATCTAACTACCGGCAGCCGGAAACGAGTGGTGTCAAGGAGCCTGACAGCGACCTGGGATCAAATGTTGCCGCACCGGCACCACACACACTCCCATTTCTTCAATTCTTCCCCAAATTAATCAATTACGGTCCAGTTCGTTGTTCCGAGATAATCATCATCAGTGGCCGGGAAAACTGTATACTGACGACTGGTGTCGCCGGTGCCTCCAGTCCTGTCCTGTCCGGTCCGGCCCGGCCGGCCGGCCAGCCTCTGTGTTGTGCTGTGTCGCAGAGACGCACACCTCGTGCCGTGCCTGCCTGCCTGCGATGGCTAGCTGGGTCATTTTCAGCATTTCATCATCCCACATGCGCTCCGGTGGCCAGACCAGCCGCCGAGCAACCAAAAGCGCACCGGAATCCTCTTCCTCGCTTCAGCGCCCGACGCTGCACGCGACGGCCGGCAACGAACACTACTCAATCCTTTGCAAGTTTGCAACGCAAGCGCAACGGGACAAGGCAGGCTTGAATGCACACGTCTGTCCGTCCTGCCCTGGCCCCGTCGTCCTCCATGCTCCAGCTTTCCCGGGGCACGTTCGTTCGCCCTGCGCCTTCTGCGTGCGTGCATATGCTGCTGCCTGCCGAGTCGCGCAGCGCCGCACACTTGTCCGCCCCGCCCCGCGCGCCGTACTCGTCTGCCTGCGCGTGACCACCTGCCTCTGCCGCCGCTGGGCCCGGGCGCTCTCAGCTTGTTGTGCTTGTGCTGCGAAAATGAAAGGATCGGCGGGGCTCGGCAGGTGCGTTGGCCAATAGCAGTTTGGCACGCCCCGGCGTCGGCGTCGCACGGGGCCAACCACGGGGATCGGCGTCGGAGTCGTTGCACAAAACCACCATGGCATGAACACACGATCACACGAAGCGGAGATGTAGTATGTAGGTAGAAGGAAGTGAATCGTCCATTCCAAGTTTATTACTGCGACGGCATCAATGGAATGAAAACAATCATCAGACTACTAGGACACACACGCACACACATGCTGGCGGCAAAGCTGATGGGAATCGATTACAGACACACTCACACAGATGTAGAGACAGCAGCAGCTACCTAGTAGCCGTCTGAATCTGATGAACCAACCACAACCAACCCTCTTGCTCGCTCGCTCGCATTATCTCATCTCATCTCTTGCCGGTTCATCACACAGGCCAGTAGTACGGCTGGCCCGTGGGTGCCTGCCAAGGCGCTAGTCGCCTATAGCTAATAGGGTCCGGCTACTTCCATTCCATTTCCATCTTCCCAGCTCCACGGCTCGGTAAGTCAACGGGCCTGCATGCATGCAGCAGCCAGTAGTAGTATACAGGCCCCTAGCTTTCCCTTCCGTTCCTTGAGAGATTTTTTACTACTGACTGATCGATACCGACTCACTCTGCTACTAGTACTAGACTTGTCCAACCAACCTACGCCTCCACGGCAATGGCCATGTCGGGCTTGATCGCCGGCTGCTCCGGCGCCGCCGTGACCACGCCGGCCGCACCGTCAGCTCCTGCTGCTGCTGCTGGTGCCACGTCGATGGCTGCAGGCTCCATGTTCACGTCGATGACCACGACGGCATGTGGTGGATCGACCTCGGGGCCGGCAGCGTGAGAGTGTCGATGTCGATGGGGTGCACCTCGGCGCCGCAGCTCGCCCTGCTTCCCTCGTGCCCCGCCGCGCCCACGGCCACCACCACCTCCTTGTCCGCCGCCGGCAGCTTCACCTCCTCCACCATGAGCACCGCCGCCGCGGGCTTCTTGTTCCGGTACGCCATGTACAGCGCCATCTGCGCGACGCCGAAGACGAAGCCCAGCACGTTGGGGAACGCCACGAACACGTCCTTCTTGAGCGCGCCGTACGCGAACCAGATCACGGCGCTGAGCACCAGGAAGAAGGAGAGCGAGATGGGCATGAACTCCACGCTCTTGGTCCGGATCACCTGCCGCTGCAAGTCGTATAGGCACCCAATGCATGATGGTTTCAGTTAAACCAGCTCGATCGTAGTAATAATTTAACAAGGAAAAAAATCATAAGAAAATGGGCTACCATGATGCTTAGCGGCGCGGCGAAGACGCTGAGCGCGACGCTGACGCAGATCCAGCCGAGCACGTGGACGCGGAGGTTGGCATTGTGGAGCACCATGGTGACGAGCGCGACGAGGCCGAAGACGCCGACGTTGAGCCCCAGCAGCATCTTGGCCGTGAGCACGCGGGCGGCCTTGGGCGCGTACACCAGGAACATGCCCAGGTACACGGTCTCGATGACGCAGCCGACGCCGTTGATGGTCACCAGGAGCAAGGCGCCGGACTTGAGCAGCGCGTAGAAGATCCACAGCATGCAGCTGAAGAGCGTCACCACGTACGGCGTCGACTGGAAGCCCTCCGTCGACTTCTTGCGGTACACGCGGTAGAAGGTCGGCCTGAAATAAATTGCAATGCAAATAATTAACCACCTTAATTGGCCATGATTAATTACTCACTAATACTTACTATGTTTCATTGATTTTACCATATGATTAAGTGTTGCTCAATAATAGCATGTACAACACACCTACCGAACAGTGACACTGCCTCGCAACTAATTAAGGTGACGTGCAGTACGTGCTAGATTATTTTCCCCTTTTGATCTCTCTCGCTCTCTCTCATGCGATCGAGAAATTAATTCTCAGCAAGATTCGTAGCTAGCTATGTTGTCTTCAGGTAGAATGAAGAAGAAATTCTAGAAGAGTAAGTATGGACGATGGTGACACCTCATAGATTCAGTGATGACCCATGCGTGCCATGTTCTTTAATATTGCCATACCGCACCTGATGAGGGTGGTATTTTTGACCTTTTCCTAATTTATTACTAACATTGGTCTTACCGTCTATTAATTGGATAGTATTATAAGACAAAATATGAAACTAAAAAATCACCGCAGGTTAAAAGGCAAAGAAATTAAAGCAGAGAACTAGAGATACTTACAGCGGCGAGAGAAACACCATCAGTGAGATTATGTTGCCTGCAAAGGAAACCCAAGATCAGTTAAATTGCTGTGATCGATTGATAAAGAAAGAAATAAACATGCGAGAAGAAGGAAGACTACGTTGGCTGCAGGCAGTAGAAATGAAACAAACTCGTCCACAGAGACGCGCCGTTGCACGGTACGCTTCTCGTGAATGAAAGGTATACATGCATGTAACATGTATGACGGTTTCGGTTTCTTTGTTTGGGCTAACCACCTCATTAGGTCCTAAAAGTTTGGTTTTGGCGGTTCCATTTATTTGGCTCTTGTGTGGCTCGGACAGAAAGAGGTAGCTAGATCGGCCAGGACATGCTGTCCCGTACGCATCTCAAAGCCGGTGACGATGAAACTGATTAACCACTAGTAGATATATAATCAACCAAAAGCTTTTATTTTTAATTTTGAAAAGTTGAAGAACCAAAAGCATAATATCTCTACTAGAAAAACGTAGGGAAGATTTTGGCGACTGGTTTAGATCAGTCCGACGATGCCATGGATGAATCTGAAATCAAAGGATATGCATGGGAGAAGGAACCAATGCAGAAACTGATGAGGAAGGCAGGCAGGCGCCACATCGATCTGAATGCATGCGCGCGTGAAGATCTGAAAGTCGATGGGTTGTTGACGATGCATGCCTGCAGTTAATCAGTAGGAGTAATATGTAGTACCTAGGATACCAAAGGTGAAGGCCCAGGTCTGCAGCTCCATGTTGAGGAAAGCCATCTCGATCTGATTGATCTTCTCTGGTTGGTTCTCCGGCCGGCCTCTTGATCGATCGAGAAGTAAAAAATGGAGAAACGGCGGTGCTGCTGGGTTGGAGGAGATACAGAGGGCAGAGGAGCTCGCTCCGCTCTCTACCTGAGGAAGGAGGAGGAGGAGGAGGCTCTCAGCTGCCTTGGGCTCTTGGGAACCTTGAAGCCAGCTGGGCCTCGTATATATAGGGAGAGCTGAAGGAGCCGGAGGGAGAGAGCTGAGGAAGAGAGAGAGAAGAGAGAGAGCTGAAGAAGAGAGAGGAGAGTCATTAGCTAGCTGTGTGGGCCCGTTAGATGTATATTATTACACAATGACTTGTCGCGCCGTGCTTGCTTTGCCTCCTTTGCTTTTGGCGCCGCGGCGAGAGGGAGCCACTGTGTGTGTGCAGCAAATACTACACGGTAAGATAGCTCTAGCTGGTGATTTTGTGCTCTGGCGTGCTTGGGCGCGTACACACTCGTTGCATTGGCTCATCAGGCAGCTACAGGTACAGCTAGCTTGCAGTTGCAGCGAACGAAAGCCCTGCTTTCCATCGTCGTAACGCGCTAACGCCCCGTGACATGTCAAACACGCACTGATCGACCACCACAGCGAGAGGCGGCGTCCGGCTCAAGCCCCGCCATTCCTGGCCGTCCGTTGCTTGCTGTGTGTGTGTTGGGCATGGACATGGATGCGGCGCAGTATGCCTGCTAGTTGTCGTAACGGCCCCTCACGCTTTCTACAAAAGATCGGCAACATCCCCGCGTCGTGACGAGCTTTTGCGGGCGGGCCGGGGGAGCGCCAACAGACGGACAGCGTCACTCGCTCAGTGCTGGCCGGCATCACAAGTAACTCATTCGTGCAGGCCAGCCGCAGGCACAGGCACAGGCGCGGACGCAAACGCAAACCCAGCCGGACACCGGACACGTCTAGAAGCATGAAGCGCCCGCGCCGAATGAAACGCGCGGCGCGGCGCGGTGCCGCGCGCGGCAGAGAGGCAGGCGTCGCCGGTTTCGCGTCCACATCGATCATCACGCGGCGGCAGCAACCAGCAGCAGCAGCAGCAGGGTGGCCGTCGTCTCGGCGGCGCGGCGCGGGTGGCCGGCCTGATTGGTCACCTATTAAAGTGCTCTTTACGTGTTCCGTTCCGGGGCTCCGCCGCTAACCGCAAACCGGCGCAGGCTCCTCTCGCGTGTGCTCTCCTCTGCTCGGCTCTGTTCTGCTGCCACTGCCAGGCGGGGCCCAGGGGGCAGCCAGTGCCAGCTCTCGATCTCCCCGGCGCCCGGCCCTGCTAGTGCTGACTGCTAGGTGGTGCAGGCAGGTTGCAGGGTCGCGGCGCCACGTTACCGCCAAAAATATCGCCGGCAATTAATGGGTGAGCCCGCCATACACGGATACGGCAAGGGTGGGTAGGCGCGGCGCGGTACACGTCGAACCAACCACGCTACCGGATCCATCGCAGGCATTTTTGGAACCAAGCTAACATTTGTGGCATGGAAACGTACGCCCAGGGACGCAGCTCTAACGTACGGGACGACGACCCAGCCAGCCTTGCATTGCCGTTGATGGATATATGGAGGCACTTGATCACGAGCCGCAGGCTAATAAGCACCGTCTCGACACCTTTTGTTTAAGGAGGTATATAGCTAGGTAAAAGACGTTCACATGTACTGTGTGTAGAAGCAACAAAATTCACCCACGGAATCAATCGAAAGGACGTACGACGGAGTGATCGGAACGCTGAGTTTGACTGCTACAAATATTGCAGACCTACCACACCGGCCCGATCGATGCTGCCAGATTAATGTAGCCTAGCTTCCAACGATATATATGTTTCATGTCCAAATGAAGTTGAACTGTCTAATAGCGCCATCTGATTTCTGGTTTCTGCTGGCATATATGAGTTCTCGATTGATGGTGACGCCAGCACAAAAATAACCGCCGCCGCCGCCTTTGTTCCCCAATAACGTATCGGTTTTCCACCACGTCGGTTGATTGAGGAGCAAGGACCCTATCCCTCCGTAGTTTTTTGTTCTTTTGTTGTTGTTGTTGTCCCTTGTTGATCATCTAGAGGATCCAGCAGTAACGAAGGTCGGTGAAAATTTCCTCTATTGTCTCTCCTTCTTCAATCCGTTTTTTAATCTTCAACGGGCAGGCAATAAATGATCAAAGAACGAAGATATTTTTTATTTTTTTTTTGTGTCAAGTTGTCCTTTTATACGAGCAGTTGTTTTTATTGATATATCAGATATATGTGGAACGAGTGTCTTTCTCAGGAAAAAGAAAAAAAGAATGTAAAGCTTTCGATCGATCTCGGCTGTCCACCAGCGCGGTGTCGCCAAGTCCAAACTGAAACCTTCTGCCACGTTTGCATGCATGTGCGCAATGCGATTATGCGAGCCAGACAGCTTAATCGTTCTCCTCCCGCGGACGCAACGCGACGCAACGCAACGCAAGATGATGATGGGCTTGCCAAGTTTGTACAGCTCGTACGTACGTGTCACCCACCAGCATCTTGCACACCACCGCTTCTTCGAATCATGGATCGTGGAGTACGTACGTTGATCGGGGCCAGAAAAACAAGCAAATTAAACACGGTGCGTGCAGTGATTGTGGTGCGTACGCTGGAGACAAGGGTGGTGACGTGACGCCCCCGATCGACCCCGAGCCCCCATCGGCGATCGATATGGCGTGGCGATCGACCAAGGCTATGGAGTACAACGGCGGTGGACGCCTGCTGGTGTGTGTCATCATACAGTAGGACTGTATGATTGCGTGTCATTGTGTGGCGCTAATTAATGGCGTCCCTAAGCTAGCTCCTGTCCTCCCAGCCATGCATCTATCAGCCGTAGCCGCCGGACGTTTTTGCTGCCTGCGAAGCGACTATATGAGTGATGGATGGCAAATGATTTGCTGGTAACGACAGCATACACAGTATCATTACGAGAGACGACGTGGAGCTTACTAGAGTCATGGAGAAGCCACGTATATATACTTGTTCCGATCCTAGGATGCATGTGGTCCAAGAAGGATGTGGTGTTTATATATCGATCATTTCGTTTCGTTGTTAGTATATTATTTAGTAAGCCACAATTTAAAAATTATATATATATGAACAGATTAAAACTATGAGTTGAATTAAATAAATAAACTATCAAGACAAAGAATTATAAATAATTTAATTAAACTAATGTGATGTTGAAGATAAGTTTCTCGTATTTTTTATAAAATTATATTTTTAAAGTTGAGAAGTTTGGTTTGGAGAGACAAAGCCGGAAGAGAATCTGCAATTTCGAAGGGTGGCCGGGAGTACTTAATTCACTGCAGCCTGGGATTCTAAAAGCAGCAACTGTCAACTAGGTGAAGGGAATTATGCCGCAAATCAGGGATCCAGAGAGATGTGACAGTCAGCTTTAATTCGTCCGACGATGATGAAGAGGTGAAAAGAAGCTTGATGTGCCGTCCGCTCGATCAACCACAGCAAACTAACTGAGATCCCAACATAGTATCCCTCAGCTTATTACAAGATAGTATCAAGAGGCCCGGGGCGAATGGTCCAAGGGTACGGTCGTTATTAACCTTCTCACTCACCACTTTACATCGATCGATAGCGCCCCTCTGGTTAGCTATATAGCCTGTGGTAAATCCGCTGCTCGGGTGACCTTTTTTTTTTTTTTTTTTTTTTTTGGAATTTGGGTGACAATTTTTTACTGCCTTCTCCGGAGGGCAAAGACAGACGGGAAACATCCGCGTATCCAAATCACGAGTGTCAGCGTCGCCAATGAGTGTGTGTGAAGTAGAGAGAGATCGAGGAGGGCCGAGGGGTCGTCTCGTCACGAGGAGTTGGGGAGGGGCGCGTCGCGTGTGCTCGCATGAACCGTTTCTGCGCTTGTTGCTGTTGCGCCAACGAAAGCCGAGCGGCCCAGGGCTATACGTGTAGAGCCACAGCTCCGTCCGTCGCCCTCTCTCTCCCGTCTCTCCGGAGAAGACGACAGGTCGGCGGGGCGAAACATGCAGCCTACTTCCTCCGTCCCAAATTGATTGTCGCCGTTGGTTTTCGTCGCCACAACTTCACTAAGTTTGTAGAAAATATGTGCAATATTTAAATATTTAAATAAATTTGTTAAAAACTAGACTTAAAAAATCTTTCCGGTGATACTAATTACTTAGCATAAATATTTTATATATTTAAATATATAATCGCTTAGTAGGTAGTTTTTTTTTCGCGAAAAGCGACGAGATATTTTGGGACGGAGGAGTACACTTGGATATCCTGGTCTGACTTGCTACTGCAAAAGTGCGCCTGCAAAAGCGCAAGAGCTGGATGGACGCATTCGTGTACAGTACCGGTCCAGGAGATCCCTCTAGCTATGTGACTTGTGAGCATCAGTGCATGTCAACTTTTTGTACGTACGTGTAGTGTAGTACTACTGCGCATGCATGCATTCAGGCCAGGTGGCCTCAGCTCTCTACGTATGACACCTGTATGCCTAGTAGTCTCGTAGTAGTAGCCCGCATGCATGCATGCAGTCGTCTCGTCGCATCTTAACGAGAGGGAGGCCCCATGCATATGCATTGCATGCATGCAATTTTCCCTTGCGCCGGCCAAGCAAGATCGGCCGCCGGCCGGCCGGTTATCATTCCCACCGTACGCCACGCTCCAGTAGCACCGTCCATCACCGGATCGGATCAGAGAGTAGATGCTGAGGGAGCCTTTCAAGTTCGTGTGCACGATCAGGGTCCGCCGCCGGCGACACGATCATAGAACCGCCTGACCCGCGTGGCCGGCCGGGGTCCGGCCGGCTTCGTCGGCGCAGATCGATCTAGAGAAAGATCAGCGCGCGGGGATTCGATTTGATCGACGTCCACCTCGAATCCGATCCGATCGACTCTGCTGCCGCGCCACCACAGCCGGCCACAACACAGCACGTAGTGTGCGTCACCTGGGACAGCAACGGCCGGCCGGACACTGGGCCGGCGCACAGGCAAGCGGTGCTGAATCGGGGACATGCACACGCGCCGCCCAACTCGGGAGTCAAGAACACGGCATGTGAGACCACGTCCCGGCCCCAACGTGGCGCATGTACACTGAAAGAGCTAGATAGATAGCTCATCGGTGGTGTGGTGCCTGGGTATGGTTAAGCTGCCTCATTCAAATGACACATCACGGGAAAGCTAAGGCAGTCAGCATATGCCATGCTTCTCGAGTTGTTTTGTTGGCTAGCTCTTGGGATCATGTTGGGTTCCAAGATTTGGTGCATGTGCTCGTCAGTGACGTTCAACTTAGTATTATATGAGATGCCAGAGGTCCACACAATCCTAGGCTCTCCTAGCTTGTTTATGTGCGGTGCAAAGTGCAAAACGATCTTCTCGGTCGGTTTAATGCTCAACAAAAATCAGAAATAGGAACACACTGTGACATATCAATACTCGTATTCTAGTTCTAAGTACTCTTTTTATAAAACAATACACATATAATTCCTTCATAGAGGAATTAACATCTTGAGAGTGTTGTGCAATTTGAAACGTTTATGCCATGATAGTAACTGAGAGTGGAGTGTAGGACACATAGTCTGCTTTTCATTAATAATATAAAAATGGAAACAAATGAATAAAAGCTATATAAGCGCTAAATGTTTTTTTTAGATAAAGGAACAAAGTTCCAACCTCTACCATCCTGGAAATGGTACACAACATAGAGTCATTATTATAAAAGAAAGCCATGAAGCAAACAAGTAATCCCAACCAAACTTTACAAAGACGGACATAATCAATGTTTCTCATCTTCTACAACAATTGTGGGCATTGCTCCTCTTTATGCAGTATGGACCACAGAAAAGCATTGCCGTTGCCCCTTGCGACCGCCGAGCTTATCTTAATAGTCTTGCATGTCGCACTTAGAAGTTTTAAATTTTTTTGAAACTTTACACACCAATAGTACTAAACTAGATGTGCATTGTCCCAAAATTTAAGATTCAAACAACTTTTGTAAAAATTCATATGAAAAAACAAATTTCAACCACTAGAGGACAAAATGGAAGGATGGGTCGCCTGAAAGACTAGCTAATACTATTGAGACAAGCAAGACTATCTAGTACGCCGCCCGAAAATTACCTGCATAGTAGTATTAGATTTAGCTTTGTCGAAAACTATATCATTTACGTTCAACCAAATGGCCCAACAAGAACGCGATGTGTGTTGGAACTTAACACGTGGATAACAAGATCAAAAGTTCAAAAGCCAAAAAAGTGGTGCAACAAGATGAGTAGTGCAAAGTATGAACGCACACATATTTTGATTATTAGTTGTACGTGCTAAATTGATCCATCCATGCATGGACTGCAAGGGACTGTCGTATGAAATGCAGTACATGAGTGCTGTTGAAACAAGATTCCCTGACGACGTGTTTCTTCAAAGAGACCATAGTAGAGAACAAATTAAATGAATTTGCCATGTCAAATTAATGAGGGTCACTTATTTGTCGACGATCATACGTACGTGGTGACGATGATATATATGCATGATTTGATTTTCTAGTCGCATTCTGAGGAAAAGACGAGTTTATAGGCATATACAGTACTGCTAGTAAAAAAAACAGATACTGAGTTGTCAGTTGATGGTAAACTTTGTTTGGCGACTTTATATGCATATACAGTGAAGGCCCGCGTGGTTACACACCACTACAGCGACCATACGTCCGTACCAGGTCTCAAAATGTGGTGGAGGGTCGTCGTTGCAGCGACTGGCTGTCCACCTCTCGGAGCTTGCAAATATTGGTGGTTCCAGGCTGAGATCGATGAGAAGGAAATCTTGTGGGTGTTGCTCGTCGGCATGCTGGCACGGCCACGCTCGTCCCACGACGGCGTGTTCAGGACGAACGGTGAAAAGCACGAGGGGGGTGTGCACACGGCGGACAGCTAACATTGCTTCTGTTCTGACAGCACATGAGGCTGGGCCGATATCGAGTCCGATTCATATGGATGGATGGATATGCATCATCAGCGTGAGTGTTACACTGTTACATAGATATGAGCCTCACTTATTGACGAGATGGTGTTTCACAGTGACTGAATTAGTTGTGTTCCTGCTGTGTTCGTTGGCAATTTAATATTCAGTTCTTGTCGCCGTGCACTACTCATGCGTCACAAGTCGGTCACCTTCAGGAGATCGATCGATCGTAGAGATTCTAGAATTCTAAAGTGTGGAGCAAGAGAAGAGACTCGATCGATCTAAGCTGTGTGTGCGTGTCGTAGGCTATCTATATCTACGACCTACGATGGAGTAGCTAGTACCAGTGAAAGATTTCACACACGCATGCACACGACAAACGCAGATGCGGCGGATGAGCAGTCGGCGTCGATCGATCGGCGCTTCCGGCCGGCCGATCGAGCGCCGGCCGGGATGGATGGATCCGAGAGGAGATCCAAGAGGACAGCAGTCACCGTAATCTACCCAATGCAACCCTTCAAACTTACTCCTTGTGTAGTGTTCTTTTTGATTAATTTCAAACTAACATACTCCTGGTTAATATTATTAGGTGCATCGTAGCGTCATTCATCAACAAACACCAATTATAATCGGACGACGATCGGTGATGCACCCTTCTCCCCTACATTTATTCATCAACCAATACTTTCCGTACTGATGTTGCAGCCACCACCAAACATATTGCCACGCGCAGCTCTCTGCTTAAACTGCAGAACTTACAAGCTTTTTGTGGTACTGTACGCCACAGATATGTGTGAGTGTGATAGTAACAACTGATGATAGGGTAGGCTGTTAAGTTCACTGGCCTCGAGGAATAGCTAGCTTGCTGTTCTTGGAGACCTAACAGATTCTAAAATGCTAGTGACTGACCTTATCGATCCCAACTTGGGAGTACTATCTTTGTGTTAGCTAATTTTTGTAAGGTCGTCTTCGGGAAAGGGGAAAAAAAAGCTTGTCCAAGTGTATAACTTATCAGATATCAGCGGATGAATAAATTTGGAAAAGGTTGGCATGCATTTGTTCAATGCACAAGCAGGGTAAGCATAACTTAGGAAAGCAGTTGACGGGAAAAAAAAATCTAGATGCGCCAGGTTGATTCTCATGAGATGTGGTAAATTAGAAAGTTCTTCTCAACTTACAATGTTATTTTTTTTTTCACATTTATTACATAATTTAGTATCACTATTATTTCAACGGCATATAACGTGTCCATGAATGACGAGCCTTTATTGTAATTCCATAAATCTCAAGATTAACCAACTCATACCCTCGGAGACTCTCGTAGAAATAAGTTGTTTGCCTATCCATTCACATTCATGGGTGAATGTGTGTTGTGTATATGACTATACGAGCATTATTACATATTCGTAATGCGTTTAAAACAGTCTTCATGAATTGTGCTAGAAAAAGACGAATATTGAAATCAGAGAAACAAAACTGAAATTACTGACTACTGATTTGCTCAAATATTTACTTCGAACAAAGTAGCAAGCTGCTGCCATATCCTGGCCTTAAATTTTGGTCCCAAAAAATGTGTGGTGTTGTGGTGCGCGCGTTGGTGCCACAAACAGGGAAAGGCTCTTAAAATGGGCAGTTCGCTCTGCATATGTCCAAGGATAGTTTAGCTTTTGGCCTAAGCGTGGACACGTGCCAGCAGGCGCCTGCATAACGTACACGCACGGCTGCATATATGAGTGCAGTGGTCCAGCGCGATCAGTTATGTTAAAAAATCGGGGAAAAGGATGTTGAGCTTTAGCCAAACGTCACCTGTTCACGCTACTCGTATATACTACGTACTCTCCATTCTAAATTATAAATTATTATAATACTTTAATATATAGTTTTTGTTATGTATCTAAATATAGTATATATATATCTAGATACATAATGTAATTTATTATAATTTAATTTAAAAAGAGAAATAGTACTTTAATGGATTAACGGGGTTTTCAAACTAAAGACACTAACTATATCTTTTTAAAGAACACAATATGCTATCGAAATTATTATAGGCATACAAATATGTCTACGTCTCATGAAATTAACTATTAAGCAGTATAATGAATATATGCCAAGGGCATGTTCTCGAAAAAAAAACTGTTAAGCAGTATATAGTTTGGGACTCTCAGCCTGAATGCCCATATTTTAGTCTAATTATTGTCTCATTGATAAAAGCTACTGTATCTACATAGTAGCTTTGTCGATCTCAAACTCTATCACCCTTAAATGTGCTTATGAGCAAATATAAAAATCTACATCGACGTGCTTATATATAGCTAGGATGTGTTCAGGGGCAAATCTATAAATGTACAAATAAAGAACCTAAAGCATATCTTCACTCTTTAGAGCCTCCTTTTTGTATTCCATATTTAGAAAAATTAGGAAGGATAGTTGAAGAATAAACAACACCAGTATCACAGTGGCGGTAGGGGACCGGGGGTTTGATGAGCCTCATCTGCTCGATCTATCGCTAGACCGGTCTTTGGGATAGTAGTGCTTAGCTCATGCGTGTGTTAATTTATTGTACGTAGAGTACTCCTATAGTCCTATGTGCAGAGCCCATCATCTATATTGTTGCTTAAAAAAAAAAAAGAACCAGAGTTATTTAAAAAAAAAGAGAGATATTAAGGGCATGTTTGGTTTTCATAAGTCGGTGACTTAAAAATTAGTGACTTAATTTCATGTTTGTTTGGTTAAATAAGTCACTTATAATTTATAAGTCCCATGATTTAATAAGTTTTAAGTAGGAGTAATAAACTAACTTAATTTATAAGTCTCATGATTTAATATAAGTCATGGTTGTTTGGCAAAATAAGTCACTTATTTTACTTTTTTGACTTAATAAGTCACGTGACTTATGAAAACCAAATAACCCCCCGAGGCCGAGTATGTCACCATTAATTAATCAAAGTATAAAGTGCTGTTTTTATTTTATTTGTGACCGGATACCATAACGATATATTATATTGATTGATTTATTATTGGCAGGCTGATCCGTCGATGAAGGCCGCAGCAGCACTGGGTCCCTGGGGCCTTTTTTTGGCTCGGCAACGTGTCGGATGCTGGCGAGTGGCAACCTGCAACACATTAGTACACACGTAACGAGTTGCACCGGTACGTGCAAGCTCGACATATATAGCAGGTGAGTGGAGCCGCACTGCACCGTACGTCGTCTACAACCTCTTTAATTCTTTCGTGAAATTGTGACGGGAGAGTAGTGCCCGTCCGCTAGCATCCACGTAGCAGATCTAGTGTCGATCGGCGGCGTACGGGCGTGTCCGCTGGTCCTCCCGGTTCGTTGGAACGAACGAACCAACGGCTGAGGCGCGCGGTCCGGCCAGTCGCGCCCAAATTGATGGCACATGACAGTGTCAGTCCATGGATCGCCAAACGCGTGTGTTAATTACTAGGACACGGGACATTACGGGCAAAATCATCGTCGTCTGAAACCGTTATTCGAACGCAACGCAGGTGATTACGCAACGCAGATGATTAATTAGTAGCCAAATAAACACCGATGGGGACGTTGGACCTTGGAGTTACGTGGCTTCGAACGGACAAATTAAAGCAAGCACATGAATAGCAAACAACTAGTACTTTGTACGTACGTGCAGAGCTGTTCAACAGGTGCTGCTGCAAGCCACGCGTCCCGTGCCAAAATAGATTTGATCTCCGCCCGCTAGCTAGCCAGCAGTTGGTGGTGGACCATCGGAGATTTTAACTTGCCATGTGTCATTCTCCGCTGGTTTTCTACACGTATACCATGATGTCTTTTTTACCTCGAGCCAAAAGCTAGGCTGACGTGTTTTGCTTGGCAGCAAGCGAATGGCAACGGCCAAAGTTTTTTTTTTTTTTTTTTTTGAATGGATGGCATATGGCCAAAGTGAATAAATAAATGCTATTCTAAGTCTCGCTCGTGAAATCTCAGCTGGGCCGCAAAGTAAATCGAGTAGACCACTCAGCCCATGAAGCAGTTTGGGTGTTTCCATAAGCATCTTCTTAGGATATGACTTTTTTTTTTTTGTGACGGGGATATAGCATCGTTTTTCATTAAGAATGAATCGCAACTTAGCTATGAGAGAACCTTATCGCGAGGTTACAAATCACTACGATAGTAGAGAGTAAGCTGTAATAAAAATAGAAACAAAAGAGCATCGTGTGAGCTCATGCTCACCATTGAGGATGCCTTTGTCATCGGTCTTCCTCGTGGATGGCTCTAAGATCTTCAGGTCGCGATGAGTTTAAGTCGCCACTACCGCCGCCGCCGCCGCCCACCACCACCATCGGTCCATCTCCCTTCTCTCCTGGCATCTCGTTGGGGCTAAAGATCGAGTAGGGATCCATTGTTTTAAATAAGTTTTACCTAATAGATTGAGTCATGGAAATGGTGGATTTGTCTTCTCCATGGCAGCTCCATTGAAGATGAGGGCGACAACTTTGGTGTCAACGTCTTCATCGATATGATGACATTGAGACTTTTATTCCTGAACGGCAAAGCATCAAAGCAGAGATGATGTCGCCACCATGGAATAATTTTCTCCGGTCTCTTATCTATTTTGTTGTGGTTAGATCTTGCCACGATGAAGGAATGGGGGAGGATAATTTTCAGATTAGTCTTTCTCATTCTTCTGCCTATACGAATGTTGGCCTTCGTTTGTTGGACATTTGTTCCCAAGTCAATTGCCGAGTCTTTGCCTATACGGTCATCCATACCGCAAACCACCGACAGATTAGGTGTTGAGTTTTGCTATTCATGGATACTATTTTGTATTCAGAATATGTATTCCGCTATCATATAATATAAAATTCATTTTTTGTTGAAAAAAAAAAAAAACTCATGCTGACCATGGAGGAGCTTGTGCGCGGGACATGCTTCCTCCTGAGCACTCTATGTAGCAGTCATCCATATTTTGAAAGGGAACTATAATAATCATTTGGAATTACATAAAAAAAAACTCTTGTTCCATAAAGCTAATGATACAATCATTTATAAATCCAAATAAGTTTTGTGGATCTGTCTTACAATTTTCACTATTGAAAAAAACACATTTTCAGCAGTGGCATTCGAGGACTAGCACAAATTCGAGGAGTAAGCCGTTTCTTTGTCTCCGTCAGCAGACTACCAAGTTCAGAAGTAGTTCGCTGTGCTTTGCCTATCAAACTAGTCATATACAATTAAATGCTTATTAAGCAGTGCTGATGACGATGCTTATTAAGCAGCCACACTCGACATGTTGCTGGAATGAACCAATGGGACAAGACAGTTCTTTTATCAACGCAACTAGTATGATTTGTTGGCATCTTGAGTTCCGATTATATCAATCAAACAACTAAAAAGACAAAAAGGAAACAAAATATAAGCCCCTAGTATTTGGTTTGAGGGACTTTTTGCTATAGAGACTTAAAAAGTCCCTTTTAGTCCAACCAAACAAGGGGGGATTTTTTGAAACTTTTTGTTAAAAAAAAAGTCATTAGAAGTTAGAGTTTTTTTTAAGTCTTAAGACTTCAACTAAAAACAGGCCCTAAGATTTAACAGGATTTGCGAAGTATGTAGTGGGCTGCTTGCAGGCTTCAAATTCTATCGTGACTTGATTGAGTTGGACTATGGGCTGCAAATTCCCGGCACGTTATGGAGCGGGACGGAGCTAGGCCAGCTGTTGGGCCACGGCCCAACTCGAAAGTCAGGCGCCCTAGAACGCTGTTGGGATTTGCTCGAAAAAAAAGAACGCTGTTGGGAGCAAGCCCAAAAAACCAGTCTGGCCCAGGATAAGGAAGCGCTGGGAAGGAAAGGAAAAAAGAAAATCAAACGGGCCGAGCCCAGGAGAAACAACGAGCAGGCTTGAATTTGACAGGTTGCGTAGAGCAGAAGAAAAGCTCAGTCTTCTTTTTACTCAAACCTGAAAACTCGAAATAAAATTTTTTTAATAAAAGTACATGTATTTCAGATGAAGTACAAATACACGTACGAGTACAGGTACAAACTGGAAGGGTGCATGGACAGCTGTACCAACTATCTTGCACAAAGGCACCTAACAAAACCAAAATTACAACAAGAACCCCCGAGCCTATGTATCCCGAACAAGCCAGAAGCCTCCAATGCTAGTCGTCGTCGTCGTCGAGCATCACCGGCCATCACCGATGGAAATTTCAGAAATAGCGTTGAATAGACCTCTAGGCACATAGAAAAATCAGAAAGCTTATAACGAATTCTAAGCACAAAAAGAATCAGAAAACTGGAACCATATAAGCATACAAAAATAAACAATACAACAACATAAATGCAACAAACATATTTTGATTAACTTAAAAAAAAAAAAAATCTAAACCACATTTCCATTCTTTGAATTAATAACATCTAAAGAAATTTTGTAAATTTTTGGAAAATAATAAAAACTAATTTACCTTATTTAGTGTTTTCTAATCATTACCCAAAATACAAATTTGAGGTGTGACACAATAATGCTAAAGCTAAGTTAAACTAACAAGAACTATATTGCAACTATACTAATTTGGTCTAAACTAAGATTTGACAACTAGAGAAAAGTACTACAGAAGATAACTGCTTAGAGTAAAGAACATAACTTTATTGATAACTTGAAGTGTTACAGAGGTAAATATATATAAGAGCTGTACCCAAACTCGAAAGACAATTTTAGAACAAGCTCGACTCGACTCTAACTCCTAATGATGTTATCCTAACTACAAAGCTAAGTGTGAGTAGATATATAACTCTTGATCTCCTTTTTCTTGGTTTATTAAGAGTTCCACCTATTTGAGCAATGCATGGCTTGGATGTGCTCTTAATGGTGGTTTGGAAGTTAGTCGTGTTGGTGACCGCCGTGGATTCCTCTGAACTAGGTTGCCTGACCTCCTTTTCCCTCCTAATCGCCTGATCGATCTTCCACATGTAGCTTAGATGATCAATGGTGTGTGCATTCCTATGGTAAAGGTGTGTTGTGTCAACTTGTGCTGATTCTTTCGATGATAGTAGGTCCTTTGATCCATGTGACAACCCATCTCATCCACTTGAAGTGAATTGATCTTGATCTAATGGTGTCGATTGATGGTATTTGTGTTTTCTTTCATTCATTTGACCAATATTGAGGACCATTGGGCACAGGGGCAAGTTACCCGACCTAAGTGGGGTAGGTCGACCCCAACCCACCCTATGGGCCTAAGGCCGTCTCAATGGAGAGTTTCACCCTCACGATTTTCAAGATGTGAAACTTTGACATGAAATAGGAGTCTCTCTCAATGCACAATTTCATTGCACGGTTTCATAGGCTCAATGGTCCCACAACCTCTCTCATTGCATGGTTTAATTGCATAGTTCCATGGTGAAACGCTATTTCCACATCTCAATAGGGGTTTCTTCACAATCGTTTCCAACGCATGTGAAACAATTGCCCAAAGGTTTCACCATGGTGAAACTTTTTTCCTTCTCTCTCCTAGAAGTTTCATGCAAAAAGTGAAGTTTTTCTTGATGTAAGATACATTTAATGTGCATTAAACACTAATGAAACCTCCATTGAGATTGGCCTAATGGTCTCCATTTTCTTCCACTTTGTTCCTAAGATCAAAGATATGCAACTAAACTTTGTGGAACTCCATTACTTAAGTCTCCTCGAAAATGAAACCCAATGCCTATTGGGGCACCTCAAGTCTTCTCGTATATAGTTTGGGGAGTACTATGGTTTACAGCAAGTCATAATTGGCTACTCGTAGAAGGGAATTGAATCTAATGATGTGCAAACTCGTAGAAACCAGGTTGCCCAGTTTTGATAGTGTTTGCCATATGTTTCTTGTGTGTGAGGACTTTGTTTTTCAAGCATTAGTCCATAATTAAACCTCACCAACATCTTTAGTGTACTGTGCAAATCATAAAAGGGATAAACTTGTAAGTTCACGTATTGAATTGCAATTTTACCCTAGGGTTGTGTACGCTATATATGAAGATCGTAAGTGTATAATTGGCTGTATATTTATTTCAGTTATAGGGACCTGCCACCGCACGAATGTGACAACACGAGCAGCTAGAAGCAACGGTGCACAAGTTATTATGTGCATTATTATTGCGTGCTTTCACTAATTAACTTCTCTTTTACAGAACGAAAGCACCAGCACATCGATCAGGTCAGCGCTGTATCATCATTTCCTCGTATCCCTTGAGTCAAAAGTGCCTCAACCACGAGATTGCCCGTCCGTATATATGGTGATACAGCCACATCATCATCAGTCATCAGACAGACAAGGCACAGCTAGCGCAGGAGAATTATAAAACAGCCTACCTACACGTACGGCTGAAAATATCTGCAAGTATACTCCATTGTTCGTGGCTGCTGAGTCAGTGCAGAATCAGAGACCCCAGAGGCCGGCTAAACAAATGAGCAAGAGGATAAGGAGTGCACCTCAGCCTGACCTGGGGAAGCCTCCAGCATAATACCATGTGACTCCACCACGTCCTTGCTGCTCAGACTCTGATCTGATCGCCCCACTCCGGCAATAATGCAGAGATCGTTATTTTTATGTACTCAGACGTTTTGGGTCCACCCATTAGGAACATAAATTAAGAATAATAATTTTTAAATCGTTAAGTTTAGAAATATGAAAACCATATCAGTTGATTTGACATAAAAATTACTTTCATAAAAAAATATACATATATAACTTTTCGATAAAGATGTTTATTGAAAAGAGAAGTCAAATTGTGCTCTGAGTCCGTATAGCTATCCTAAACCTTTGCTAATAGTGATACAGAGGAAGTGCTTCTTAAACAATCGAGAAAGGACCTGCGGGCCGCGTTATCGTCGGTGGGTCAATCATGGAATTGGATGCGCGCTCAATAATTAGACTTGGTAACCGCGGAACTAATCAAAGTACGTCCAATTGGATGCAGCACCTGCAAGTGTGCCGTGTCGTAACGTTTGGTGATGGGCTGCCAACATGGTTTTGATTCAGCCGTCGTCCTGGCCATCTTTCGCAGCTAGCTTTGGTCCTTGTTTGCAAAGCTAGAGCTACCATGTTTCCAGGAATATACACGTTTTGTGCGTGTTGTGGCTCTAGGATAGTCTCAATTGACTGCTTCACTATTTTCTAGCTTAGCTTTAGTTCGTTATATTGATTCAATTTCTGTAGGCCAACAAGCTAATTTAGGTGGAAAAATTATGCGGGCCGTCCGCATGTTACACCGTGGAGACGTCCTCGTGGACTTTTAAATTTGACCAGCTACCACAACTTTTGAAGCGGTTGCTTCAAAATTTTTACTACGATTTGGTTGGACATCCTCACGGTGACAGGTGAGGACGCTCCCCATACAAACCCCTCCCCCTTAATTTAGATCTTTTCACTTACCAAAGCCTAAGAGCATATATCCAAGGGTACCCTATTTTTTTTCTTACTAAAACATGATGTTTTCCAACTTCTAAAAATGTATTGGGAGGAATAAAGGTAATCATCTCCAAGAGTTCTTAATATTATATACTTCTAAAAATCAAAAGGTTGGTCAGGAATTGTGATGTCGTGCATCAGGAATCCTAAATTTGCAATGACATGATTTTAAAAAATTGAAATCTAACTCTGTTATGCAGGGTTATCTTTTAGGAGAGCTTATTGGTTACGCTTTAAGGCCTAGTTGCGACCAAGTGACGAAAGCAAGCAAAGGACACTCGTTTCGTTGAGTAAGAAATTGGAGATGGTTGCTTTAGAAATCTCCAATAGAGGGTGGGAGCAAAGGACACTCTTTCAGACGATCGGCTTGTGTTTCATTTTCCTTCAAACCTCTGTAATAATTGGCTATGTACATCCTTAGATGTAGAGACCGGATTTTATTATCCATTATCTAAAAAAAAAATTTAAAACCTCCCACTAAATCTTTCTCTCTTGTGGTTTTTTTCACCTGGAACCATGTATTTCCTCTTTTCCTTTCCCACGTGGAGACCATAGGAGAAAAATCACGGCGCAAAACTAGCACCCGAGGGAAGGGCGGATACACAAAACATCCATCCGCGTATCTTTTACGCCGCATCGTGCCTTTTTTTTTCCTAAGTGCTAAAAAGATTTGGAGGTCATTTTAAGAGTTGTTGGGGATGGATTTTTTTTGTTCTTCCTAAAAAGCAAGGATTTGGAAGGATTATTAGATACTGTTGGAGATGGACTAAAGCAAGTTTTGTGTCCCACTCGAGCTTATGTTAGTTATCACATTGATTTGCACATAATTTCTCCACAACATTCACTAGCATACTCATACGCTCATCGATCAGGGCCTCAAGGAAACATATCTATCCTTGTTAGGAAATCATTATTGGCACCACCACATCAACAACATGAAGCGACAACACTATCTAATAATTTATCGCAATAGGAAATGCCCTACATCAACTTGCCTTCGCTTTTTTCTTCATAGCATCAACTCCGGCGTCATATATAATCCAAGTATGCAGACTATTTTTTCTCTCTCTACCACTTGTGTTTGTTCTGTCCATCAAAAGATATATATCAAAAGGCACCACCAATCATATAGAATTAAATTTCAGTACACCATCTAAACCCCAAGTATAAATATTGTACTCATTACGTTCTAAATTAAAGTCACTTTAACTTTTTTGGTTCATTCATTTGGCTATGTATCTAGATATGTTATTATAGCTAGATGCGTAGCAAAATAGATGTAAAAAAAATCAAAGTGACTTATAATTTAAAAGAGAGGGAGATTTTACGTCTCGATGGACCGCACAAGGCTCTTTGGAAAATTCTAAAAAAAAAAGGCTCTTTGGAAAACTTCACTGGTGCAATTTTGCAAAATGACTTCTTTTGAAAAGCTACAACGTGGTTAGATGTCACAAATTACGTATTTATATATGAACCATGATATTCTTGTTCGTTTAGACTACCATGCATGTTTATATCGGCCATTCAACAAGTATTTTTTCTCACAAAGATCAGCCCGGTCCATACCTTTCTCTCGGAACAAATTTGACGACGAGGGGGTGTAGCCAATATTTCATATGGCCTCTTTTTATAATGCTTTCTTTACGTACTCTTGTTTCTTAATAAATCTTGGTTTTCACTATGCCAAACAATACAAAAGAGACACCATATTTTATCCCTTAAAAGAGAAAAAATATTCTTTTCTGCAAAGGAGCAGTATACTATCCTTCTCCGAACGAGCTGACAAAATGCGAACAACAAACGTGACGCTGATGACACACAACACAACCAACTGCCTGCAATCAGTGACGCGTACGTACGAGCCTACGAGAGGCTGGGCGGTCAGCCTCGTACGCATATGGAACGCGAACTGGATGCCCGTGTTGGAATCGGTCTGTGCTACCGCAGACAGAGCATCAATTTCTTATTCCTGTTCTCTCCTCAACAATCGGGAGAATAAAGCTCAGTTACGTACATACATGAAGCAACAGAACAGGGCAGTCTCTAGACTCCACACTGGATATGCTATGTGCGCAGGACACCACTATGGTTATTCCAAACAGGAGCTGGAAAGTGCAATGGGAAATGGATGGAACGGTGCTCATATCACGCTCTTCGGGTTTCAGATGGTCACACGTAGAAATCTTCTGTGTGATTGTGATCCCACAAGTTTGTCTTTAGTTTGTATACGACTGGGAATAGTATACCCTATGTACCTAAAAAGGTTGTCACTACGCTTTTCGAGACACAAATGCCGACAATTATATATTAAAATGTAAAAAAAAAATTATGTTAAGTAATTAGCATCATCGGAAAGATTTTTAAGTCTAGTTTTTTTAACAAATTTATTTGAAAATTTAAGTGTTGCACGTATTTTCTACAAATTGAGTCAAACTTATGGCATGCATCCCACGACGACATTCTTTTTAGGGACGGAGAGAGTACGTAGCTTATCCATTACACCTATTTGAATTTTTTAAGAGGGTTCCGTTAATAACATGTTTACTTCTATTGTGGGTAACATATTAGGTTTCAAATTAAGCCTTACATGCTCTATATTTGGAGAACTACCGTTAAAACATAATAAACTTTTAAAAATCCTAAAAACAATAAAACGTTTGAATGAACATGAGTGACCAATGGAATAAAGCAGCTAAGAACACTTTTGAAAGTGATCAATGGAATAAAGCGGCTATGGACCTATTCCTAGAGCTAACATCATATGTGTGATTGGGTGCACCGGAATCTTCCCCTAGGCAATGAGATCAAAATGACTCTTTAGAGACAACTTAATTTGAGCATCCAAGTCACTTCACGGAATGGAAGTAATTTAAGAGCCTCTTCCTAAATATCTTCGGTATTTCTCCTCCATTTATACTTAAGAAAATATCCTTCATGGTTTTTCTAACTCACTCTAAATTATTATTTAGGAGTTGTCTCGATAAAAATTGTTCCATTTTACCTCTCACCCTCAAACAATTTCTTTATATCTTGTACATGTTCTAAAGAGTCAGTCTCTCCTTATTTTCTACTATTAAAAAACTAAAAAAAAGAGAATGATAATATTTGAAGGTTTAATTAAAGCTATCGAAGAACATTTTTTTTTATCAAAGTCTCTATTCCTATATCCATAAGGAAGAAATAAAGATGTTCTTAGAGTTGTTTTTGGAGGCGACTAAAACTAGTTTTTAGGACATTTATACCAACCGCCTCTGAAAATTATCCATCTTTAGGAGTAGATATACAATCGCATTTGGAAATGGATCTACAGAAATGGGCCAAAATGTCACTCACTTCTGAAAATTGATTTCAAGAAATGGCTGAAATATTAGTCACCTCTGAAAATAGTTTTCTAAAGGCAATTTCATCTGATCCATTTCATGTATTGTATTATACACTAAATTTAATTGTATCTTATACATATTGATGTGTACATGTTGATAATATGTCTAGATGCATAACTAAATAGATGAAAAAATCAAAGCGACTTATAATTTAAAATGAAGGGAATATTTGCTACCATCGGTGTGTATATATGTGCATATTATCAACGGCCAAAATTTAAGAGTTTCCTCGTGAAGACTCTTGCAACATGCTTGATGCGATAGCACTGACGTCCAATCGTGGAATCGGCCTCTCTTGTGTACTTACTTCGTTATAAGGATAAACATGTAGAGGCGCCCCCAAATGGCATCTAAGGTATCATCAATATAAATCATATGTAAGTATCATCAATATAAACCATAGAAAGTTGTAGATTTTATTTAGTGCTACAAGTTTCATAAAGAAGTAACTTTAGGTGCTAAATGATATTGAGTTTTTTTTTTTCCTAAGATGATAAGCCCTTATACGTGATTAATAAGTTGCTTAAACTTTATAGTACTTTTTAGCCATATTAGTGATCTTAAATGATGAAATTTAAAATTATGAATTTGCAGATCTCATCAAGAGCTACGGTTTTTATACACAAAGTATCTTTATTCGACACCCTAAAAAAGGATTTTTCTAAGACGACAAGCTTGCTACGTGATTAACATTTTGCCAAAACTTCATGTTAGTTTTTGAGATTTTAACAATTTCTAATGAAAAAACTCAATACTAAATAGTTGTAGTTCTCATCGATGGCTACAAGTTTCATATAAAATTGAGGCTTGCCGTTAGCATGAAGGTCCTATCTGTTATATATCCATAGCCTAACAAATTTAAGAATCTAGCCGGATTAGGATCGGACCGTAAAACTATTTAATTTTAAAATAATAATTAAAAGGGTCAAGTTGGATTGAAAAAAAAAAAGGCCCGATCCATTACCACGCTACATATAAGAGCTGAATCGATATGCCACTTCAACTATCAGATTAGAGCTGGCCTGAATAAGACTACAAACAACTACAAAGATCCAAAAATACATAAGTATGACTTTATGGACCTACAGTACATAACAACTATAGACAACTTCAATAAAAATTATGTATTTAAATGTGTGCGTACGTACATACGTATGTTGTAGGTATCAGTGTCTACTGATACGGAAGTTTTGTGTCAAAAAAGAGCTAGTATTAATTAAATAATTAATCCCTCTGGTTTGAAACGGACGCAAGAATTTGAGAGTTTGGTTTGGGAAAGAGGACAGTGAAAACGGAAACCTGTCCGCAACATCGGTGTGCCGAATATCCTGGAGGATAAACCCAAGGACGAAGCTTTGGCACCCTGGAATATTCCCGCCATTCCGCGTCCGCTTCGATTTCCACCACCACCATCCCTGCCTCCCTTATATAAAGCCACCTCCCGCTTCCCTTCCCCGTCGCGACCTCGCCACCCAATTCAATACGATTTCAATACAATTTCAGCTCGATTCCATCCAGTTCATTCATCCAACGCCTCGCCATCTTCAATCTCATCAGTAGAACAAAGCAATGGCCCTTCTCAAAGCCGCGCGCGTCGCCGACGTGCCCACCCTGGACGTGGTGGCTCCCGGCCTGGTGACGGAGACCGGCACGACGGCGGCCTCGGTGGTGGCCATGGCGAAGAGCGGCGGCCGGCGGTTCTCGGTGATCGGGCACCGCGGCAAGGGGATGAACGCGCTGGCGTCGGAGGACCCGCGTCTCCGGGAGGTGCGCGAGAACACGGTCCGGTCCTTCAACGACGCCGCGCGCTTCCCCGTCGACTTCGTCGAGTTCGACGTGCAGGTACCCGATCCATCCATTCATTGCGCGACCTACCAAACCTACCTCATTCAGTAACTCGAGGAAGAAGAAAACAACAGAGGGAAACGCCGCGGGTCAATTAGGTTCGCGATTATCGAGGAGGCAAGCAAGAAAGGCCAAGAGGCCCTGATCTTGTTTGACGGGGACGGCAGATCCACCGGTCCGGCGTGGCGTGCGGTGCGTTCTCATGCCACGTGACTAGCTGTAGCTGAGCTGTGGGGGCACGGCACGGCAGCGAAGGTGTCCCGGTGCCGTGCCCCAGGCGGTGGTCTCGCTTGCACCATGTGCCGCGTCGCAGACCCGATCAGATCAAACCGCCCGTCCCCTCGTCAGCGCTGCCGCCGGAGGCGTAGCGTCGTGTCAAGTTTGGCAAAACAACGTGCACAGCCCCGGTTTGTGCGCCGCACCATAGCCCGGGTGACTCGTGACGAAACAAAGACGACGGAGAGCTAAAGATTTAGTTAGTCAAAAAAGGCAAGGAGAAACAGATTTGCGACTCATTTTACTAATATACCTGATGATGCTTACGGCCCTGCTTACAACTTCATTCCACAGAACAAAACATTTTGTTGTCCTGGAGCTCGGCAACATAAAAACCACTTCGTCTACTAGCTACCGCAGCAAGCAAAAACACGACTTCGCTAGTGGTTTCCACCGTGACTTGCTTTGCCTCATGAATTGGTCCCGTTTGCTTTAAATTATTCCACCACAACTTTTGGGACATATATAATAATAGCACTGGTCCCGTTTGCTTGAAGAGACTAGAGACCATCCACCAGACACATCTCTACTTATGATTTGGGGATAATCAGATTGAAAAGCACTTTATCCTAATCTAGTATACATAGATTACTGAATGTTCCGTCTGGTAGCTAGTTTGCTCAAACACGATACATAGATTACTGGATGTGTTGCAAGAAACATACTGATTTGTTTACTTTTGCTTCTTTTCCCCCTCCTCTACTCTTCGTCTCTTCAATAATTCGGTGTGCAAAGATGATGTTGAGAAGAGAACCGTGAATACCAATTTTGCAGGTCACCAAGGATGGGATCCCAATCATCTTCCATGACAACTTCATCTTCACCCAACAAGATGTACGCTTACACTTCATAACCAGTCAAACCACGGAACTTTGTTTTATATTTGTACCGGTGCTAATATAAATGTCCTTATTTTGACCTTTTTTCCAGGGTAAAATTTCACAGAAGCGTGTGACTGATATTCAGCTGGAAGACTTCCTCCAGTATGGGCCCCAGAATGAGCAGGGGAAGGTACGGCGAGTCACCATAGTACTTAATTATGAGATTGAGAATAACCAACCATGCATTAACCAGTACCATCTGAATCTCATCTGATGATGTTGTTTTCCTTGTTCCTTCAATGTAGGTTGGGAAGCCCCTGCTTCGCAGACTCAAGGATGGTAGGATGGTGAACTGGAATGTGCAATCAGAGGATGCTCTTTGCACGCTTGAAGAAGCGTTTGAGAAGGTCAATCCAAGATTGGGCTTCAACGTTGAGCTGAAATTTGATGACAACCTTGAATACCAGGAGGAAGAGCTCACTCGCATCCTCCAGGCCATCCTCAAGGTACAAATACTTCTTTCAAAACTTTGTTGAGGTTCTCGATCTCCTATCTAATAGCATCGTACATTTGAGTTTGCAGGTGGTTTTTGAGCACGCCAAGGATAGGCCTATACTTTTCTCTAGTTTTCAGCCCGATGCTGCACAGCTCATGCGTAAATTGCAAGGCACATACCCTGTAAGTGAGCTGAACACTGTGCAAGCAAGCATATATGAATGAACATTGAACACCATAGCATTTGTTTTCATCTTTCATGAACAACACTTCAGTCAATTGACTCTTCCTTGTCATATCAGGTCTACTTCTTGACAAACGGAGGGACAGAGCTATACACCGATGTGAGAAGGAACTCGTTGGAGGAGGCCGTCAAGTTATGCCTTGCGAGTGGCATGCAAGGAATAGTTTCAGAAGCCCGCGGGATATTCAGGCACCCTGCTGCCGTACCAAAGATCAAAGAGGCTAACCTCTCCCTGCTAACCTATGGAACATTGAAGTAAGTAACGTTCACGGAATAGAGGATTTGTAGCACTATATTGTTTGCATTCCCTGAATTTTAGATGCTCATAAATTGGCATCTGTATACCCTTGTCGCAGTAATGTGCCGGAGGCAGTGTACATGCAGCACCTCATGGGAGTGAACGGGGTGATCGTGGACCTGGTGCCGGAGATCACCGATGCGGTCTCTGAGCTCATTGCCCTGCCCGAGCCTGACGTTGAAGTGGACAACTTGAGCTTGAGCAACCAGGCAGCTAGAGGAGCCACGACACCGAATTTCTCGCAGCGCGAGATCTCGTTCCTGCTAAGGCTTATTCCCGAGCTTGTCCAATAATCCTAGACTTTCAGGTGTCTATCATGGATGAATCATCTAATGTATTACTGATCTAGTGATCCCCATATACACAAGAAAAGAAGCCCTTGTGCAGGGTATTGTTTATGTGTAGGTTGATTTGTCTGTCCTGAAGCTTGTCCTGGTCCCGGTTTTACTTTTAGTGACATGATTGGGGATTTGATAGTGTTGTACCGACAACAGGGGTGTTGTGAGGCTTGACCAAAATGTTATGATAACAAGACCCAACAAAAGAGTCTTGAATGCAAGGAACTGTTTGAGTTAAACCATCATGTGTGTTGGGAATTGGTCTGAGCAGTGTCGGTGTTTTGAACTGCACTGACGAATAAATTTGTGATTGCGTGTTTAGGCTTTGGATTAATTGTGTTCTAAGAAGACACGAGGGTGTATAGCGGTTCGGACAAAAAGACCTTACGTCCAGTTGAGCGTTGCTCGTCTAACTAGCACTTGCAATAAGGGTTACAAATGTTGAGTGTTGCTAGTCTAACTAGCACTTGCAGTAAGGTTTACAAATGGGCGCGCGAGAGAGATCTCAAGTCTCTGGTGAGTGTTGTGGGATTGTGATGGCTTGTTGTTCGATGCCCTGCATCCTCTTCTTTTATAGTTGAAGAGGAGGGCATGTTATCGATCATAAAAGAGAAAGGAGGACAAGGAGAAAGAGAAACAAAGGAAGGGGTCTTGTACATCGTCGCCCTCCTCATCCTCATCGTACGGGTCTTGTCGGTGTCTTGGGAGGGGCATGCACCCACATCCCGACCATGTTTGTCCATTGGTACGGGTGTGTCATTGGTAAACTCGGGCAAGGCACCCATTTTGTTATAGTGGACGGAGCGGTTAAAAGGGTTGACAAGGATGCAGACCGCATTTACGACGATTAGGCAACACAATGTCGCCCTTTTTCCACATAGCAGACCATTATGGGTCTTCTTTAGGCATGGCCTGTACTGCCACAGGTCTCGCCACGTCGTGTACATCCCATCCGAGCAGTTGAGTATGATTCGAGCCATTACGCCCGCCCCTCGTACAGGGGGTGGTTGGAGGTGATGTGGATCTCCCACGATTCGGCCCACCTTTGCGCCCTACTAGAGATGACACAGTTCATCCACGGCTCGTTCGCCGCTAGAGGGCTTCTCCCGCATAACACCTGCCGAGTGAGGCAAAAACTCGTTTGGGGAGAAGGGGGGGGGTTGTCGGCGAAGTGGGGCCTACACCTCGTGGAGTGGTCGAGGCGCAGAAGTCCGTTCCTTGAGAGCCGGGGTATCTTGGGACCTACCTCCTTATAGGGGTCGAGCGAGACAAAAACTTTCCCCAAAGGGTCGAGTTTAAGCGGACCCTCCCTTCCGAGGGGTCTAACAATGTTATTTTGTCATCCTTAACCATCGGGTTGGGTTAGTATTTATGTTTACTAACCCCGAGCCTTAAGGCACCATGGTTTTATACCCGACAAGCAACCATGAGATGTTTGGTTTGAGAATGAGTTGATACATTATCTTTTCACTCCTCATTTTCTTTTATTCGAATGAGTTGATCCATCATCACCTCATTCTTCACAAACTTAATATCCTATCAAATTTGAGGAATTGACTTATTCCTTAAACCACGTCATCTAGAATTGAGTTATTCCTCTGACCAAACACCCTATAATTTTTGCAGTGCGTCGTGTGGCATTGTTAGATTAGACTTATGCTTGTTAAGAAGAATGCGATGAAAAACGTTACAAGATTGAACTTGTGCTTGTTGAGAAGGATGCAATGAAGCTCGTATGCCATTCTAAACGCTTAAACAATGGGTCACTTGCCATTTAGATATTATTCTAGCTAAATGACTACGTAAAACACGGGGCAAAATGGCCATTTAAATAGGAAAAATAGACAATGGGTCACTTGCCATTTAGATATCATTCTAGGCTTCTAGCTAAATGACTACTTAAATGGGGGCAAAATGGCCATTTACATAGGATAAATAGCCAATTAAACGAAAAAAATATGTACCATCACATACCATTTTGCAAGGATTTTCCAAGGTTAATCCACCTAAACCGAGCTTCATTCTCTTGACTGACTAGATTAAGACCAATTCACCACGCTAATCTAGATATATACTTCGTGCACTCCACTAGCTCATTGCAGAATCAAGTTTTATCTCACGCAAGTAGAGCACAAATTGCAAACTGTACAGGAAGTTCATTTTGAACATGATCAAAAACCATAACTACCAAGGTAAGATCACACTTTGTACCCAATATATACTTTTTAGTTTGTTACTGGCTTAACTCACTCTTTTATTGACTCTTATTGACACTGGGTTAGAAGTGTTCATCCCATCCACTTGATATATGCTACTGATTGTACTTGAGTTCGTTCAAGTCCCCACCCCCACCGCCCGTGTTTGGTGCATAGTTTTAAATAGCAGGCTAAGGGTGTTTAGCGGTTTGCCTCTAAAACAGTTATAGCGGAGCTAATAGCGGGCTATAACGCGCTATAACGCTAAATTGTACATGAACAAAAATAGCGGCACCCTGCCTCGAAAGGCTATAGCGAGCTATATAGCGAGCTATTTAAAATAGGGTGTGTGCTCCCCGACGTCGTCGTGGGCCACAACTATATGTGCCCCTCCCGGTGTTTTGATGGTTTAATTTCAAGAGCTTCACGGCCACGGGTAAAGCTGTTTGTTTGGTTTCAAACAAGTTCTAAAGCCAGTGCAGAAGTTTGCTAAAAAAAGTCAGTGGAGAAATTGTGCCCAACGGGATCTTATTATTGCACCTACGTCGTATTTGCTTACAATAAATAAAAAATCCGACTCGTTTGCTCAGGCACGCGTCAAACCATAAGATCCTGTTCTGGATCTCGGATCTATGCCTCAGGATCTACGACGTTCTTCTTCTCTGGCTATGGCGCCGGCCGACAGGGCGCCCAGATGGCCATGACACACCTGCCCTGGAACTGCAGAGGGGTTGGGGGAGCCTCCGCAGTTCCACGATGGCGCATCTCGCCCGCTAATCGTCTCTACTAAAGCGCAGGTTTGTTTTATTTCGAAACTCGAAATTCTTCTATTACTAAAACTGCTATTCGTAATCATTTCAATGTTAATGACGCTTTTGTTGTTCCTTCCTGTGGCCAATCAGGTGGCCTCTGGTTGATATGGAGTAACGAGGTTGACATCTCTATCGTCGATCACAACCACCACTTCATATTTGCTCTTTGTACTGACAGAGCTAAAAACCTCCAATATGTTGTAGTCTGTATATATGGCGACCCTCACCACCGCTTAGCTAGCCTCATCTGGAGTAGTGTTCTGAACTTTGTAGAACTTTATCCTAATATGCCAGTGTTATGTATGGGCGATCTGAATGACATTATGCATGCCTCGGAGAAGTTAGGCCCTAGTAATGTGGATGCTGCTCGTATTTCAAATTTCGCGGCTTATGTTTCGCAATGTGGTTTGTTTGATTTGGGCTATAGTGGTCCGCTTACACTTGGACCAATAAGCGTTTCTCCTCAATCCCAACTTATGAAAGGCTCGATAGATGCTTAGGTAATGTTGAATGGTGTGTTGCTTTTCCTAATACGACCGTTTTTCACCTTCCCATGCTCTATAGCGACCATGCTCCTATCCTTTTGAAAACCGACTCTACTTGACCAGTATTACTAAACCGTTTAGATTTGAAAATTGGTGGCTTTTGGATGATGATTACTATGATGTTGCTAAATCCGCTTGGAACAAATCGACTAATCGTGGTTTTCTCCCAAAAGACTCACTATCTTGCTGCAGATCTAAAGAAATGGAGGAGAATGAAACCAAAAAAAATAGTGACAAGCTTAACCAGATAGAAAACCAAATCCTAGACCAACAATCCCTACCCCCCCTCTCAACAAGACCATAGCCTTCAAGAGCAAAATGCAGATCAACATCACCGGGACACGGGTAGCCAAAGAGGAGATCTACCACACCCAAATGAGCTAAGAAAAATTGGGCCAAAAATGGTGACTGAATACAACCTATTTCTACAGAGCTATAGTCAAAAGAAATAGGAAAAACAGGATTACTTATCTCACCAAACCGGATGGAAGCCAAGCAACTACACCGCATCAAATGGAGAGTGTTCTAGTTCAATATTTTACAGACATTTTCTCCTCCCAAAACCTCAGCAATAGTAACAACACTCTCCCCAACCCCCCTAATCCCAGCCTATCCCAAACAGATATAGCCAGCCAAGCCGATCCCAACAACCATACTACCTCACCCAATCTCAGGGGGCAAGACAACAGTGACCTACATCAGGTAACAAGACAAGCTATGTTCAGATATACTTATTCCACTCCCAGTATGCAGGAAGTTTTTACCATTGTCAAAGAGATGCGCAGTAATGCGGCTCCAGGACCAGATGGTTTTAATGCAGCTTTCTACAAATCATCTTGGACATGGGTAAAAGATGATGTCTACAAGGTAATAACTGACTTCTACTCTAATGCCATTCTACCTGCTGATTTAAACAAAACTTTTATCACTCTTATTCCAAAGATCAATCAGCCCACGGTTCCTATGGATTTCAGGCCAATCAATCTTTGCAATGTTATCTACAAGATTATCACCAAGTCTCTAGCAAACCGTTTAAAACAACACCTCCTTGGCTACATTAACCAAGCTCGGTCACCTTTTGTTCCTCATAGACACATTTCCTCAAATGTCATCATCACCCGAGAAATCATCCATTCCTTCAACCTAAAGACCTACAAACACAAAGCTTTCCCCGCTAAAAATAGATTTAGCCAAAGCTTTTGACATGTGCTCGAATGGGACTTCATTGGAGCTGCCCTTTCCAGATTGGGTCTTAATGATAATTTCATAAAGCTTATCCATACTTGCATCTCTTCTCCCCATTTTTCTGTGCTTGTTAACGATGTCCCCTCTCAACAGTTTGCCTCTCAGAGAGGCCTAAGACAGGGTTGCCCTCTATCCCCATATTTATTTGTAATTGCTATCAATGAACTGACTATTAGATTGCAGGAACACTTGGAAGCAAATAATTTGACAGGAGTAACACTAGGGCCAGGTTGCCCCCCTATCCACTCATTACTTTTTGATGATGATCTTATATTATGTGGGAAGGCAAGCATTGGGGAAGCCCAAGCAGATCAAGGCAATTTCGTATGACTTCTCGTAAGCAGTCCGGGTCAGACACCTAACTTGCGTAAATCTTCCATCTTCTTTAGTAAGAATGTCCCCATGTCTACCGAAATAGCATAAAAGAATATCTTTCTTCCTGTTCAAAATCTTCTTCCTAATACTATGCATCTAGCACTATGTAAAAAGGCCTCTACAGCTGCGCGTTGAGGGCTTCTGATCCAAGGCCAGCGCATCTGCCCATTAGGTCTCTAAATGTCCGACTTTTGACGCACTGCCCCTCCGTAGCGAAGAATAAAGCTTTAATACGCACGAGATTTCGTGCGTCTCAAACTTCCCGCCCGTAGTGAGCCCTTGTTACACACGCGCCGCGGAACGCCCAGGTCGGGGTTTTGCTCGACCGTGGTCTACGGTATCTACGACATACCGTCTAAGATGCGACCGCACCTCTGAAACCTCACATGCACCAGCGGCATCGCGAATCGACCGTACCGCGCCCAAAAGTAGTGACGCCCGGTAGATAAAGATACGACGATCAGAAGCTTCGATCGCACGCACCCATTTTACAAAAACTGCGTCAGAACAATGACGCGCATGTCAAACGCGCGCGCGTGCCACCAGAATCGTAAACCGCAATGACGCCCGGCCAATTGAAACGCTCTCAGAAGCATTAGTATTATACGCACTCGCGCGGACGATAACCGATCGTAATACGGGCGGGTTACAGACATACGCCAAACTCGGTCTGTGGTTTCTCGCTTCATTTACAGACGCGTGTGTAGATTACCCGTACGTAGTTCCCTAACCCTTTTTACAGACGCTCGTTTTGTCCGCCACGCCTCGTAGCTAACTTGCGCTTTAGTTTACGTGACGTGGTTTTTTTTCGATCAGAATCGCTCCGCATTTTTCGACGCTTGTAGCGGATGCTCGACCGTAGCTACCGAAAAATTACAGATGCGTGTCCCTTTCAAGGCAGGTTCTGCGCCGAGGTTTCTATTTCGAGACGCTGCGTTTACCCCGGTGCTCTACGTAAACTTTACGCCGAGACTACAGACGGTGGTTCACAGACGCATCGGAAACACCCGTCGCTAATTATTTAGATATTATAGACGGATTCACGTGGCGTAAAACTATTCCGAAACCCACGGACGCTCGTTAGCCGCGGTGGTCTGCGTACTTATTCGGTTATTATTACGGACATGTTAAGATGGGTCTCAGATTGTGCCGAGACTAGAGACGCCCTCTAGAAAACCGAGACGCCTCAGATTAATGATGACGTCGCAGACGCGCTTAGAACCATCTCGTTGCACCAAAGCATTGGTATTATTAATACGTATATAATACATATACACAGGTCCGATCACAAACAAATGGCGAGACGCCTGCGCAAAGATGGAAAATTCATGTGTATTTCTTAAAATTCATGTGTATCTCTCGAAAATTTATGTGTATCTCGGAATGTTCTTCACAAGACATACCCATTGTTCAGGGGCACGCCACACGCATTGTTCACAACACAAATAACACAGTTCAAATGCATGTATCCACCGATCGTCATGCGGCAAAGGGAAGGGAGAAGGAACTCACGGTTTCACGAATCGAATACTCGCCGCCGTGGTCGATGATCTCTTCCATAACAAACTTGGCGATCTCCTCTCTAATATCCTCCAAATTAATCGAATTTCGGACAAATCGAAATCCTAATACAAAGAAAGGTAGGCATAAGTGTTCGATTTGTACACATGGTCTTTATTGCCAAACAAAGGTAGGCACATGATGGAGCTACACTTTGAGTTACCTCGTGACGGTCCGGATGAACTTGTTTCATCGCGGCCGAAGTGGTGGGTCGTGTAGAACCCACATGTCTTTTCATCGGTTTATGACCGGGCACGCAAACATATGAAACACGGTGGTTATTCATCGAATGGAAACACGCACGAGTGCGAGAACTCCAAGTGAAGCACTACTTATCGTACATTCTTGTTTGGACCTCCATGCTTCTTGCACGAAACATGCTTGTTTGGACCTTGCCGCCTCCTTTGTTGAGCCACGCTCGATTCTCGGCGGTTTGCACTCACGAGAGGCACGGACATTCTTGTCATGTGAGCCACTCCCGCATTCTCAGCCCCGCTGCTGCGAGGCACTTCGTCATCCTTGCCTTGCGAGCCGTTTCCACATCGTTAGCCGATGCACTCGCAAGGCACTCTAACCGTCATTAGCATGCGAGCGAAGTCGCCGCATTCCCATCCATTGCACCGAGAGGGACTCGATCATTGCCTGTCATTCCCATTTAACCTGCGTGTCATACGGTCCTCTAGATTGACTTTCATTGAGGCGTAAGTAGGCACAAGAGGTTTTGGGGCGGTAAAAGAAGAGAGCTTTAGGAATGCTATAGTAAGGCGGGCTCGCTCCTTTGGATCATCTTACACATAGCCGGGCCCAAGAGCCTTAATCTTGCCTGTCGTCCGGATCTAGTAGTGTAGCCTCAAAACCGGGGAGTTACATGATCAATAAAAACAATAGAATGTCCTTCCAAGTATTGGTTGACCTTTAAGATGTAGTTGATTCGGGTATACCATTCCCTTGCTACCTCAACCAGATAACCTCGAGTCTTCACCGCAAGGGTACATGGTGCCGACGTGGAAAGTATCTCAACCTGCGGCATCCGTCGAATCGGCTTCTCGCACCTTGTTGCTCTTCACACCACCTACACGGCTAGGGGTGTTGGCGGGTAGTGAACCATGTCCTCGATTCCAACGCCGCCACCTTAGCCGTGAGCTCATCTAGTTGAGGTCCAAACTCTTCTCTATATGCCGCCAACGCACCGGAGACTTCCTCTTTTCGTACATGCCGGCAAAACCGCCAAAACTTCCAACCGGTCATACTAGACATACCACGCACACGCCTTGTGCGCTCAGGGGTGCCGGGACCTCTCGTGAGCGTATCTCTTTCCCCTTACACCGGTGCCCTCGGAAGAAGCACGGGCGGTCTTCTCTAAAACCTTCTCAGATAAAGACCAAGACTCTTCACCCGACCAAACAATTGCGACCTTATTACCCGACACGGCCGGATCGCACCGTGCACGCAAAAATGCCGAGCCGCGGTTCCTTTGGAAATTCATGCCAAGGATTCTTGATGCTATTGTGGAGTAAGTGTCCTCCTTCTCCCACACTTCGAACTTTGCCTCATAACCTCTTGTACCCAGGCGGTGGTCATGCTTGTTCTTCTCCCTAAGCCTCTTGTATCTCTCACTTGTTGCCGGTGCCTCTTTTGTCGCTCTTTCGCTTCAACGAAAGCCGCCCAATCGCCCTTGGTGATGTATGGGTGCTTCACCGTGGCATCCAACCCCTTCATGACGTAATTCCGCACTAGATCGCTTTTTGAAGCAGGTCCTAAAACTTTTGCCCTACCGACCGCCACGACTTCATATATGCTATGCGCCTTAAGTTGCCTACAAACTCCAATGAATTCGGACACAGTTCTCAAATAACAATTCCTTTGTTGCGGCGCTTAAGGAAGAGAGGCGAATATGTGAGCAAGGGGACCTTTTGTCTAGCAATCAGACCAGCAAGTCTCTTCATTCTTAGCATGGCCACCTTCTTAGTGGGAAACCGATTCGGCTTGAGCGCCGTGACAACTATCTTGCCTTCGGCCACCTTTGTGTGTGTCCCGACCCTCCTTTCGACCGAAAAGCCGGATGGCTGCCCCTCTCCGATAAAAATCCCGAACGCCCCCGTGGTCCCATCATCTCTCTTGCCCCCTTATGGTACCATCATCTATCTCTTGCTCGTCTCTTCATATGTAGCTCTCCGCCCATCCTCTAGAGAATAAGTTGTTTCGTTGTTAGATGATGTTGTAAATGTGCTAACAGACACCTACATCAAACAGATTTAGGTTACACAGAGAAGTCAACAGCTAGCACTAAGCAAAAAGCTAACAATAAGTAGGGTTTGTATATCACATAGGCTGCGGCTTACCATTTTCGAGCGTCGTCAACGGCCAAAGACACACGCGACAAAGCTTCACGGCAGTTCTAGGGGCGAGGAAAAGGTGCGATCATTGTTCTATCTTGAGCACGTATATTCATCTCTATAAATAAAATAAGCAGCGAGTAGTTGCGTTTCCTATGACAAAACCACACACGAGATAACAACATTATAGTAACACTCGGGTGTCAAGTTCAAGATCTACAAACCGAAAATATCCATGTGAGGATAAAATTATACGAGTTCAATTCTGAATAGGCTTTCTTATGAGGACTAAACAAACCATTGAGGAAGAGAACAAATAAAATGTCGAGAAAAACTGGAAAGGAAGCCTTTAAATGTGTTGGTTGTAATATGAATGAGACCATCCAACACCTTTTCCTAGATTGTCCGTATTCGAAAAACGGTATGGAGGATCATCTGTTATGCTACTTGGCCTAAACAAATTTTTAGATCTATATAAGCCATATGTTTGGTACATGGCTTACTAATCGTATAAAAAGGTTTAGAAACTTGATTTGGGTTGGCGCCACTATATATTTGGGCCATTTGCGTATTTGTTTAAACGATATTATCTTTAACAAAATGAAAGTTTTCTCGTTGTCGAAGGTTATTTTCGGATGAGCGAGCCTATTGGTCGGGCGGCATCGAGCCAGATTGCGGCGTGATGAACACGACAAGAACACACTCTCGTTAATTAGTAGAAAACTAGAAATGATTACTTTGGAGTTTCCCCTATAGAGGGTGGAAGCACATTTATCATTTGCTTTAGTTCTCTTTATCCTGTTTTAGAGACTTGTTTTGCTCTACCTTTTTATCCACTACTTGAAATAAGTGGTCGTGTACATCCTCGGATGTAGAGGCCGGATGTTTTTTCTCATCCATTATCTAAAAAAAAAGCTTGTCGCACGAAAAGATTTGAAAAATTTCAGTCACTGGGAAAATAAGCTTTTGAAATTATCACCTTTCCTCACTTCCCGGGCGACCGAAAAATTCAGCGACACCGGATGGCGTTGATGCCCGGCTGTTGGATGGAAATCACTGAAGTATCCATGTGAGGCTAATATTATACGATTCAATTCCGCAATAGGCAGTCTATTAGGACTACAAGAACTACGAGTCACGTAACACGAAATAAATTAAATGTAGTTCAGAATAGAATAGTATAGACAAACTGCAGCTTTTAGTAACATTTCATTTAATAGGAGCAATCATTGTTTTTGAGCATGTATATTTATCTATAAAGAAAATAGCAGTATTAGTTGCGGTCTCCTAAAACAAAAACACAAAGGTAACAACATTAATGTAATAGGCGGGTGTCAAGTTCGGTATGTACAACTCAATACATCCATCCGAGGATACAGCTTATACAATTCAATTCTCAGAATAGGCAAAAGTGTATGAGGAGTAGACGAGAGCCTGTTCGCTTGTTCTTTCAATCTTGCTTCATCTTATTTCAGCTTATTCTCTCACGGGATACTATTAAACAAGTTTAAATGTGCTCTGGGGGCACGGTCATCAAAAAAAAAAAAAAGGTAGTTCGGGAATAGTGGAGTATAAAGAAACTATAGTTTCGTGGGCGGTTCATTTAATATGCACATTTTTGTATGACAAGATACCGTAGTACTCTACAGGGGTCGTCGTGTTTACTTGAGCACGCATATTCATCTATAAAGAAAATAGCAAAGAAGTGGATAACAACAACATTGTAGTTATATATAGTAGCAAATCGGGCCTCGGTAGCAAAGTGAGGTGTCAAGTTCAAGATGTACAACTCAATTATATCCATATTATAAGGATAAAATTATAGTTCAATTAAATACGTAATAGATAGTATGTGAGGACTAGTTGACCTGCTCGCTTGTGCTTGCTTCATCTTGTTTCAGCCTTATTATTCTCTCACGCGGGACGGGCTTCAGAGGCATAGATCACGGAAAAAAAAAAAAAAAGGTAGTTAGGGGAATAGTGGAATCTAACAAACTCTAGTTCAAGAACAAAGAGGTACAGACAAGATTGATGGGCTAGATATCAAACCCTAGAATGGCCGGCCGGTGGGTGGAGGAAGAAGCCGTCGGAGAAGGAGGTCGCCGGGCGGAAGCGGCGGCGGCTTGAATGGCGCGGATACGCCGGCGGTGGCGCAGGGTCGATGAGGCGGCCGGAAACCCTAGAGTCGCCTGTGAGGAGTGTGGCTAGGAACCAAACACCCCCGATCGAAATGAATCGCCGTGGCGAGGCTGACGAGGCGGGTAAAATTTTTTGAGTTTTGTAAAGGCTCTGCCAGAAAAAATTGTAGTGAAAAATTGGGCGGGCACAAGTAAAACGTACTCCCTCCGAGATGGTATTAGACTATCGCAAATGGCGCAGACGTTAAAGCTTCCTCGAGTACTACGCACATAGAGAAAAAAATTGCTTTGAAGGGTACCGAAAGAGCCACGCTAAAAAAGTTGATGCACCTCGGTTCGGTATTCGAAGCGGTGGTAGAGGCGCTTGGAGGAGCCATGCACGGGTCCCACCTCTTGGAAAAGTGAGAGAGAATAGGAGAGAGACAATGGGCCCCATGATTTTAAGTAACTAAAAAGCGTTATATCTCATAAATTAAAAACCCAAATTAAATTTCGATTACACCATTAAAACTCGTTTCAATAAATTCTTCAAAACAAGATCACACATGAATATATTTAAATAAAATTATAAATGGACCCCACATTTGGTAGTTGGTATAGAGTAGAGATATAAAGAAGGATGAGTGCGGAAGATAGTACTGTAAAGGAGGGAATCTTGATGACTAGGCTGTATAGAAGGAGTAAATAGAGTAATATGAGTGCGGATAGTCTTTCGTTTAGGATAGCGACACGGTCTCCAAAACATAACTTTGACCGCTTATTATTATAAAAAGATATTTATGGAGATGTGATATATGTATACTTTTATCAAAGTATTTTTTAAGACAAATCTACTCATATAATTTTTACATTTACAAACTCAACAACTTAAAAGTTATTGATGATTTTATATTCCCGATGTTTGACCCAAACCTTGTCCAAAACGACTTCTAATACCATCCCGGAGGGAGTATAATAAGTTGTTCGGCTGATTTTGGCTGATTGAATAGTATTATTTCTGTGAAAGAGAAGCCACTTCAGCTGCAGCTGGCGCGTGGTGGGGCCGTCCTGTCAGGGTCATAGTGCACACCCGTGGAGGGGGCCCCTGTCGGGATCTACTACCGCGTTTGCTCTCCCTCGTATCTCGCTTCCCGCCTCTCGCGATTCATTCCATCTCTCGCTCTCTTTCATCCCTTCTCCCAGGTGAGCTCCGGCTGATGTCTCGGTCTCCTTTGGCGGAGTCGATGGAGGTGGACGGGCGAAATAGGCTTCAATGGGATCCAGTTGGTGAGCTCGGCGGGTTCCCGCTCATCGATTGTCCGGATTTGCGGTCTTGCTTTCGGGTGGTGGAGGCGTGTTGGTATTTTTAACGCACACAGATAAATCCGAAAGCGCACGGAAAGTACCGTTGTAGCTTTCACCCGAGTATTCGGGGTATCGATTTCCACGGGGAATCGAGAAGTGAACTAGGAAGAATTAAGGTCGCCCAAGACAAGGTGGGAATAATATTTTTGGTTGGAAGGAAGGGGTTCTCTAGGGTTTTTCCCAAAATTACTAAATTACCAATGTTCGGACTTACTAAATTTCACTTGCTTAGGGGAGCAGCTGTTCCTTTTGATTCTCGAAAAGACGGGAAGCGTAATCGGGAGAAGACGACCAAAAGCTCTACGAAAACACCAACCCGCACGTGGTGGACTACAAAGGCCTAGTCGGAGCTGTCACCCGGGGGCTACCACAACTATTCCATAGTGTTGGTAATAATCTCGGGTAAACTCTAGCCTAGACACCATGCCTACGCTTAGCGGATCTGAAACTAGTCTCGCTTAAGACTAGAACCTTCGGTCGAACGGAGATCCCAGGCAAGTAAAATAAAGTAAGGACTGAATTTAGTAAAATAATAATATTAGAATTGCCACAAGATGACGGACGTTACTCGAATCGAGTCGGCTCCGTAGAGGGTACAAAAAGTTGAGGCGAACCGACAAAACCCGACTCTTCCTCTTCTCTTCTCCTCTCACTCTCTTCCTCTTTTCTAATTTGTACAACTAGGTGGAGAACACCTAGAGGGACACTACTACAAAATGTGTGTGTGGAAGATGAAGCTCAAGTGTAGAATGTGTGTGTACAATGGTGTAGGGGGTCTCTTTATATAGGAAAAAGAGAGGAGAGAATGGAGGGCCATCCTTGTTCCGAGGGGCATTTGGCGGGAACGAAAGTTTGCACCACATGCAACCGCCGCGTGAAGTCCGTAGCGAAACCGCCAGAGAAAAGGGCGGGAAAAGCGCCGGAATTTGCGCCCGACGCGCCGCCGCATCGCGCCGACCGGCCTCGGGCTGGGCCTCTCGGCCCCGCCTTCTCCTATGCGCGCGTTTTTGTCCTTCAAATGTTGGGCCTATGATGGTGCATGGGCCAAATTGTGCGCGGGGTTTGGTCCTCTTGATTGATCTACTCCTTGGCGTCTTTTTATTCAATACGCTTTCTAATTTATTTGGCAACTTTGTACTGTTTCCACTCTTATACCCGCAAAACATAATTTATACGAATACAAGTGGAACTAGGTTAGAAGTAAAGGTATATGTAACATAAGTTTGCTCCTTTCTCGTGAATTGGATAAAGGTTGGCGGTATAATATACTCGATAATGACCGCCAACAAGGCGCGGACCAAGAAGGATGGTGATAACCGCGGCCGACTCTACATCAAGTGTGCTAGGAAATGGGGTGAGTATTTCGTTCGTAGTGTTGACGTGTTGTCCCGGGCCTCCCCGCCCCCTAGTTTTGCACTAATTTGTGTGCACGTTTTTTCAAGTACCCTAATAAGCGGCAGTGTCATTACTCTTGATTTGAAAAGGAATACTTCGAGGTCTTGAAGGATCTTGGCATCATAGTTGTTCGCCTTCGAATTGGAAAGAGGAGCTGGTCTTTGGATGAAGAAGAAGCTTCGTGTAAGGCGGTCCAAGTGGTGACACCCAGGAAGAAAAACTTGGAGCAGATCTTTGGAGGACTTGATGAGGAAGACGAACATGTTTATTATTCCGTCTCTTTATCCGTGTTGTCATTGGATGTGTTTCGATGTATCTTTGTAAACATGTAATGCCCGATGCGATGTTATTATTGTGGTAATTTGCGAATACCACAACGCGTTAGTGCAATGCTTGGTGTCAAGATTCTGCACTTTGTGAAAAGTCAACCGAGTAGAGTGGATCCACCTGTGCTTAATAGGGATGTCATCCGTTGACCCGCGTTGTGTAAAGGCGTGAGTGATACTCCCTCCGTTCATAAAAAAAAAACGTAATTTTTTGACCTTTTCAAAATCTAATTTGACTATTCGTCTTGCTCAACATATTTGTGTAAATTCCAAAATAAATTAGCTATTGTTATAATATCTTTAATGATCTAATAAGTCATAACAAAATTGATAATATTTATATACATTATTCAAATAAAATGAATGGTCAAATTAGATTTTGAAAGGTCAAAGAATTGCGTTTTTTTGGTTGACGGAGGGAGTACTCCACGCTTGCCGGCGCGTGGGTTCGCAACTACAGATCTACACACACGCGATACTAAAGAGCCGCGTGAGTAAGGCAAGGCGACCGCCTGCGGCCGAAGTCTACTCTACGACGTCGTCCGCCACCCTCTCGCGACTACGCAATTTGGAGCGCGAACTCACTTCCGCGCCCCGGCTACATCTATCTCGCCGCCGCCGCCGCCGCCGCCGCCGCTATAAGCTTAGCTTCACGCTGCCGCCATCCACGTACCACCACCACCGGGCGGCGCTGTCCGCCGTTTCGTCCCGCGGCGGGGTGCCTCGCCATGACGGGCATCGGTGCAGAGGGCGAAGTGTGCGCCGCCATTCACGGATGGATGATTCATTTCGGACGTGGAGGATGTTCTGCAGCGAGGAGTGTAGGATCCGCAAGGAGTGTGAAAGTTTCTTCTGTGGTGTTGTGTGGGCACTATAAGCAAGTTTTAAATTGGGATTGATCGATATATCGATCACATGCGTGATGAAAAGTTGGATGTTTTGTTAGTCGTAACCATGCATATTTTCCAAAAGTGACGAAAGGCCGGATTCCTAACAAATTTTCGCTTTGGGGGCCGATTCCCAAATTCAAAAAAAATGGTTCCAGATTCCTAAAACAAACTTATTTCAGGGCCAAATTCCTAGTTCTCCCATAGTCCTTCCTATTACTCCAAACAATGTTTGAAATTTGAAATAGCACACAAGTTTCTGCCGCCCTTTTACATTAACCGTGGGACCATGGTGTGTCAAGATCGAACACTCTACAAGTAGCCACCTCGGATTCCTTATAGTGCTATGGGCGTTTTTCTCGCATCTCTCATCTCTTCCTTCTCCCATACTACACCTACTATACTAGTTAGTACTCTTCTCACCTCTTCTCCGTCCCGACTTTTCCAAACTCATCTCAACCAAACACCGAGTACAGAGCGGTCCGACAGGGGGTCTGCCGCTTCGCCTTCGTCTCCATCCGAGGCAGGTGGTGCTCTTTATCACATCCATGCAGCTAGATATGGTTTTTCATGTGGTTTTTGAAACAAGCAAATACAGAAGTTTTTTCTTTTTTTTGGTGGTTGCGCATCCGGATCGAGTCCCGCCGCTTCGGATCTCGACTTCATGTGGTCTCTCAAGTCCCGGCAGCTCGATCTCGTGTTTTAGCTAGTGTTGGGTTGGGAAGGAGGCCGAAGAAAAATGTCGTAAAAAGAAGCACTTCTTCTTGGGTAAACACTGGCGAGATCTCCGAAATGCACTTCTTTTTTGAAGTTTTTTAGTGGCTCTAAAAAGGTTTTGTTTTGTCTTGTATATTTGTGTGATTCATGCTATAGCTTGTACAACCACAAAGACCTACGCGGGAGATTATAAAAGTATGGGTGCCGGAGGTCGCCGGGGGGCCACTCCCTCTCCTCGCCGAAGTCCGAGCATTTTTCCGAGTCACGCTCGACTCCGGCTCAACAAGTTTGGCAAAAGAAGCTTTTGGCTCCGGCTCCTCCCGCACCCCACTGTAGCTAGGAGCCACTTTTTTCTCTCCCTCCCTCTCCCTCTCACTCGACATTGGGCCATGTCGCTAGGAGCCGAGAAGCTCGATTTTGGGGCTCCCGGCTCCGGCTCTTGCGCGCCTTCTGATTGCCTTCGTAGCTTAGGTCTTGCTTCCTTTTTGACAATGTTCGCTTGCTCTTGCTTCATCTTGTTTCAAAGCTTGTTGTGTCTCACGTAAAACTATTAAATCAGCCAAAATCAAGCGTTAGCAAAACAACCTCGTTCTCCGTAATGTTGTTATATTATCAAAAAAATTGTTAAAATTTGGAAAGGTCCTGCTCTCCAAGAATCAATCGAACTCAGATTGTTAGTTTGTGCATTGTGGCTCAACAAACGAATTCAGCTTGATTTGTTCCAGAAAGAGGCAAATTTTGGCCTTGTGTAGTTGTGTTGAAACAAATTTGGCATCGAACGCTCACCTCATTCTCTCTCTCGATCGATCGAACAGGGCATGTGAAATGACTTCCATACGTGACCCTCGATGTACAAGACACCTCATCGCATACGGTGTTCGTGCATGTCATCATCATGATTACGATTCTACAGATCCCGTCATGCGAGGATGGACGGAACGACGAAGTTTTTATATTCCCAAAAAGTTTTGACCAAACCCTTTTCCAACAATACTACGGGGACGGCGTCGGGCAGAGGCAGAGCCGGCCACCGTGGCAACGTGAACGCTTCTGGTTCCTTGTCGCAGAAGTTGCCGCATGGCCACCGGCTGGCCCCACAATTTAAACAACAACAACGGTCATGGTTCGTGCACGTTGAGGGCCTCACAATTTAAAAATACCTAAAAAAATGTTTTAACCGACAAACCAAAAATCTAAATTAAATTCGATTATAATCGTAAATTTGTTTCAATTAATTCTTCAAAACAAGACATCACATGAATATATTTAGATAAAATTAACAAGTGGGCCCACATGACGGTAGTTGGGATAGAGTAGGACAAACTTTTTTCAGGGCCAAATTCCTAATTCTCCCTAGTCCTATTACTCCAAATAATGTTTGAAATTTCGAAATAGCACACAAGTTCTGACGCCCCTTTACATTAACCGTGGGACCATGGTGTGTGATCGAACACTCTACGATTGCCACCTCGGATTCCTTTATAATGCTACTATGGGCGTTTTTCTCTCGCAGAGTCTCTCATCTCTTCCTTCTCCCATACTACACCTACTAGTACTCTTCTTTCACCTCTTCTCCGTCCTGACTTTCCAAATTCATCTCAACCAAACCTGAGTAGTACAGAGCTGTCCGACACAGGGGACTGCCTCGCCTTCGCCTTCGTCTCCATCCTGGGCAGGTGGTGCTCTTTATCACATCCATGCAGCTAGATATGGTTTTTCATGTGGTTTTTGAAGCAGCTAATACAAAAGTTTTTCCTTTTTTTGGTGGTTGCAGATCTGGGGTCCGTCGCGGAAGCACATCTTCTTGGGTAAGCACCGAAATCTAGATTGTAAAGTGCATTATCCTTCCTTTTTTGAAGGGTTTTTTTTGAATGGCTATAAAAGGTTTTTGTTTTGTCTTGCATACAGTATATCGTGTGACTTATGCTATCTACTAGCTTGTACAACATTGCTCAATAATTTTCTTTGTCTTATACCTTTTTTCTCGATTCTTCCTAGGTACAAACACAAAGACCTACGCGGGGAGATTATAAAAGGATGGGGAGGAGGCGAAGAAAATGTCGCAAGAAAAGCACATCTTCTTCGCTTGGAGATCCTTTTCCACCTCACAACCTTCTTCTTGCATGCTATCGGCCGGGCCTCGCCTTGCTTCACGTGGATTCCGCTTCACGTATCATGCGCATGGCTAGAGCTTAAGGGGGTGTCGGGATCACGCCCCAACTCGCCTTCGTAAGATTAGGCATGCCACGCACTCCAAGGCGAGTGTTTGGTTCAACTTCGCGGTGGCCGCCACACCCCCGCATGCTTCGCCGCTTTTTCTATTTTTGCTCGCCGCTTAGTGTGTGGCGAGTGTGGCAAGTGTGGCGGCCGTTTTGCTCGCCACCGATGTGTGGTCGCCACACCGCTGGCGGGTCGTGGCGCATGGCGGGCGCATGCCGGGCCGGAGACCCGCGACCGAGATTATAAAATCGCCAAGGGCCGCAAGCGCCTCTCGACGGTGTCGTTGTCTCTACACGAAGTCCGGACAGGAGGGAGGTCGCCTTCTAAAGCGGATGCTCCCTACCGAATCAGATCGAACCCTGTATTGCTAGTTTGTGCATTGTGGCTCAAAACAATTCAGCTTGATTTGTTCCCTAAAGAGGCAAATTTTGGCCTTGTGTTGAAACAAATTTGGCATCGAACACTTCACCTCCTTCTCTCTCTCTCTCGATCGATCGAACAGGCATGTGAAATGACTCCATACGTGACCCCCCGATGTACGCGGTACACCATCGTACACGTTGTTTGTGCATGTCATCATCATGATTATGATTCTATTGCACCGTGTTGGTGCAGATGACACCGCGAGGATGGACGGAACGACGAGTTTTTATATTCCCAAAAAGTTTTGACCCAAACCCTTTTCCAACAATACTACGGGACTCGTGGCGACGGTAGGCGGCAGCGGCCGTCGTGGGCTAACGCGTGAACGCTTCGTTCCTTGTCGCGTAAGCGCCGGATTAATTATAGATCGAGAGAGCATACACCGGCGTGGCCCCCACAATTTAAAATACCTAAAAATGTTTTAACCGACAAACCAAAAATCTAAATTAAATTCGATTACACCATTAAATTTGTTTCAATTAATTCTTCAAAACAAGATGTCACATGGATATACGTATTTAGAAAATTACAAGTGGACCCACACGATGAATGCAGAGAAACTGGGAATCTTGATGACTAGGGACAGAATATTCCTTCTAAAGGAAGCAAATAGAGGAACGTGAGTCAATTTTTTTTTTTCGTTTTGCAAAAATCCAAGGATGGTAGACTAGATTAGCAAACTCTTGGAGACGATTGTCATTTTACTTTTAATTGTGAGAAATTGTGAAATTTAATCCTTCCGCTAGAAATATGACACAGAATCCGTTTGTTTTTTTTAAATATGACCCATGTTGTGCGATTTGCTATGAAATCTAGACTTTTTGAATTTTTCAGATTTCAATAACTACAGGGGGCCATTTTTCATTTGTTTAGGGCATCGTGGCCGCCTTACCAACGCCACATGCGTGTCGCCTTTGCCACGCGCTGGCCACCCTATGGATGTGGGCTGGGCAAATGAGGCGCTGGGAGGAGAAAGTGGAGAGCGCGTGGCGTGTAGACTTGGGGCAGCGGACGGCGGTTCGGGCGGCGACGGGCGCTTATCGCACAGACTACGCTGGACTCAAGACGAAGGTCGTGCTTTCGGTCCGACTCTCCGTGAGCCGACGCAGGCTCAAGAGGAATTGAGGAAAGGGTAATGATGTCCTTTCCCATTCTCAAACAGTTAAAGAAATTTTCTAAATTTATAGAAAATACAAAAATCCCAAAAAATCCAGATTTTCATAAGAACTTCGTGGCGACATGGGTCATATTTCATAAGGCATGCGAATTGGGTCATATTTCTAGCGGACACGATAATGGGTTAAATTTCATAATTTCTCGTTAATTGTATAAATGAAGTCGCTAGGAAAGCAATGGTTTAGCAGCTCCCTGTCGTAGTCATATCTTGTTGGCTACTCTACTAAAGCAGCTCCCTTTCGTAGTCATATCTTGTTGGCTACTCTACTACAAGCAGCTCCCTGTCGTATTTTTTTAGGGCGAAAATCTAGATGAAAAACTCGATACTAACACTCCCGCCCACACCTAGGGTGGCCTTGTCATCTGTCTTACCAACCTCATGATCTTTGTGGATGCGGACCATGTGGACGACCTTGAGGCAGATCCAAAGACGGATCTAGCGCAAACGCTAGGAACAGTGTCTGTTGTGTCATCTTACAAATCTACTCTATATGTGACTCAATCTAACTTGTACAAAAAATTGTGTTGTCTTAAATATCTTTTTTCGGGTTGATCCTGTACAACCACAAAGAACTAGTGGGCGTGAAATTATAAAAGGATTAAAGAGAAGATCATATCCATCTATCTATGGTGCTCGAGCAATTTGAAGATAATACTAGATCTTTTGTGGTGGGGTCCAAGTGAATAGTAGTAGGAGTAGGTGTGCGATCGATGGTGCCTTTTGTGCAAATGGAGGGTGTTTTAGTTCCCATGCAACCCAAAAGTGCTACTGAGACACGGCACATCAAATCTTTTAACGCATGCATGGAGTATTTAAATATAGAGAAGAAAAAAAAAAACTAATTACACAGTTTAGCTTAAAAAAGAGCGAGATGAATCTTAAGCCTAATTACTCTATGGTAAGACAATAAATACCAAATACAAACGAAAAAGTGCTTCTGATCGAATATTTCACCAACTATTTGTGTCGAAAAACAAATTTGGCAGCCCTATATCAAATGGAGATGCACGAGCTTGGCCAAACTCTCTCTCTCTCTCTCTATGCGCCTCTCGTCTCTTCCTTCTCCCGATCTTGCATCGAACGGGCCCTGTCAAATGACTTCATATGTGACCCTACAGGCCGGTCATGGAAAAAGAAGTCAGTGCAGGTGCAGATGACACTGGGCGACCTGCACCAAGGATGGACGGAACGACGATAGGCAGCGTGGGCCCTATTGTACTCAGAGGATTCGCATGCACGGTATACAGAGTACTACTCCTGTGGCCCCCAGGCCCCCGTCTCCGGCTCCTCATTTCGACTCTTCGCAAAAAGAAAAAGAAAAAATGATTTCTATTTTTAATGCTGGGAGTGCCGCCAAAAGCCTATCGGCCGAGGACCGAAGCGTAGCTTCGGTTGGTTAGCTCGCAGGTGAGCGAGCAACCGGACGCTAGTTCGATTCCAGGATAGTGTGTGTACTAGTTGTAGTTAGGTGCAGGTTGTACACGCGGGTAGTGTGTGTGTGGTGCGTGTAGTGTGTGTGTGAGTGTGTATGAACAGATACTACAACTGCATCCGCAGTAAGAGGCAACTCAAAAAGCCTAAAACAGTCTTTTCTCCCTCCTATTAATCCAAACTCTATTTCAAATTGAAATAGTACACAAAGTTACAGTCGCTAAGAAGCAAGATTTAAGAAAAAAAAAAAATGTGTCGCCCTACATTCGGGTGCAAAGTGCCCGTGGGGCCATGGTGTCAACATCAAACACTCTACAAGACTACTACTACATATTGAATATGTTCGGCTGATTTTGGCCGATTGAATAGTATTATAAAAAGCCGCTTTTTTTTGAAATAAGATAAGCCGAGTTTAGCAAACTCTTGTAGATGCTATGTCATTTTTACAATTAAATGTATACATGAAGCTGCTAGGGAAGCAATAGTTTAGCTCCCAAGTAGTACTCATATATCTTGTTGGCTATTCTATTCTTTAGGGTGAAAAACTCAATGAAAGTGAAGAAAAGACATTTTCCCGACAACTTGTGGAGGTAACATATGTTCTTCAAGTTAATTATATACATGAAGAAGCAATGGTTTATTAGCCCTGTAGTACTCATATCTTGTTGGCTATTCTATTTTTCAAGGTGTAAAACTGGATGCTAAGACTCTCCACAACGTTATGTGTGCTCAAAAGGATCTAACCCGCAACCGGTAGAGCCTGGTGTGCCTCCTTCCGCCGGCCGGTCCAAGTGAATAGTAGTAGTAGCTGTAGTTGGTACTCATTGTCCCTGCTAACATCGACGAGAGGGGCTCGTGGTAGTAGGACTATAATAATTAATAATCTTCCATATAGGTCTCGAGCTGGTCATGGACATGGCTAGCGCTTTTAAGACCTCGCTACTGACATTATAATCCTACCGAGGGCCAAAAGCGCCTCAACGGTGTTGTTGTCATCCCTATTCGAAGTCCGGACTCGAGGGACGCCCATATTTGTTGTTCGTAGCTTAGGTCCTGTCCCTCCTTTCTTTGGCAAATTTCTGATTTGAATACATATTTGAAGTCCAACCCACACTAGCTACAAGTGTCCCCTCGCTGGAAGTGAAATGAAACAAAACTACTCTTGCTTTCTCCACCCTCCTCCCACCCTCCGCTCAAAATTGAAATTTGGAGGAGCGTGGCTCCAAAAGCCTAAAACATTAGGTCTCCCTCCTCCAAACTCGTTTTAAATTGAAATACTAGGTGTACGTGTATTACACAAGTTATAGTCGCTCTTAGCAAAGTTAATGGCTGAAAAAAACTGGGTGCCTGGTGGGGCCATGGTGTCCGCATCGAACACTCTACTAAAAAGTTCTTGTCTTTCTCTCTCCCAGTCTCTCGTCACTCGCCGCTTCCTTCTCCTCCCATACTAGTACTAGTAGTACCACCACTCTTCTCGCCTTGTTCTGCCGACTTCCAAACTCTTCTCACCAAATCTTACCAAATAAAGAGTAGAGAGCTGGTCCGACATAGGGATCTCGCCGCCCTCGGCGCCTCGCGTCTCCATCCTTGGCGAGTGCACCTCTTTATCACACCCATGGATCTAGATATGATTTTTCATGTGGTTTTCAAGCTTGACAAATACGTTTTTTTTTTTGGGTGGTTGCAGATCCGGGGATCCGTCGGGGGGCCTCGTGTCCCCGGTAGCGGCTACGGTGAGGTCACGTCATCGTCTTGACTTCCACGACCGGGATCCCGGCCGGCGTGGGAGCGCAGCGGAGAACGAGGCGTTTATCGCGGCGTTCGACAGGATTGCCGACGCCGTCGTCTGCGAAGTCCCGCCGCCGGATCTGGTGGTGTTTTACTTGTGGGTTGGGGACGGCGGCCGAAGAAAAAGTCACAAGAGAAGCACATCTTGTTGGGTAAACACCTAAATCTAAATTGTAAAGTGCATTACCCTTTTTTGAAGTTTTTTTTTTGAATGGCTCTAAAAAGGTTTTGTTTCGTTCTTGCATATCTGTGTGATTCATTTTATCTGTCTTATTAAATACCTTTTTCTCGATTGATTCAGGTATAAACACAAAGATCTATGCGGGAGATTATAAAAGTGTGGGAGGAGGCCTAAGAAAACGCGAAAAAAAAAAACACATTTCTTCTTATGTAAACCCCGAATCTAATCCCAAAGTGCATTTCATTTTTCACTAACCAACCAATCCCGGATCTATAAACTTCCCACTTTAGCAAACTTAAGGTCAGAACCCCCGAGAGTGAAACTAAATTATATTTCCACCCTTCGTTTACCTCTTCTCGTCTTTTTTTTTTTTGAGGTGTTCCCATGTACGATAGATGGGCCGTCCACTAGGCTATAACTTTGCTAAGAGCGACTGTAACTTGTGTAGTACAGACATGTGCTACTAGTATTTCCACCTTCGTTTACCTCTTCTCGTCTGCATTTCCCATCCCATGTACGATAGATGGGCCCGTCAACTAGGCACTAACTACCTCTTCTGGTTGGAGCCAAAGTTTTTTTTTTTTTTTGCAAAAAATCCAAGGATGGCAAACTAGTTTAGCAAACTCTAGGAGATGACTCGCCCGCAAAATTAGAGGCGCAACCAAACACACGGCAGAGATGCCGCTATTTTATTGTTAATTGTAGTACATGAAGTCGCTACAAGCAATGGTTTAGTAGCTCTCTATCATACTCATATCTTGTTGACTATATTTTTCAGGGCGAAAAACTGACGAAAAGTCGGAGGAAGGTGAAGAAAATAATTCTTCCATGTTCACCGATAATATTAACACTCCCGCCACACCTAAGTACTACCGCCCATAATGGGGAGGGAGAGGCCTTGTCAAGGAGATGTCACCCGCGATCGCCTTTGTTGATGCGACCATGAGGACGACCTTGGAGGCAGATCTAGCATCAGATCCCCGCGAACGCCAGAAAGGTATCTTCTTGTGTTACAAATTTATGTGACTCCCCGCCATCTAACTTGTATACAAATTGTGTTGTCTTAAATACCTTTTTTCGGGCTGATCCTGTGTACAACCACAAAGAAGATTTTTAAAAGGATCAAAGAGAAGATCATATACACATCTATCTATCCTCCTGGAGCAATTTGAAGATAATAGATCTTGTGTTGTGGGCACAAGTTGTAGTGCGGTCCAAGTGAATATACGGCAACGGTAGCTCTCTATCGTCCCTTTTAACATCTAAGAGAGGGGCTCGTGGCCGTAGGACTATAATCTCCGTGTAGGTCTCAAGCCCTGGTCATGGCCATCGCTAGCGCTTAAGACCTACGCTGGAGATTATAATCCCCGTTGAGGGCCCAAGCGTCTCGATGGTGTTGTCGTCTTTATTCGAGTATGGACCCGAGGGATGTCCATATTTATCTTCGTAGTTTAGGTCTTTCGGCAAAATATGTAGTGCAAACCACCATCTTGTTGTAAACCTGTGTAAACCATGGCAAAAAAAATTATGTAAATTCATCAAAAAATCACACATATAGATGATATGATGATACACAGACCTTGTATCCAAAACTCGACTCCATTTGTGACCGAGTTATAAAAATAACAAATTTTCTAACAAATTGACCGAACAACTTTTCGGCTTGAAATTTGTTATTTTTATATCTCACAAACGAAGTCGAGTTTTGACAAGATATTTTACAAGGTTGTGTATCATCATATCATCTATATGTGTGAATTTTTGGTGAATTTAGATGACTTTTTGCCATGGTTTACACGGGTTTACACTTTAAGACTCCGTGGTTTGCACTACATATTTTCCCTAGGTCTTTCTTCGACAATGTTCTTGCTTCATCTTGTTTCATCTTATATTGTCTCGACGGTACTATTAAATCACCAAATCAGCTTTTAGCGTAACAACCCGTTTCTCTCAGAATGTTATTATTATCAAAAATTTTGTTCAAATTTAGAATGCTCTAGCTCTCCAAGAATCTTGAAATAAATAACTTAAGATCGAGAGAGTATTTATCTATACAAAGTTTGGCAAATTTCCTAATTTGAATATATTTTGAAGTCCAACCCACGCTTCACTACAAAAACTCATTCGGTCAGTGCTGTCCCCCCGCCGGAAGTGAAACGAAACAAAACAACTCCCCGCTTTCTCCACTCTCCTCCCGCCTCGGGCAAAATTGAGGCCCGGCAGCACGGCGCATGTCCCCGGGCTCCTCGTCGAATTCGCCACAAAAAAAAAAAAACCCCCGATTTCTATTTTTAACAGGGAGTCGTGAGTGCCGCCAAAAGCCTAGTCTTTCTCCCTCCTATCTCCAAACTTCTGTTTCAAATTCCAAATACTAGTAGTACAAGTTACCGCCCAACTAGCAAACTTTAAGCGCCTGAAAACCGGGTGCCCGTGGGGCCATGGTGCCTGGCACGAACAATCTGTGTACAACCACAAAGAACTTCGTCATATTTGTCTTCGTATTTTATGTGACTCCTCGCTATCTAACTTGTACAAAAAATTGTGTTGTCTTAAATACCTTTTTCGGGTTGATCCTGTGTACAACCACAAAGAACTACGTCCATATTTGTCTTCGTAGCTTAGGGTCTTTCTTTCTTCGCCAATGTTTGCTTGTTCTTGCTTCATCTTGTTTCATCTTATTTTGTCTCACAGATACTAATTAATCACCAATTAGCGTAACAACCCGCTTTCTCTGTAAAAATGTTATTATTATCAAAAAATTCCTTGCATTGTAGTATGATTGTATCTCTTGCCTCTAAAATAGCTTTTCAACTTGGCTTAAACCTATGTTTCACAATTTGGCCGATAGGGTCTTTTATTGTTTTCTCAACCCTAGAAGAACATATACTTTGCCCCGGGTTATTATTTATAGAAATGCGTTTCTAGTGGAAGTGACTGAAGAGATCTCATTTGTGCATTTCGGGCCTATTGAGGATGACCCCATTACTAAGAATGTTTTACAGCTCGATTCACCGTACCATGCATAGCAACCAAAAGAACAGCCATCACAGGCACTTTCTAGCGACCTACGGTTCACCAAAAACATCCATTTTGATCTCAACTCGCCCAATTTCTTTCTCACCTCGGTGTGTTCGGGTACTACAAACTAAGCATCTCCCTCGTTGATAAGAGCGTCGATGTCGACCTGCGTGGACCACGCAGCGTGCCGTAGAAGCGCGTAGCCGTCGAGGAGATGCCCGCGTGGTTCGCCAGTCTCGCCCTTCGGGAACTCCACTCCCGCCGAGGTCCGCTGCACCATCGACTCGCCATCGCCGCGGTGCCATCACGGCGCCAAGGCGAATCTTGCGGCGTGACCGCACAAAGCGACGCAGCGTGTGGTTACGCTCGCTCTCTAACTCACGGAGTAGCGGCTGGCGCGCAAGCAAACAACGAGGGATTAGGAAAACCGGCGTAAGCACAAGGGCAATCAAGCGACTCACCGCGTGAGGTGGAGTCGGCGTTCTCGTCTGGATCGCGAAGGAGCGCCATATCCTCGCTTCCGAGCAGGCGGCCCAGAGTCATCGATGGAATTCAGTCTGGCGAAGGCGCGCCCATCGGAGTGGGAGGGAGGAGACGGAGCCGAGCACGTGGAGGCCGGGAGCCACAACCCGAGGGTGGATCCCGGCGGCGGGTGGGCGGGAGCCGAGGTAAAGTGAAGGACGGACGCCTGCAACCCCTCTACGGCTCAGGCCATAGAACCACCCTCCATCTGAGTGGTACAAGATGAAGGGTGCGGAAGAGGAACAGACTACGAAGAAGAGTGGAAAGTGAACCCACGCAGGGGAGGGGGCAAGCCTCAACTCTTCCCCTCCCTTTTCGAAAAAAACTAAAAGGTGTGGCGGGGCCGTCGGAAAACCCCTTCCCCTCTCGATTGGCGGTCAATTTTGCCGCCGCACCCCATCCGTGGCGCCTCCTAGAATATGTATTTATTCTAAAAAAGAATATATATATATATATATTATTGGTTCTAAGAAAAAGAATATATATTTATTCATGCTTGTAATATTGTTCAAACATGTCGTTGTCACGATTTGTTCATGTAAAATATTGTTCCATGGGAGATGGGGACTCGAATCCTAACCGACTTAGCGGGGGTTGAGATTTATTTGAGGTGTCCAACAAAAAACTTAAATTCTTTGACTTTTTAAAATCTAATTTGGACCAAATTAGCAGCACTTGTGCCATTATTTTGACGCCTTGGCAGCGGCGTGCCGTCTATCCCAATTTTTGGGCCGAGAGAATCGAGGGTTCAATAACTCTTGACATTTTTATACTTGAGCACCAGTGTTGGATACATGCGACCGTAAAATGCCCACGCCGTAGCCTATACGTCTTTGCTTCAACTCCTTCCCTCTCCACTTTTTTTTCGGCGTGCTCCACTACACTTCAACTCCTTCTCATTCCCCGGGCCAGCGTGCAGCCGCTGCCCTCGCGCCTCCTAGCCGCCTTCCCCTCGCTTCCAGCCCCGCCTCCATTCCTCCTCGCCCTCTCCCTCCCCACCGCCGCCGTCGAAGATGAAGTGGCACGAGGTGAGAGCACCCAAAAGACCTCGGAGGTTCGCCCCCGGTTTCGTCCCTAGCGATGTCGACGGGAGGTGAAGACGGAGGTGACGCATACCGCCAAGGTTCAACAAAGGGCGTCCCTCGCCGCCTCCCGCGGGTACAACAAGGCGGGCATTCGTAAGCCGCTGCCCCTTGTCTCGCGTGGAAGACTAGAAGCTCGCGGGCCACTCACGAGGCATCAAACCCTAGCGACGCTGATGATGGAGAGGCGAAGCGGCATGCGCGCGATGGCGTTGGAGGAGTTGCATCGCAGCACCGAGTCGGGAGGCGCCACCCAGCCGGGGAGCACGACATGCGTAGCCGATGCGGCGGCGCTTGAGGGCGCCGCTTACTGCATTCTGAGGCCTTTGTACTTCGCCTCCGGCCGTGCGCGTCGTTGAGGCGGCTAGCGCCGTGAAGCTGGCGAGGCGAGGGCGAAGGAGAAGTCCTTGGCGTGCAGCGTCGAGGCAAGCGGTGAGGAAGCTCGGGCGGCGAGCGACGCCAGGAGAAGGAAGCGAGCTCGTGCTACGCAGTAATAATGCCTCGTTTAAAACTTTTTTCCACTCGGGGATGACCCCATTTCCATTACTTTTGATTACGGAAACACAAGCATTCATTAGAAGTTTTCGTAAGAGAAGCTACAAAACGCGGGACATGCCTAAGAGACTCTACTAAGCTTAAACCGAACACAACGTAACCTCCCTTGAACCCATATATCACGGGCAATCGTGACAACGACTTGGCTAGTTCAAACGGTAACAGGCAAACACCAAAAGTAGACTAAGCCCTCTACCAGAAAGCACCCGAAACTTAGCATAACAACTCCCGCCTTCTAATCATCTAGCCTATTAACATGGCCTCCGTCATCATATATATAGATTATAGACCTTTTTCGATTCTTGCGTAACATGTTACTTGCAAATATCCTCATGATTTCGGATCTCCTTTTTCCGAGCACTTCTCGTCTTCCATCCCGCCATCTTCTCTCGTATATATATATATATATATATATATATATATATACTCCCTCCGTCTCAAAATAGTAGATGTCATTCTCGCTTCCCTAGAAATCAACATTTTCAAAATGCCGGCAATTATATATTAAAATATATAAATAATAAAATATTTATGCTAAGTAATAAATATCATTGGAAAAGATATTTAAGTCTAGTTTTTTAACAAATTTATTTAGAGATTTAAATGTTGCACGTATTTTCTACAAACCTAGCTAGTCAAAGTTGAGAAAGTTTGACTGCAAGACGCATCCCATAGTGACATCTATTTTGAGATGGAGGAAGTACTTGTTTAAAACTCAAAATTGTGGAAACCAATAGCTGTTTTGGCATATATATAGTTCTCGTGAATGGTACGTAGTATCTTTGTAGTTCTCTAGCCACCAGTTCGGCATAGTTCACTTTTTCTTCATCACATTTGCGGTTTCGAACGTGATTTGAGAGGATTGTTATTTGTTTTTTTGTTGACACGATCTTATCCGACCCCTCATATAATTGTTTCTTGCATATATATATGTAGTGCACGGAGGTGGTGGTTGTGAAACCCATCATGCGGAAGCTCCGGGAAGTTTCGGGCTATTGGAGGATCTCAACAAAGGGAAGGCCGGGAAGGAGAGGCTCATGATGCAAAGGCTCGACCAAGTCTTCCGGCCGTTGAGTCCCGGCCGTTGAGTCTTCCGGGTCATTGAGTCTTCACGACAGGTGGAGGGGGTGCCATTCGCTCGATGCCGACACCACACTAATTAATGTGATCGATCTTATACTTTGTCTTGACTTACTTTTTGTTGATGATGTACTATCTAGCTAAGTTAGTATTAAAACTATGTGTGATGATCGATGCAAACTCGATATTTGCTTGCTCAATTTGATAAAATATATGATGCTAGTAGCTTGTTCGTATAAATTGTTGACCACACATACATATGCTCGCATATATAGCTAGCTATTTAATTTTACAAAGATAGACCATGTTCCGCTTTTACAAAGACTGAGACCATGTTCGGGCTTTTACAAAGATTGAGAGATGGTATGCCATCTCAAATCAACCTCCAAGGCCAATATGTCACCACATAAAGCCGTAAAATAAAAAGCTAGAGGTACTTTTTATAACAAAAGAACAACAACAGGTTCAAACACTCAAACCACACCATAAACCCGCACATGTCACATGAGCTTTAACAACAAAGAATAGCTATGCATACTCATTTTTGACCGGGCTTTTTGGGCGCCTTTTGCCACAGGGGCCCTCCTTCTCTCTTTATGTCCATCTCTCGAGGTATGGAGTCAGCTTGCTCGCCGTAATCCTAGGGATGATTTTTGCATCAAAAGAAGGGATTTCAACCGAACTCATAGATACCTTCCTCTTCCAATGGATTTTCAAGTCCGATAACCCGCTTTTCCCGGTGGAGAGCCACTTGTAGGTTCTTGCTTCTAGTGTCGCACATTATAGAAGACTTGGCTAAATTTGATTTGCGAAGTACAAATGGCTCTTTGCGTGTGCCCGCCTATCCAAGGTCAATGCAAGTGTAGATTGGTATTTGTCTTTCTTGAGACACCTTTGATTATCGGAAACCCATCTACACCGGAAAAAACGGGCGTACTTCATGTCTCTTGGATACGAGTTCCCATATCTCTTCAATCACGCCATAGTATGGTTTACGCCGCGTCCTCGAGAATCGGTTGCAACAATACGAACACCGAGTTACGGTACACACTTTTTCTTGTCTTGATCAACGGTGTAAAAGGTGTAGCCATTTATGTCATAGCCCCGATAAGTTGTGGCGGAAGAAAGGCCCCTTTGCCATGCCGAGCTTTTTCGTTGTCGCAAGAGTCGCCTCGAACCGGCAAGTCGGGTCTCGATCCGTATGTTGAAACCGTCTAATATGCGCCTTCTTTAACCGAGACTCGGTCCAATCCGATTTTCTTCCCCGCAACAATCGACATAATGCTCTGCGATGTAAGGATCTATCTCTATTTCGTGTAGCATCACAAGAGAGTGGGCTTTGCCAAAGTCGTCTTTTCTTAGGAGTAATTTGCTTCTCCCCCAAGAAACCCCGCCCCCCGCTAGCCTTCGTCATGGCAGACTTGGAGATGCCGATTGGATTATTGGGGTCGATATAGCGGAGACACCAATCGACCACCTCCTCGCAGAATAGCACTGCATGCCATGCTTCCTCGTGGTGAACCCAACTTTGAAAACACGCTCGTAGTACTCATAAATCTCTCATGGGATACATGTGGTGGAGGTACATCGGTCCAAGATACCTCGATCTCCTTAACCAGATGGACCATGAGATGGACGGATATGTCGAAGAAAGTCGGGCGGGAAGTAAGCCTCAAGGAGACACATCATGTCACACATGTTCTTTTCAAGATCGTTGGGCCGCGTTCGTCGATCACCTTATGAGAGATTGCATTGAAGAAGGCGCAGAGGTCGATGATAGCCTTTCGGACCTTTTCCGCACATATGTTTTCGGATCCCGATCGCAAAGCATCGCCGTGAGCATGACATCACAATCGTGAGCCTTCATCGGAAGCATTTTGTTCTCTTTAGCAGGGCACAAGTTTCCGGACGGGGCTGCGCGATCCGAGGGAAGTTTGACACTACGAAAAAGAAGTCGCGACGACTCCTCGCTTTCTCGACGGGGTCGGTTTAAGGCGCATAAAGGTGGGCCGCACCGGTTTCGATGCGTTAGGAAGGAGCTCGGGCCTTATGTCCATCTCCTCCCGGTCGCTCTTGCTTTATCATGGTCCTTTGATTTCCATTTGTCATTCATGAGTGTCCCAAACAAACTTCCAAAGACGTTCTTTTCAAACAAGATATCTATCCGCGGGCGAACCGCTATGTCTTTACAAAGAAGGTAGCTCCCATAGGATTGACATTTTCTTCCACCTCTTCTTATGGGCAGGCTTTTTTGCGGTTTTCCGGCTCTTCGAGCTGCTTTCTCTTTCTCTTTTCTCTTTGTTTCCTTTGGTTCGTCAGGGGCGGTTATCCTTTACCGCTTTCGCCAGACCTGTTCCCATTGAAATGCCTTTGTGCAGCTGCTTTCTCCTTCGTCCCATCAACCGACGTTTCATCTCACGGTATGGATGCTTTGTAGGAAGGAAACGCCGGTTTTTACATAAACCCTCTTCTTTTGAGTTATTCACCAAACAAATTCTGGGGTGTCGCCTAAGCAATGAAAGCGGTCTTTCTCTCTTTTGCTCGCCTCGTACACGCCACGGTGTCCCGGAATATCAGTGATTGTGGTGAAGAGCAGGCACGTAAATTGAAGCGCCTTTCTTGTAAGCATCGCACACACCGACACCACCCTCTTTCCGAGCTCCTTGAGATCGCCAACAAGCGGCCTCGTGTACACATCGATGTCAATACCGGGCTTATGAGGACCGAGAGATCAAGATCGACATCATCATGTACCTCCTCGTGTTTTTTACCTACGGTGGAAGATTGTAGATAGTTAATAGCACCGGACGTATTACACTATGTGTGCTACTCATGTTACCAAAGGGGTTCATGCCATCTCGTGTGTTGTTGGTATTTTTTTTAACGCACACGGATAAATCCATAAAGCGCCACGGAAAGTACCGATTTGTAGCTTTCACCCAGAGTATTGTGGTATCGATTTCCACGGGGAACGAGAAGTGAACTAGAAGGGATCAAGTACGCCCCAAGAGATAAGATAGATGAATATTTTTGTAGGTAGAGAGGGGTTCTCTAAGGTTTTCTCAAGATTACTAAATACCAAGGTTTGGGCTTACTAAACCCTACTTACTGAGCAGTTGGAACCTTTCCGATTCTCGAAAAGCGGGGAAACGGTAATCGGGTCGGGCCGCCAAAAGCTCTACTTAAAACACCAACACGCACGTGGTGGACTACAAAGGCCTCGGGTCGGAGTTTGCCACCCCGGGGCTACCACAACTATTCCGTAGCATTGGGCGCAATCTCGGGTAAACTCTAGCCCGGACACCATGTCTACGCTTAAGCGGTTACGAAACTAGTTTCACGTAAAAACTAGAGCCTTCTTGGCCGAACGGAGATCCAAATAAGTAAAATAGAATAAGAACTGAATTTAGTCAAGAAATAATCAAGAGAATACCATAAGATAACACGGATATTACTCACAAAGAAGTCGACTGGGTAGAGGTACAAGGTTGAGAAGGATCCGACAAACCCGGCTCCTCCTCTTCACTCTTCCCTCTCCTCTCTTCCTCTTTTCTAATCTATACAACTAGGTGAAGAAACACCTAGAGGGACACCACTACATGGTGAAGGAATTGGAATTGAAGCTCAAGTGTGTAGTGTGTTGTGTGTGTAGTGTGACCCTCTATTTATACTAGAGAGAGGAGGGTTAAATTGCAAAATGGGCCATGCAACCGTCCTCAAGGCCGACGGTCACCCCTGCTTCGTGGAAAAATGTCCTCCTGACCGTCCGTGGCGAAAACCGGAAGAAAACTGCGCGGGAAGGCATTGAACCAGAGCCAAAATGCATGAACCGGGCTGATTCTGCGTTTCTGGGGAGAAAACCGGACTTTCAGGCGAGTGAACCGGCCGACCCAGGCGGTTTTCGGGCCGCGAACCGCGCCTGGCCGCGCACCGCCTCCAGCGCGCGAACGCCGGGCCGCCACGTGCCCTGTCGCCGCCCGAAAACTGCCTCCCGCCCGCTCCCGCGCGCGTGGGCGCGCGCGCACGCGGTGGAATTCGCCCGTGCCACATGTCGGCGTCTGATTGGCCGGACCGAAATTTGAATCGACCAAGCGCGCTCGCTCGCGTGCGTCCCGCGCGGGGACCTGCTGGCCACGTGGCCGTTTCCGGTTGGTCGCGCATGGCACTGTTCACGTAAGTCCGTCATTTCATGCGATTCTTCTTCGTTTCATATCTTTTCACTCACGGGTCCAAATATATCAAATGATATGTCCTTTTTGATCAGCGACGAGCTCTTTGCAATGGTGTACTCCGTTTCATCATTTTGATAGTTTTATCTGCGAATATTTAGAAACTTCTCGCAAAACAACTAGAGCACCAAAACTCGTGGAACTTCGTCATATAAATAATATTTAGTTATGATTTGATATATGATATTGTCTTTTTTAGTTCACTTTGGTGGTCATAAAATATGCATTAATTGAGCATCAACATGTGCTTCAGTGCAAACCGAATATTCCTTGGGTCATCGAGAAAAAGTTTTATGTTTGTGATCAATGTCCCGCCACCGAATACCATCTGGTTTGGGTGCCTTATATAATCATCACGCTTCCGGCCATCCGAGTGCCATGTCATGGTCATGCGTCCTCGGAGGTTGCAAAAGACGTTTTAGGCGAGGAATTATTGGAAAGTACCATGCAACCTTTCGAGGAACTTTACGGCAAGCACTCCCCGCCGCCTTCTTCACCATCATCGGTTGTTTGTTTGTAGCGAGAGGTTTTACACTTGGGGCATGCAAAGCAAGATTTGCATAGTCACCCGGAACGGGATGCGATCCATACATGCAAGCATGAATTTTCTCAAACTTCAATCCTAGTGGACAAACGATCTTTTTGGCCTCATATGTCGTCAACACATTACTGTGGGGAAGCATATCCCCAATCACCCCTAGCAATTGTCTAAAGCTCTTGTCGGTCCAATGGTTCTCCGCCTTGAGTTGGAAGCTTTTAGTGTACCGGGATAGCTTGGAAAAACTCTTTACGCTAGTCGAGCGCAGTGGTGTCCTCATATCTTTCAAGAGCCGCTCCTGCTTCTTCAACTCTTGGCAGTGTATTCATCGTAGCCCATGCCATCACGAAGCAACTTGTCCATATCCTCAATAGTAGGGACAGGGCTCGCAGCAACTCTGCTACTTCATCATCGATGTAATTATTTCCTCATCCTCAAATGTCGCTTCTTCCGCCAGGCGGCACCACTTTCGAGGAACACTGCGCTTGTTCTCCGTCGTTGACACCTTCTCCATGCTTGTTCCAACTTGTGTACCCAGACCATGAAACCTCGAAGGATTAGGTGGGCATGGACGTAAAACGAACTTCGAGTATTGCATCCGGTTCTTGCAGTCCCACACATGGGCACCACAAACCGGCAAGACGGGTCTTCGCGCATATCGGCCTCCGCAGCTGACTAGGAAAAAGATTGCAACCCATCTATGTACTCACGATTTGTCCACGTCTCACCCGGCACATCTAAAGGGATTCGATCCCCCATCGTCTACAAAATTAAGCATGGTGGAAATGGAAGAAATCCTCCACCAATTTAAGTCAAGATATTGTTGCCAACAACTAGATGCTTTAATTATATCTCGACCCATTATGCATTAATCGATGTAGAAGCACTATTGTATTTTAATTAGAAGCGTCGTAGCTAGGTTTGCTCACCTACAGTTCAGAGATGGCCTGACCACCCGTCTGGGCGACCCCCTGCAGAGCTGGCAGAGCACGGCCCGGCCACCGGGCGAAATCCCCGGCGGGACGGGCGAGCACGCCGACACGGAAGATGGCGGCGAACGCAGCGTCGCCCGCTTCTTCGCCGCCGCCTAAAAAACGCACGAGCACCAATATAATGCCGAGAGGAACAGCGGTGACAAAGGAGGAGAGCTCTAAGCACGCCGCGAGTACTTACTACTCGATATGGCGGAGCACACACCACGCAGCGGCCGCCCGTCAGTGCGTCAGCGCTCCTCCGCTCGCCCCCACTGCGGTGTCGCATACCGCCGAGAGAGCGGTGCTCAAGTGTGTGGCGACAGCGCCTTTATATATATCCGCAGAGTAACCCGAGTAGCTAACCCGAGCGCCGCGTACAAGGTGCAGCGCACGCATTTCTAAAGAATGCGTCGCTAACGGATAACCCTAGCGATGCGCTTACAAAGCGCATATCTGCTTTTACTAGGTAGGAGTACTATGAATTACTGGACACATAGTACCACATACGCGCGCTGTACTCCAACGAACGTGGCAGATTGCGGGGCCGGGTCACTTACACCGCATACCGACATCCGCGTCTCTAGTGACGCGTGCACGTAACTATGTAGCGGAAACGGCCCCTTCGTTGTACCACAAGAGAAGCGGGCCTAACATCGAGGTCAAATTAGGGCCCAAAGGAAGGCGGTGACAAAGGAGGAGAGCTCAAGCACGCCCGTGAGTACCTACGGCTTCGATATGGCGGTGGCGAGCACAAACCAACGCAGCGCTGTCCGTCGCGTCCGCATCCTCCGCGCCACCACAGAGAGAGAGAGACGGTGTTGAAGTGTGTGGCAACGCAATGAAAACGGCCCGGCTTCGTTGTACCACATGAGAACGGGCCTAACATTCAGCCCAAAGGAAGGCCGGCCGAGGCCGTTCAAAAACGGATGCGAGCCCGGCCAAATTGATGCATTACGAGGCCGCGTGTCAACATCCATCGTCTCTAGCGGGGCCGGGCAGAAGACTTCGAGACAAATACTGCGCGTGCACCTGCTAAGCGTCTACTCACCGACATATGTCTACAGCGCTTGCGCACACCACGGCACGCACTGTGGACTACAGCAGCAATGCACGCGGCGTAACATGCGACGCAAAGTTACAGGCACGCGCATTCGCGAAGCGTACCGTTTACTGATACGTTGTCCGCAATACCAAAGAACAAAGACGCATACAACCGGCGACAACACACGCCTCCTCGTAAATGACCGTCGCAGAGCGGTTGCGACATGTACGTATACACCGCGCCACATTCACTGGAACCATACGCTGCCGCTAGTGGTCGACATGTACGTACACCGCTAACACAACTCGGCGGAAAATAAACGCTGCCGGGTAGTGGTTGCGATGTACGTACACCTCCTAACACAACCGCCCAAAATAAACGCGACTTTAATTTACTTGGCCGCTATAGACCCTTGTATGTTCCAAGCGCCGGTATCTCGCGGGCACGCGTCTGGTATCGGGTGCGCGTCAAGCAACACGTGACGTTATCATCGACCACGAAGTTCCGCGGAATCCACGCGCTGCCTCGTAATACTCGAATCTGGCATTCCGGGCGGGCAAGTACGGTAAAAGGTGTTCAGCAAAAACGCGCGCCACGAATTAGGGGTTACATTCACGGTCGATCGGTCGGAAAATCTCTTTGTGATGAAACGCGTCCGAGATACGTTGAATTCTCGGGCAGACACTTTCGGTTTCAAAAAGCTCGCCAGTAGCCGCTGGCGTCGTGCCCAGCCAACGAAAACGCGCCGGGATTAAGAAAACAGACGCGTTACATGAACACGGTGTACGTAATGACCTCCTATTATCGGCGTGTATTGGTCTTGTGGGACCATCCGACGCCTATTCGACCTTCGCCCAGCCCGCGCGTCGGTAATGTCACAACACTGAGCGCCGTTATTAGCGGCGTCTCCGGGCTCACCGGCGGTTATTAGCCTTTTTACATAGTGTAGGTCACCCTCTTATCCTCAATCACAAGGATAAGAACAGAGCTTCTGATTTTATGTATAATAAATTCTTTGCCAAATTTGGTACTCTTAAAGCAAACAAACTTAACCATGCAGTGTGCTTCAATATATTAAATCTGATTTCTCTCTTTTATCCCCATTTACTACATGTCCACGGTCTTTGTTCTCTAAAACTTTTATTGAAAAAAATTAACACTATTATCAAAAGATTCGGTGAGCGAGGGGTTCAAGAAGAACAGAAACCTATCCTATGGCGTCATGAGATCTTGGGAAGATATCACCAAAACCAAAGAAGAAGGAGGGTTAGGTATTAGGAACCTTCAAAGCGGTTAACAAGAGCCTCATTATCCACTCGGCTTGGAATGTGGCAACAAACAAAATCCTTTTCTATCTGCAGTTTTAAAGGCTAAATATTTTCCTAACGCCTCTTTCTCGACTGCACCTAACAATTGCATCAAATCTATATATTGGTCCTCGTTGGCGCGCAGGTCAAGCCCCAATTAACAACCAATGTGACTTACCAAATTCAAGCAGAAACACGTCGATTTGGTCAGTGAACCCCTAAGTGCCCAATTTGGGAAAGCGGTTCATGATCACATTATTCTTCCGTTAGTTAACAACCCTTTACCTACGAAGGTGAAAGGTCCTAAATGGCTAGAGGGGGGGTGAATAGCCTAATAAAATTTCTACAAAAACACTAGAGCAACTTGTTAGTAAATAACAAAGCGTAAATGCGTTTGCTCTAGCTCTACTTGTCAAGCAAGCCTTCTATTGACAATTCTAGTTGCTATAGTCTCTAATTCACACACAAGGGCTAAGTCACTACTTTACCACTAGGTGAACAAGCTAATTACTCTAGCAACTAAGCAAGTCTACTCAAGCTACACTAGCACAAGATATATGAAAGTAATGCAAGAGTGTAGAGGTGATATACCACAATGTCGAGGCTAGTCAATCCAATCACCAAGGATGAAACAATATGATTACCAAATTGAAGCCAATCACCGAGAGACAAATGGAGGCACGAGATTTAACCCGAAGTTCACTTGAGCACCCTCAAGCTAATCTCCGTTGTGCCGACCTTCTCACGTGTGGGTCAAGGTGGAGCTCACTCCAAGCCAATTGCCTTTAGGCTTCTTGCACCCAATGCAAATGAGAGGTACCCAAGACACGAGCAATAGATTACTCACACTTTGTCTTCCGGAGGAGTGTGTGATCCTCTCACAAATCACCGGAGGTGGCCAAGAACATACACCTTCTCTTGCCAACGCCTCCACCAATCACCAAGCCGGCTAGGAGTGGTGCTCTCCAAGAGAAACAAGAAAACCACCGGCCACAATGATCCTCAAGCGCCACTAGATGCAAAGATCAAAGCAAAGTACACTTGAATCACCTCAACTCACTAGAATGGATGCTCTCAAGCAAAGGAGTGAGGAGGAGGATGAGTGCTCAGCTCTAGAGCTGTTAGGAATGATTTCAAATGTCCAAGAGAGCTCCCATGGCGGCCAAAAGGGTATAAATAGGCTCCACCTAAAATGGAGCCGTTGGGGGAGGAACATGCAATTCTGCTTGGGGGCGGCCAGGACCGACGCCGACCGGACTCATGCATGAGTCCGGTCGATGAGTCCGGTCAGAACCGACAAACCCAACCAACCAAAAATAAAACCCCTTCGTGATGCGTCCGGTCGGGAATCATGCGCGTCCGGTCATGCCAGGTGCATGCGTCCGGTCACTCCCCCGAGAACAACCACGAAAACATGCTCTCTGTTTCTTTTTGACCGGAACCACACACCGGTGCGTCCGGTCGATCTGCATGCTTTTCGGGTCGCGGGTCCGGTCACGCGTCCGGCCGCCCCCTCGAAGCCGCGAAATTTTGTCGATTTTCGTCGTCATTTCTTTCGCCTTTGCTCCAAACCGACTTCCGTCACTTGATTCTTGTTGCCGACCACGTCGAAGAACACCCCAACACCATGTGTTAGCATTTTGAAAATATTTTCCATCAATAATGGAGTTAGCTCTCTAGGTTAGAATGCATGCAAATGATTTTGAACCTAGAGGCACATGAGGATCGATATGTACGATAGTTTTCTCCTCTTTATAGTACGGCTTATCAATCCTATAATCACTCACACCCTCTATGGTGTCTTGAGTGTAAAATCAAAATGGCCCTATGGATATACCTTTGCCTTGAGCCCATTTTGATCCTCGATCCACTCCAAGTCATGCACTTGATCATCATTTGAATCATCTCGATCCATCCACCATGACCATCATGCACAAACCTTGGCTTGACCAATCTCCAACTAAAACAAACACTTAGCATAGAGAGATTAGTCCTAAGGATGTCATTAATTAGCCAAAACCAATCTAGAGATCTTCAGAAGGTGGCAGATTTGTGGATCCAAGGGCTCGCAGATTGGGATGCTAACCTAATAAATAATACATTCACACTCGGGCAAAGACACTCGATCCAATAATTGCGGTGTAGTGCCCTCAAGGGAGCCGGACATTTTAAGATGGACTCCTTCTACAGATGGAAGATGCACCACCAAAGCAGTTTACAAGGCGTTGGCCAATCAAGATAGCAGCAACCTACCTACCCAGGGATCGAGGAGCATAACATAGGATGCGGACTCAATTCTACAAAAGGTATGGAAAAATAAACTAATTCCGCCGCTTCTTAAAACTTTCACTTGGAGACTTATTAGGAGGGCTTTAGCCCTTTGGAGAAAGGTTAGGCATATTTTCTTCTCACGTTGACAAACTTTGCTCTAAATGTGGTCAATTAGAAAATGATGTCCATATTTTCTTTAAATGTGATCTCGCCTTCTAGGATTTGGTCCGGTTTTTCTCTGCTCTACCTATCAATGATATTGATAACCATGAAGATGGAGTATTGATTGCCGCCCAAGCCGATCAACGCTAACCCATCTACAGATACTTTAATTAAAGTTATTTTCATTCTATGGTACATTTGGAAAGCAAGAAACGATAACCGCTTCGGAGGAAAAATTGTTCTCCTTTCCGGTGCTAATTCAGGCGTAAAACCCATAGACGAAATTTCCAACAAGCTTTACAAAGAAGAGGAAGCCAACTTGGGAGATCACGACCCACCACCACGCATAAAAGCAACGAACTTCTAACGGCAACGCACATTGGCATAATGTAATGGTCTAAACCAACCACTAAGTAACCAAACCTACGCTCCTCCGTGTATGACTCATATTCATGCAGATAACCTCAAGGGACGGATTCTACGTCCACATTCCTTCCTTAGTTTGGAACAAGGTGCTATGTGGATGCCTCTACAACCCCCGATCAACAACCACCATACACAAGAAGGGCAGGTATAGGTATTTTGTTTGTCAACACTTTCAGGTTCAACCGGCGAACACAATCTACATCGGGGCAACAATTCACTGAAGTTTCTTCAATAATAATGGCGGAGGCGGTGGCCCCGGGCGCTTAGCGGCAATCGTGTTGCGAAAAGGACTATGTCTTCGAGATGTCTCTTTCCTCTCGATCGCAGTAACCGGGTGCTCTTCCTCAACTCAAGATCGTGAACCATCCACCGGACCGGAGGATGAAACTATTCACCCAACAATTTGAGAATGCAAAGAAGCACCGGAGGGTGCTAAAATCTTCAAGCATCACTAGAGACATAAACAACACAGCCGATGTATTGGCCAAATTAGCTTTTCGATCACCGAGCTTCAATTTGAAAATTATGTACCGAGTTGTTCTTATCCGGTGTTGATCATCAGTGCTCACTTCGGTGGCACTCAACAATGTAAACCTTCCACTTGTGAAGGTTCTTGCAAAGATCTTGTCGCTAATTAATACATGTTTGTTCCATGTCAAAAAAAACCCCGTTGAGATATGAAAATACTCCATCCCGTCCACAATAAATAACTTTTTGAAAATTTTAGACAGATTAAATACGCTGGTGAAAGATGCATGTACTTTTGTCTCCTTAAGATATCTTTTGGATTTTGATCCACAATTATCATTTAAATACATCCATTATTAGTTTTGTATTACTCCATCCGTCCCAAAAAGAGTGTCATGTTTGACCATTTCGTTTTATTCAAAAATTTTGTGTAAATTATAAAATATATAAATCATTATTAAATTATCTCTAATTATAAATAAGTAATAACAAAATTGAAGATATTTACGAATTGGCTTTGCAAATCCAAAGGTAGGATCGGTCCGGTGGGGACGCTACCCACCGGGGTTCAAATCCCGGTGCTCGTACCTTTCTTGGGATTTTCCTGTGATTTACCGGCGTTGTGCATTATGGTAGCGGCGTTTCCGTCGACGACGAAGGCGCTATGGTGACTTCGAGAATCTCGGATCTACCCACGCCCAGCCCTTCCTGAGGTGCTCATAGGGGGTAGGGTTTGCGCACGCGTGTATTCATAGGGGTGAGTGTGCGTGCGTGTTGTGAGTGTCTGCGTTGTACTGTGTAATTCTCAAAAAAAAAAATTGAAGATATTTATAAAACTTTTTTTAATAAGACGGATGGTCAAACATGATGTATGAAAACTAAAAACGACACTCTCCTTGGGATGGAGTGAGTACAAGACAATGTCCCATGTGTAGAATGTGTTTGTTTTGGGATAATTTTTAAACCTTAAAATTAATAGTATATTTGTTTTAAGAATGAGGGAGTATCTTTTAGATTATATTTAAAATATCAAAGTAAATAAAATGTTAAAAATAAAAAAAAATCCAAGTCCTTTCCTCTTATTGGGCCGCAGAATGCAAAGCAGGAAGCGCACACCCAGCCTAGGCAGCCCGCCAGCCCGTTAGGTCGAAACCACACAAAGCCGCCGCCTCCGCCCCCGCCGTGCCACAGCAACGGCGAGAGAGGAAACCTGCCGCCACGCTTGGCGGCTCCTTCGATACCGTCGGCCGTCGCTTGGGACTCGTCGGGTCGACCCCGTTTCCACCGGGCACCTCCTCCTGTGACACAGTCCGCCCCCCCCCCCAATTCGTTTCCTTCGGCCCTTTGCCACACGCTTCCGCCCCCACTGCTGGCCTTCCGCCGTATCTGCGGTGCGGCTTCGTCATGGCGCCGGCGCGGGTGGATGCCGAAAAGGTAACTTTGCTGCTCGATTTTCTTCATTTTTTTTAATTTTTCTTAGAGATTTGCTTGTTTTTGCTCCCGATTCTTGTTGTTATCTCATGGTCCTCTTATCATCCATTGCATCGATGCCGTAGCAGGACGCTCAGCATGAGCTGGAGATGAAGGTGGCCAAGTATTCGCGGGGGCAGGGTGCTGACTTGAAGGTAATCCCTTATTGTGCACTTGCAAACGAGTTGCAAGCGTTAGTAATTCTACTTTAGGATGAATTATATGCTGGCCAGCTATGTATGCTAGTATGCTACTGCCATTTTCTCTTGAAGCTGCACATTGACTAGTTTGGTTTTGGGATCTCTTTGTAGGCACTGGGGGACAAGAAGTTGAAAGGGCAGCTCAGTGTTAAAGAGAAGCTATATGGCCAATCTGCAAAAGCTGCTGCCAAGGCTGAAAAGGTCACCTCTCTTTTCATTCATTGTTATGGATTTGGATCACAAAATATGCCAAGTTGGTGTCTCACTAGAAATCTTTAGGTGTAATTGTGAACATTAGGTGGATGAAACAAGAGAATCTGATATTAAAAACCTGTGACTGGTTATTGTATATGTATGTTTGTACCACACAATTGCGGTTTAGCTGTTTTGACTTCAAGGGAATACAGTTTGGATGAACTGGTGAAGTGAGTATTCACACATACAGGGTTAGCATCTGAAGCATTATATTTGTATGGGTCGCTGAAACATTACTGACAAAAGTACAAAGCCTCAGGAAGATCTGTATGTAGATTTTTTATGCATATTGGCTGGCTAAAAGTACTATTGCTGAGTAGAAACATACTTGCTTTGGATCAGATCCTTGTTATCTTAGATGAGCTCCTAGTTCTTCCTCTGAGCAGAACTTTGACATCGATATGGTCTCTAATATAACACTTTAATTAGCAATATTATAAAAGTATATTATCTTAAAGACTTAAAAGTATTTGTCAAAAAAAGACTTAAAAGTAGTATTCATAAAAAAGTAATACCAGTCTAGTCCTATCTATTTATATAAAGATTTCAGATATTGATAGTTGAAGATATGACTTAAAAGACAAACCTAGATGGACTTCTGTTTGTAATAAGAGGAAGTAGCTGTTTCTGAAATGGCATGCCTATCTTTGTGAAGACAGTATGAGGGGCTTCCTTGCATAACCTAAATATGTTTATCTTTTTTGATTTCTTAGTTTGACTCACTTTTCTCATGACCTTTGTTCTTGATGGTTATACTCTTGAACTAACTGCTGTTTTTCTTCTTTAATTAAATAACATGCAGCACTCCTTCCTCTTTGAGTAAAAAAGACCTGTTGTTAATTTCAAAGATATGTCCTTGTCTGATTTCTGTTACTCCATTTTGCAGTGGCTTATGCCAAATGATGGAGGTATTTTAGAGCCTGATCATTTGGAGAAGACATATAGGTTTTCACAAAAAGGATATATTGACGGAAGTGGATCTTTCGAGTTCAAGAAAACCATTTGATATGATCTTACCTGGTAAATCTGTTAGTCAATGTTAGTGTTAGAATTTCTGTCAACATAACTTATCTGTCGCTCTTACCAAAACCAACCGTTAACTGTGTTGTTTGATAATAACAACCTTGTTGATTCTATATGATCCTTTATTAGAGGACGAAATATCTAAAAAATTGCCCTTTTTGCTGATATTTTTAGTTTTATACATGATACTGTACCGAATCACACATGCATGTCCAGTGCCAATTTTGATTGATCCAGAAATTTTCATATTCAACTTTGTTAGTCTACCTTACTATTTACTTTCCTCAATATGTGATCACTGGGTACTATGGGGTCTGACTGACCCTTGTATTGTGCAGTGCTAGGTCCTTACAATATAGGATACACATCAAATGGCCGCTACATGCTAGTAGGCGGACGAAAAGGCCATCTTGCAATGATGGATATGTTGCATATGGATCTTATCAAGGAGTTTGAGGTAAGTTCTTTTACTATTGAAGTATTTCCCTCCACACAGGTTTACTTCACTTACTCTTGTTTATCCAGGTTCTAATCCCTGCGTTTTTTTTAAGATAATATTTTTTTAATAGAAAATTGCAAAACTAGTAGATAGTAAATTCTAAAAATTGTAGATCTAGTAGCCTGTCAGCTTGGGCAGCAAACAGGTGAGTTATCATCCCTTCACCGGCCTATACATGCATATTGGCCTTCCAATTGCTGATAAGAAGATAACACATCAGCTAACAGCTTGGTGTAGCACTTGTCAGCCCTACAATTGCCAATATGACTTAGTTGCTGATTAGATCTCTTCCTATATTTTTTCAATTATTTTTTCTCGAAGACGCTTGGGAGAGCTGCGTATCATTGTATTAGTAGAAGAAAAAAGAGTCATACATAGATCCAAAAACACTCACACACCCCACCACACCTTCCCTGTTTTTAAGACTCCATCACCTGAATCTGAGTATACAACGACCAAGCGGGCTAAGAAACTAAAAGCCCTTATTGCAGTGAGCAAGGACAGACCCTTAGCTCCTGCCAAACACCACAAATGAGCTTCATCCCTAGCTATACTCAGGGCTGTGTTAATATTTGGTACATCCCCATTGAAGGCAGTCATTCGGTGTTTCCAGATGCTCCAGGCGCCAAGGATGATGATAGAGTTTAAGCCTTTTCTTACATCCCCAGTGGTAGCTGCTTCCACCTTTTCCCACCAGTCCTCCCAAGCTGAACCATCAGGTTGGGGTGTGAATGAAGAGAGTCCAACGCGCTGCAAGAGAGAACACCAGAATTGCCTAGCAAAAACACACCCAATTAGGAGGTGCTGAATGCTTTCCTGTTCCTGGTCACAAAACAAACATTTGGCCAGGTGAGGAAGTCCTCGCCGAGCAAGCCTGTCAGCTGTCCCAACACCGGTTATGAGCAACCAGCCACATGAAAACGGCATTTGGGAGGAGCCCATGACTTCCATGTTCTCTCATATGATCTGAAATATATGGCGCCCTGAAAGAACGCATCATATGCAGACTTTGCCGTATATTCATGTGTTTGTCCTGTGTCCCTTCATGTAGCTCAACATTGGATATTATATCCTATAATTCCAGATATTCCATCAAAGCTTCTACAGGTAGTTAACTCGAATATCATCAATCCATTTCTCATCAGTCAGGGCCTCCTTCACCGTACGCATGCCTATTCTTCTTTTTAGGGACCAAACAAAAATCTATGGTGCTAATTCCTGGATATTTTTTTTTTTCCAGCAAGCCATCTGTCCTTCCAGAACATAGTGTTAGGTCCATCTACTTCAGTAAACACTGCCATAGAGAGGAGACCACCCACCTCCTTGCTAATTTGAAGCGCCAGAATTGCCTCTTTTTTCTCCTTTTTCAATTCAAGAGAGAAAACCTTGGCAGCTTTAAAAATCATGTAATTTTTAATTAGATAACAAAAACAAGAATGGTCCACTTTGCTTAGATCTGGTATCATAGCTTTTGTATTTTTTAAATTAAATTATTCCCAGAATGCTATATTTGAGTTTTTGGTTAAGTTGTTTTGGTCCTAAAATGGCTTACAAAAATATTTAAAATAATCTACATGATTTAAAATTGGTATTTTGTCATGTAATTTTTTATGCAGCTTTGTTATGGAACTTTGTCGTTTAATTTAATATCTGCCATCTAATTTTGAGCATTTGTTTTGTTAATGAACTTTGGATTTCACCTGAATGCACATATACTGTGAGATTTTATGACAATACTATTTTTTAAACCATGGATTTGGATGATTTTCTTTGTTTTTTGGAAACCATTTTAGTGCCAAACATTTTAACAAAAAACTCAAATATAGGATTTTGAGAAGAGATTTAAATCTCAAAACTACAAATGTTATGATGCCAGCTCTTAGCAAAATGGATCATGCTTGATTTTTAGCATATATTTGTAGACTTACATGCTACCTAGGTCCTTTATTTTGGATCTATAAGAAGACAATTAAAAGAGAAACTGAATGTATGTAGCATTTTAGGAATTTTAATTTCAAAACTACAAATTTATGATGCCAGACCTTTGGAAAATGGATCGCTTGATTTTAGCATATATTTGGAAAATTACATGATATGTGAGGCCCTAGGTTCTTTATTTTGGATCGATAAGAGAAAGAAGTAAAGGGAAACTGAATTTACATAACATGTCGGCAACTGGAGAGCCAATGGGCACTGTTGGTTTTCTTCTTAATATAAAGATACACAGCTCTCAGCGTGTTCGAAAAAATGGGCACTGTTGGCACATGGATTGCTGATAGGTCCTGTCGGCCCATGGATTGTCGATAGGAGTCTGCTCCAGGCTGACTGTTGGCCCATAGATTGCTGTTACAAGTCTGCTCCAGGCCGACAGGCTGCCTTCCTCATACTCCCAAAAAACAAGCTGTTGATGAACAAAGGGAAAGCGGTTTGCTCTCTCTTGAGCGACCACAGTTGGCTGCCACGTTGACCTCTGCATTGATGACAGGCTGCTAGTTTTGCAATTTCATAGAAGTAGCACCCAGATCTACAAATATTCATTAAAATGAAATTGCGACAAATATCATCAAGGCCTGGCCACCCGAGGCCTGTGATGCAAGACCCCTGTTTTTCAAGGCGTCCGATTAATCGCGATTAATCGTCCTGGACGATCCCATGGCGTCCAGGTGCGGTAGTGTCGACCAGTCGATTAATCGTCCGTCGGGCGATTAATGCGATATCGCCCTGGGCGGTCCCATGGTTCGTCCAGGCGTCCAGGCGTCTTGAAAACATGGTGCAAGACCTTATGCTATGCAAATTGTGGCTGGCAGTGCAGTGCAAGAGAGCGCTGTGAAGAGGAAAGAGGACAGAGGTGCATCACCAGAGGGTGAGGATGTGTGCTTTCAAGAGGCGTGAGGAGAATAGGATGGGAAGGCATGCTTTTTGGGCTTAGGCCACTCATGTTTTCTTGGCCAAGGGAGATACTACTAGTGGCCTGCTGGGTCTATTGTTATTAAGGATGGGCTAAATACGTGATGTAGTGATGCACTCTAGCACCCCAGCAGAAAAAAAAAAAAAAAACATTTAATTCCGTTTATCCTCCACTAAGCAGCAGCCTGGTGCCTGCCTAGCGCCCTTTGGAACCTTGCTCGCACAGATGGGGCTGGGCTGTCACCTACTCTGGATTCAAAGGTGTGTCATTAGTGTTTGGGGGTTCTTTTCATCCTGTTGATTTCCAAATATCCTAAGATGGTGCACCTACGGGGGAGGAGGGAGGGAGGGAATGAGCATATGTGGAGGCTGAGTCGTATGATCAAGGGTTTGGTTGCAAAAATTATGTTGGTCAAGCTCCCCTTTGCCACACATGTAGCTTATTAAGCACCAAGTTAGTCGATCATGTCTGGTAGGGTTGCATGAACACTTTAATTTTTATTTGTGGAACTTTAAACAGCTATCAAGATTCAAGTTCTACATTTGATGCAATTAGTAACTTACACTGATTATTTTTTTTCCATTTCATATGCTTTGAATGGTGGCAGCTACATCTGAAATTCTGAACCAAGTTTGATTATTGTAGTCCAGGCTTGTCATTTTCTTAGAACAGTAGGAGACTATTCCTGTCCTTTCCGTTATGGTTATGGTCCATGTTTATTAAGAATTTAAGATGAACTCCATTATTTTGAACAATGTTTGGTGGTCCTGCACTAACAATGATGTATCTTTATCTTTCAATTTCTGTCGAAATATTTCCAGCACCACCCATTTTTGGCCACTCTTGCAGTTTTAATAATGAGTAATCACAATTAGCATCTCTTATTTCTTTTCATGTGCTTCATGGATAATACATTATCTGATTTGGTTCTTATTTGATTATTTCTTTAGGTGAGGGAAACTGTTCGCGATGTGACATTCTTACACAATGAGCAGTTGTATGCAGTCGCTCAAAAAAAAGTAACTTTTTTTTTTTACTTTGCTGGAACTGTGTACTATGTCACCTTTGCTCATAAAATATTTAACATGTATTAAGTATTAACTGTTGGCTTGAAAATATGAATTGAAGGAGTATTAGAATTCACAGAGATCGCTTCTCAGGGTCTCAAATGAGAACATATACCAAATTGTTGTGAAATCTATTGATCAACAAGGTCATAAAATTATTTCCAAATGGTTGATGTATATTCCTCATAGAATATCCTTAAGTCATTATTTCAGCAGCCTTCATTTTTGTGAACAATAAGCCTATTTCTGGCAGCCATTGAACTTCTACTACATAATTTGAATCTTTTTTTTTTTTTTTTTTTTTTTTGAGTTCATAATCTGAATCTTGATGATGTGAGGTAGGAGCAGATGAGAATTGCCATTTGAGGCCTGGGCTCTGACTGATCTGGATTGCTTGTCAACTGTTTGTCATTGCTTTACTAAGCCATTGAATTATTCTATAATTTCAAATGTTTGCAGTAGGCTGGATCAAGAAAAAAATGTATATGTTGTAGCTGATGTTTTATTGTTCTAGGCAGTTGAATATGGCTGTTGGTCTCTGTTTCCTATCTACTATTAACATTTCATGAAATATTTTTCAAACAGGTACCCCTACATATATAATCAACATGGTACAGAAATTCATTGCCTGAAGGTAAGCATGATGGAAATATCTTGTGGTGAATATAGGTGTTGTTGATATTTAGTTGATGATAGTACTGTTCAAATGTTGTTTTCACATTCTTATAGGAAAAGTATAGAACATATTCAATAATATAATCATATTTTTTCTTATTTGCATTCATGAAAACTGCACTATATGTCAAACTGAAAGTGGATCTCAGTGTGACTGTGTCTCAGAACATTGGTATTTTCAAAAACACATAACTTACAGTTCCATTGGCCATTTTTCTGGCAATACTGAAAATAAAAGCTTTGCGTACGGTAAACAATAAATGAGCACATACTTCACAGTTCAGTCATAAAATGCCCTTCATCCAGGAGATCATCTGTCAATCCTTTTTATTTTCCTTTTAAATCCCACTGGGCCTTCAAATGAACTTATTAGACGGAATTTCTTTGGAATATAATACTGTGTGCTGATGAGCATCGCAACATTTTAGCAACATAGATTTTGAGAGATGTTTATCAGTCTCAGCCTGTCCTCAATGCATAGATGTGGTATTGTTCTAAACTCAGTGAAGATGTTCTGATTGCTTCTGTGGTGGCAGGAACATGGAAAAGCATTGAAACTCCAGTTTCTGTCTAAACAATTCCTCTTGGCATCGATAAACAGTTTTGGGCAGCTCCACTACCAAGATGTGAGCACTGGTGAAATGGTTGCAAATTACAGGACAGGTCTGGGCGTAGCGATGTTATGCGCGGGCCAATCCTTATAATGCTGTCATTGGTCTTGGGCATGCTGGTGGCAAAGTTACCATGTGGAAACCAACTAGTGTGAAACCCCTTGTTACTATGCTGTGCCATCATGGCCCAGTGACTGCTGTTGCATTTGACAGGGGCGGCCATCTTATGGCAACAGCAGGTGTTGACAGGAAGATAAAGATCTGGGACCTGAGGAAGTATGAGGTTGTGCACTCTTACCCACAGCGTGCCCAGTCATTGGATTTTAGCCAGAAGGGGCTGTTGGCCTGCAGCAATGGATCTCAGGTGGAGATATACAGGGATTTTGGTGGGCATGATTATAAGCTTTACATGAAGCACAAAATAATGAAAGGCTATCAGGTTGGGAAGGTTTTATTCGCCCCTATGAAGATATTCTGGGGATTGGACACTTTCGATGGGCTTTTTCTTCCATCCTTGTTCCAGGATCCGGTGAGCCAAACTTTGATACCTTTGTTGACAACCCCATGGAAACTACCAAGCAGAAACGTGAGAAGGAGGTGCATGCTCTTCTCGATAAACTCCCGCCGGAGACTATCATGCTCAACCCAAACATGATAGCCACTGTAAGAGCTCCAAAGAAGAAAGAGAAGAAGACCAAGAAAGAGATTGAGGAAGAGATGGAAGATGCCATTGAGACTGCCAAGAACATTGAGCGCAAGAAGAAGACCAAGGGTAGGAGCAAACCCAGCAAGCGGGCCAAGAAGAAAGAGGAAGATGTTTTTAAAGCCAAGAGGCCCTTCCTAGAGCAATCCGAGGAGATCAATGGGCGACCTGACAAGAAGCAGCGGATAGGCCAAGAGGTCGAACTCCCAAAAGCCTTGCAGCGGTTTGCCAAGAAACCACAATTATGATCATCATTAACAGAGTTGGGATTTCACATTCGCTATGTACCGGTAGTTAGTCTTTATGATTCAGCTGCCAAGTATGTAAAATTCCCGCGTTAGGAAACGGTGCTGCATGTGTCGAAATTTTTGTTCTGAACTATTAGTATTACAGTGAGCATGGCCGTGTCAGCTGTTTTTTCCCCCCCTTTTTTTGTTGCTTCTCGTAGAGTTTATTGCCTTTTTCATTCAGTTGAAATAAATAATTCCTAGGTTTATTCTCTGGATCATCCAAGTCTGAAGGCACTCTGGGGGTTGGGTGAGAGGTGTGGCAAATGCACCTAACCACCCAAGTTCGAATCCCGTCTTGGACTGAATTTGGGGGTGAGAGGTGGCAAATGCACCCAACCACCCAAGTTCGAATCTTGTTTTTTGGACTGAATTTGGGTGCCTATTTTCTTCTTAATAAAACAACGTTCCTCCTGTTGGTTGGTTCTATTTTTTTAAGGCATTCTGAGTGGCTAGGTGCTTTTGTGGTCAAGTACCTCAGAACTTTGAATCAGAAGCACTCATTAGCTACTCCTCGGTTTGTTTACGGTATCCATATAGCAACAGCGATACTTGTACAAAATTGCAGTACAATGGCCCAGGTGGCTGGAGGTAGAAGATGAACAGTGCATGCCAAAAAAATTTGTGGTAGTTGCGAGCAAAACACATGGGTTTGAGGTAGACAGGCTCTAAGATTATCCCCTAATTAATTATTAACAATAATTCTCAACATTCCTCCATCAATTTGCTCTTTGTAGGCTTCGCTGTTCGTCTATTAGGTATCATAAATTCATGAAAAAACCCAGGTAGGAAAAAACAGAGTAACTAAAAGCACACCCTGCGCTATCAGGTGTTTCTCCCTAGGGTCAATCGCTACAACATCTTGAGCAAACATGCAATTGGAGCTAGCCACAACCTGTACAATTTGTCAATTTTGAGTACAACAGGATCATGAAAAGAAAGAAAATGTACTACCTTGCAGAAGTTACTGATTTTTGCTACTTACATCAAAGAGCAAATCACCGAGTGTCATCCTCACTTTACCACTCTATATACGAGTATCTTTCCCATGAGGCCACCTGGGAGCTCTTTCAGACTACAGGCATTGACTGAATGAAGCATCCTCTTTCTATAGTTCCCCATGGATTTTGCATTTGCATTCACAATGGTGTTTGTCTGAGTTTCAGCAGCTGGGTTAGTTTCCCGTGGTAAAGGAAGAGAAGTAGAAAACTGGAAGAAGAGCAACTGTGGCATATCACCCTTTCCTGTCAGCGTAAGAAAAAAAAAAAGATAAGATAAAAGCTAAGACTGCAAGTTGTATATACAAGACAAAATACAAAATCAGGGCAGTTCAATTAACATGAGCATTTTGATTTTCTTTGAAACACAAAAAAATGATTTTAGGGTTTTGAATCCACTCACAACAAAAGGGTAAAGGGGAATGAACATCTGTCAAACAAGTATTGATAAATAACTAAATATAAGTGCACATCTAGTCCGAAGTCAACTTTAAAAGTTTCTTACTGTCTTTTTTTTTTTTTTTTTTTGAATTGTGGTTCGTTTCTTACTGTCTTTAAAAGCAAAGCCAGATTTTAAATTTTTGATCATCTCTCAAACTTCTCTAACATTATGTGTAATTGCTTGCAATGTACTCCACCGTATGAGAATGTGTACTAACTGAATCTCCACAGAATAGCTAGCAAGAACATATCTCCATCATAGCTAATTCCATAGTATCCAACTGTTTCTAAAACCCAGATGGTAGCAAATGTGGCAAGCAGAGGCGGACCCAGTACAGGACATGGCCACATGGATGTACACATGACCCAATATGTTTTACAAAACAATCGAAGTTAGTAATCATAAATCATAATACATGCATATATTGGTAGTTAGATAAGATCCGAATCCGAGGTTGGGTGCTCAATTTAGCAACAGAGAAGGGAAGACAAAGGGGTGGGCATACCTGGTGCTGCTCGTCGCCGGAGAAGGGCCCAAAGAAGACCTGGGTGCCTACAGTAGGGCGGCATCGGCTGTCGCCAGTCGGGTTTGGGGTTGGGCAAGGGCAGGAGGGCCATGGCCCGTCGGCAGAGCGGTGGAAATGAAGAACAGACAGGGGTCAGACCTCTGACCTCAGAACAGGCAAGCCGGATGGCCCTATGCGCACTGAGGCTCTATCCCAAATGAACATCATTTGAATATTATTAGATATTTTAAGGACTATAATATCATATTGTATAGTAAAGGAGGCATACAGTCCAACTCCAACCTTGTTATGTTCGGGGTTATCTTCAAAACCGCTTTATTAGAACGGTTTTCAATAGTTTGGGGAGTACAATACTAGATTTTATAGGTGAGAGTGAAGTAGACAACCACCAATAATTGAGGGGGTTAAGTAGATTTTTTTTCTCTTGAGAAAAGAGAGACAGTAAACCTAGAGGTTCATTCATATCCCTCGTAATTGTTGTTCTAAGATCAAGACATGTTTGTTTAGCTGCAATCATCTATCTTTTTTCTCATCCTTGTCCATAAAAAAGTAACAAGAAGTACAATGGCCCTTTGTTTCACCACTTTCTTTCTCTTTTTACCTCCCCTGCGAAATAAATCTTGATTATATATGCTTTCATGCTTCCTCTTTCTATTTTAGTATGCTTTGATTTGGATGTGTTCATACAAACTTTTATTTAAGCATGGTGCTTTGTTTAAGATTGGTGTGTAATGATCATACTTTCATAAAGTTTTTAAATTAAGCATGATGCTTAGGTTAAATGACTTCTCCTCAATCAAATTAGATACAATGTCTAGTTTAATTATTGAACCGACAAGTGTACTTCTGTAGACATTGGTGGTATATATGGACTAATCCTTGCAAACAAATTTCAAAATAAAGTGGGTAGATCTTGAGATTAATTCATATCAAGAGATAATTCAAGGCACGTGGTACACCGTACGCATCAATAGTATTAATTGCACATCATACAAAGGAGGACATCACAGCGTTCAAGGGTCCACTGTGAGCATACTTCGTCCCGTATTATTTATGCAATTCATGTTGGCCTTGTCATACTAAAATAGATGTGAACAACACCTTCAACATTCATAAGACGTATACCCCATATTCATGGGAGCTGAAGCATTCACACAAACGCAAGTTGAAGTTTCTCCCTTGATTGTCAATTGACAAGAGGGAAGTCAATCTTGCACCTCCAAGGCAAAACGAACCTGCCAACCAAAAACAAAGAAGATCAAGATGGTAAATTGGCACAAAGGTTACTACCCGAGCTGACATGTTTTCAAGACAAGCTTGGAGGAGTCACCCGCCAAGGTAATACCATTGCTCTCGTGGAGTTCTACCAAGCGAAGTCATCTTAGTTCTCCTTTGTTATCATAATATAACAATACTTTAGTACAAATTGTCCTATGGTTATTGGAAAATATGGTAAATTTTTATTTTAGATTAACTAGGAAACATGCCCGTGCGTTGCAACGGGATTCGATCACGTGCCCGGGCAAACGATCGGACGAGACTCACTCGTGATCAATTTTTTTCTGTTTAGCGCGACTCGTATTTTCCTCGGCTCTATGTCTCGCAGCTGCTGCGTCCCTCGCGCCCTAGCTGCTAGCTGTATGCCATCGCCCGTCCCTAGTGCTTTTGTAGCGTGCGACAGCCATTCAACGACGATGAGCGAGAGAGCGCGTCGTACACCATGTTCCGGTGGCTGCCGTGAACTGTATAGATGTATATACGATGGATTTGGATGGATGGATTTGGAGAAGGAACCGAGCACCGGCGAAAATATATATGTATATACGATGGAATGGATTTGAGTTGTAACCGAGAGGACTTCCGGGATACATAAGTGGCGGACTTCGAGGATACGTGTACATTGTATATACGATTGATTTGAGGATGGCGCGATTAAGGCCCAATTAAGATACAGGAAAAAAAGATGTGGGAAAAAAAGGTGGAAAAAAATTTCTCTCTTTATTAGTATAGGCTAGGTAGCGTGCCCGTGCGTTGCTATAGGACAACTAAATTTTGATACTAAAAATGTATGACTCGCACGATAAAATAACAATATTACGGAAGAAAGAACCTATCATTTGATAATAGAAAACCATGACCAAAATAAAAATGATATGTATCTATTTGTGTTTTATTATTTTAATATTTTAATTCTATAATTTATTTTGTAATGACATCTATAATATAAGTTAATGTTGGCAATAATATGATAATGTTCTATTAAGCCTGTGTCGTTTGATAATTTATTTTGTAATGACATCTATAATATAAGTTAATGTTGGCAATAATATGATAATGTTCTATTAAGCCTGTGTCAATTTAAAGTACTAAGAGTTTGTTGTTGACGTGACAAGGATTTGCCAATTTAGTTTGTTAATATTTTTGTTATGGGTATGTGGTGCTGTCGTACTAATTAATAAAATTTAAACATAATAAAATTTAGGTACATATAAATATTTATTTTTCTTGTGTTACATAATAAAAACTGCTTGTATATACGGTATGCAGCCAACACCTTATTAAAAGGGGAAAAAAGCATAAACATGTATGTATTCTGTGCCATATATATACGTACGTACATTGGACATCTATATGTCACATCCTTACTATATACATACGTACATTGGTCATACCTACAAGTAGTGGTCCACAAAAGGGTTTTTCTCGAGAAAAAAGATCGTACACACACAAGGCCAGTCAGGCCACCACCCGCCAACGGTCCGTGTAGCTGCAGACCTAACCCAAGCTTCCTTCAGTAGCCGAGACCAAAAATAAACCGCGGACAGGCGGACGAAATTGCGCGCGATGGGCAGGCGAGAAAAAGGGCCGCAAAAAAAAGGAGGTGAAAAAGAGGTGGGACTGAAATTTTCTCTCTTTATTAGTAGGTATAGATTTGACTAACATTTGGTGAAAATGTACGGAAATTCTTAAGTGTGTGTTTGGAACGCGATTTTTTTTTCTTGTTCCTGTATTTTTCCTATGAAATTCAACTTATTCTTGTGAAATTTGTACACAATTCCTATCAAATTCCTGCATTCCAAACATGCTATACAGAAAACCATTAAAAGTCCATACAATTGTTTTCAGGAGTTCATTCTAGTCGGCTGGTCGCTTTGGAAGGAGCAGAGCGCAAGGACCCTCAAAAGTCTGAGCTGTAGTGCGTGCGACTTGTCGCTACTCTTCCTGCAAGAAGCTATTATCTGGTGGGTCTTGGTTTTGCCTGCTCCGATTCTAGGCAACCTTTGGTTGTCTTGAGTCGAGCTGCTAGTTGCTTCCTCAGTGTTGGCCCTGCGTACCGCCTAATTTGCATTGTATTCATGCTCCGTTCCTCCGTACATGCGCCGTATGATAAAACAGTTTGACCAAAGATCTAGTTAGCATGTAGTAGGTCTATATATGGGTTACACAGGAAAAAAAAATGAATACACATAAACATGTTGCTGCATAAAGCATAATGGAGACCAAACTTTAAATACTTAACTTGACGTCTACCTTGTACCATGTAATTCTAAAAAAATAAACAATAAGATGCTACGAACCTTGTTGCTAAATATCCAAAACAGACCATGACATTTAAATTTCGTGGACAGTGATGGATGGTAAATATTGGTCGGAAGAGCCAGCTAGATTACTTATACCGTATATATATATTATATCTGTATCAATAGTAGGTTGATGATCTTTTTAACAAGGGAAGAAGAGACCGAGGGCTTCCATGGATGACTAGAGCCGCTCCGAGTAGCCAAGGAAGACATGCCTATAGCCATATGCTCAGCACATACAACAATTCAGCATCAAGACTTCAAGAGACAGGCTCTCAGGCATATAGCCGCATAGGCAAGTCATCCTTGGCTACTGAATGAATCAGCTCTAGTCCTCATGCAAGGCCCTCCTCTCTGATCTGAATTTGTACCCTGTGTGTTTGCATGCACTCTGTTCTTCAAGTATTTATAGGGTTAAAAAGCTCGCAGAAAAGGAGATGCATGTATACATGCAGGGAATAATCAAGTTGGACCATAATGTTTGACCAGAGTACGTGTTTGCTTCCTCCACAACTTTTTGACATTTGTATAACTTGTACCATCAGAATCTGTTCTCTGACTCTCTATTCTCTTTTAGTTTGCATTTTGCTATGAATGCTATATAATAATTAATAAGGCACACCTTGCTTACCCGAGGTCAAATCAAGGGACCATGCGATGAAACTCTAGGGGCATTACCTCGAGGCACAGGTACCATCACTAGCCCTACTATAGAAATGATGATGATCACTCTTGCTGTCTACTCCCTTTGTCTCGAATTAAGCGTCGTTTTTATCATTTTAGGTTTTGACAGGTCAAACTTTATTAAATTTGATTAAATTTATAGAAAAATATTATCATTATTTTTATATTCAAAATAAGTCTATTAGAAAAAGATATTCAAGAATTAATCTAAGGGCCTGTTTGGATCCTTGGAATTTAATTCATTGTGATATATGCTTAATTTAATGGAATGGAGTTGGAGAGTGCAAAGTGCAAGTACAAACATAACATGGTGATAGTGCAAAGTGCATGCAAAGTGCAAGTACAAACATGAAATTCAATTCCTATCTCCCACCCTATGAATTTGAGATAGGCTTATTTGTAAACTTTGGAAAGTCGGGGAATCTCAAATTCCAAACTAAATAGCTTAATTTATTAAGTAGATTCCAATTCCTCCAAATTCAAGGGATCCAAACGGGCCCTAATGGTATTTATTATGCACCACTAACCCTATTCGCTGGATGGTTTCTCGTGGGCTGAGAAACCGTCTGGTGTAGATTTGTTATGAGGGAAAAAATATTGTAACATGACCGATAAGCTCAAGCGAACAATGATTTTATATATATATTTGGTTAAAATTAGAAACTTTTGACTTCTCGAAAAGTGAGAATGACACTTATTTTAAAACGAAGGGAGTACATTATTTTGAAACCCAATGGTTATTTAAAAAGAACACCATAGTCATGTTTACCAAATATATGACTTCCTCCCAAACCCAGTAGTCATTAATTTTTTTTTAGAAAAAAGATCTAGGTGGACATATATTTATAATTGGAGGAAGTCATATATATTGAGTAAGAGGTTAGGTTTTCGATGCCGGCCCTTTGCCTTCTCAACTCCAATTCTTGCAAAGATCGTTCTCACACATATGGTATGCTTTCAGTCGCAACCATCAGGTATGCACAATATAACGCCAATTTTTGCGGGTTATCGAAGGGCACTTAACTAAATAAAAATACTCGAGATTCACTCTGGACTTAACAGCAGAGCTTCAGCTTGAGTGCATCCAAGTAACCCACATTAGGACCAGAGTATCTGACCTACCATAGCATGTCTATCTATAACAATTAGCTCTATCATTCAAGTTCGATCGTGGTTTCTGACCATCCACTTGTTCGGCATTTTTCAAATGCGTAGTTCCTTTTGACATTTTGCCGGTCCTTTTGACAATCTTGGTCCAAACTGACATGCATGATATTTATGCTACACTGGTAGCAACTTTCCATCTGTATATCAGTTTTGCATCGATCATGAGTGATCGATCGTGCTTATATTCCACCAGTGTATGTGAAAATCAAATGCCGCTGCAAAGGGAATCTAGCTGATCTGATAGACTTGTTTAACTGATCTTGTCTTCATCAAAAGCAGGGTATTTGACTTTCCTTCTCTGGTCCCCTTTCCAAATTATAGTTCAATTTGTCTTTATGTCAACCCTTCTCCAATTTCAAAAAGTTTTAAGAAATAAAATATATTAACATCTACACAGTTTAAATAAACAAAATGTAGTCTACGGATAATTTAATAATGCTAATTTAATGCTTTATATATTGATGTATTTTCTACAAACTTGATCAAAATTAGAAAGATTTGAATTAGAAAAACTAAAATGAACTATAATTTACAATTGATGGAGTATTGTATCTTATATGTGGTGAGATAATGACAAGTGTGCAACTGCAAACAAAAGACTTTTCAGTTTCTAGCAGATTGGCCATGGATGTTATAAAGGCCGCATCTCTCCAACTAAAAGATGCTCTGAACCTTTCCTCCTTTTGCAAAAGATTAATTGCATGATGAGCCTTTATTTTTAAAAAAAAAAAAGCATGATGAGTCAATGGGTCCTAGCTAAATGATGACAGAACGAACTTCATGGCGACAAACGTAGCTTTGAGATGCCAAGTGGCAGTACAAAAGGTGTGACTTAATCAATCTCGAGATGTTTCATAGGTGCTCATAGGGGAGCATCTGCGTCTACACTTTTGTAATTCTAAAAAAGAGTTATAGTCATATGATTATATAATAATAGTGGCCAAGTGCATGCGAGTAGTGTTTGCATTGAGCATCTCCAAGAGTTTTGCAAAATGAACTTGGCAAAGCTCGTGATTTGCTAAGTCATAAAAATATATACCAAGCGAAAAATCAATTGTCCTCCAATAGTTTTGTAAATTTGGCTTGGCAAAAAGAAAAAAGAAGGCAATATGCAACATGCAAGGAGGGAGAGGACTTCATTTTCGCGGTAAGACGCTTAACATGTAAGCGGGAGTGGATTTTCCAAGCCCTTTGCGCGTGTGCATATATGAGCGGTGAGTGAGAGTTTTTGCCAAGTTGCCATATATTTTCATGTCATTTGTCAAATTGCTGGAGAGGTGTTTTGAGCGTTTTTGCCAAAAATCAAGGATGGCAACTCCATTTGCTAAACTGTTGGAGACGTTCTCTTTATATCTTTTTCTAATTTACAGGAATAGAGACTTTTGTTGAAAAGGTACCCTCCAAGAGCCTCTTCAATTGAACTAGTAGGGGGTGTGCAGATGCGCGGGTTACGGGTGTTTACTGTTTATGTTACTAACGGTTTATTGTTCAGTTGCTGTTTGTAAACAGTTCCATATTGTTCATAACGGGTTTGTACTGTTCACATGATCATGTACTGTTGTATGAACAGTGTCGGGCGGGTTAGTGGATCGTTGCTTCCTATGATCGAACGGACAGGGGAAAAAGAGATGACGTGGATCAATATGGTATACACTCATAAGAGTATATATAGATATCCTCAGTTTCGAATTTTTCACTAGCCAAAGATAGAGAGTGATACTTACTTAGGCTTGTTAGGTTGTGTAAGGGATCGATTCCATGTGGAACCAGTTCACACACATCCGCAAGTGGAGAAATGAGTGAGGTGGCTAAGGTGCGGGGTGCCTCCGCGGGATTCATTCATTTGCGCCGAAAGCCTCCGCATATTCAGCTGCATGTAGAATCCACAAGGATTTATTCCACAGTCAAGTGGATTGGCTTGAATCCGGTGAAAAGAGGAGATTTCTAACCTTATGCATGATCCTCAAGTGGACAAACTATACACAATTTTTTAGGAACGGATTGAATCGTTCTTCGACCATAAAGATCTTGCGAGTTTTTTTGGCGGAGGCCCGGGCGCAACGGAGATGTCACCTACACCCAAAGACGCATCGGAAGAAATATAACTAGAGCCTAGAGCGGAGATTGTACGCTAGGGGAAGATGATAACGGCCTTCCCTGGCGAGGCTAGGCCCCAAATGGGCCGGGTGGCGAGCCCGGATGCTAAGGCGGTAACTAATCTCTATGCTCAAGTGTTATCTAGTATGACTTTATCTAAAAAAGTGTTATCTAGTATGAGATGAATCCTACTCAAGTCATGGTGCAAATGATGTTGATCACGGTGGATGCATGGTGTTGATCCAAAAAGATGATCAAGTTCATGGACTTGGGAAAACAGGTTGGAGAAACAAAATGGGCTCAAGACAAAGGTATATTTGATGATAGGGCCATTTTGTTTTTCACTCAAGACACCATAGAGAGTGTGAGTGATTTAGGATCAATAGCCAAACTATTAAGAGGGGAATATTTCGGAAACTTCGATCTCCATGTGCCTCTAGGTCCAATATCATGTCCATGCATTCTTAACCTATAGAGCTAACCCATCCATCGAAATTGTTTGTGAAAATGCTAACACACAAGCACTTGGTAATGTACACTTGGTGGTGTTGGCACGATTGCGAAGGCGGTAGTTGTTTGAAGGGTTGAGATGGGTTTGGGTCCCTCTCTCCCCCCCGAGATTGCGAGGGGGTATTCGACATTTTTTGAGAAAAATGAAACAATTATTTTCTATTGTGCTATATGCAAGTTGTTGGTGAAAACATGCTTTCTCCGGAGCTCAAGTTGGTACACTTGTTGGCTAGCTTGTTTGTGTAAAGGTGGAGAAGTTAGCATCGGTGGCGGGCCGCAAAATAGGGTTTTATAGGCGCCGGACGTCACCCTCGCAGCGTTGGATGCCGGGCGGCACGACCGGCGCATGGTGGTCTGCGACGACACCGTGTGTCCGCGCCCGGCGCGTCTGGCGGTGCAGCATCGGACGCCCGGTGTCGCGGTCCAGCCGTCCGGCGCATGTTGGTGGTGCTTTGGCGAGGCCGAGATCGAGGTGTACGCCGGGCCGACGCCGCCGGTGCGTCCGGGCGGTATGGTTCCTAGTGTCCAAGCGGTGACGCGTTCTCGCAAGGCTTACCGGATCGCATCCGGCGCGTGTCCATCTTCACGCACCAATGGTTGATTTCAAATGGTCGAGTACACGTGGCACTCCGTGGAGCACTTGCAGCGGCCCGGCGGCTCGCTCCCCGCACGTCCCGGCATCCTTGCAGAAATCAGTTTGGAGTGGGGTTTTTCCCCACCTCTATTTAAGTGGGATGGCCGGCCATGGGAGAGGTCTCTTGGCATTTTGAATCATTCTAACACCTTTTTGAGCTGAGCTTTCTCCTCCCTCTCTATTGCTTGCATGAGTGCACATTTTTGAGAGATTGGGAGCAAGATTTCAAGTGCATTTACTTGTCATTGCATTTAGAGGCACTTGAAGGTCTTTGTAGTCGGGCTAATTCTTGTTGTTCTTGGAGGACTTCGCTCCTAGCTGGCTTGGTGGTTTAGTGGAGGCGTTGGCAAGAGTTGGAGATTGTTCTTGGCCACCTATGGTCGATTTGTGAGAAGTTTGGTGCATCATCGTCGGAGCGACAAGTGAACCTCGGAGGAAAAATCGATTTGTCCATTGTCTCTCTTGGTGATTGGCTTCATCCTATTGATTGTGATTGTATATCTCTCCCGGTGATTGGTTCATTGCCCCTACAAGTCGGTATAACAAGATTACCTCTCTCGATAGCATTTACATTGACTTATATATACCTTGTGTAGCTTGTTTAGTTTGTAGTTGATTCTAGTTGTTATCATTGTGCTAGTTGCTCTTGTAGTTGTGTAGTGCTCTCATATAGAAGAAAATTAGCAACATAGTCTTATGAGTGGAGTAGAGATCATAGTTCAACTAGAATTGTGCACATAGGTGGCTTGCCTAACCGTAGAGCTAGAGCAACCTTTTTACGCAATTTGTTTATCTAATAAGTTTACTATAGTACATTTGTAGAATTTTTATTAAGCTATTCATCCCCTCTAGCCATTTAGGACCTTACACCGCTACCGTCCATCGTTATCCAAATTTCATCAAAATAAATATTAGAGAATAAATATTTAGAAAAGAAATAGATTGTTTTGTCAAGAGGTATTCCGATCTATAAGGAAACCTCTTAGATATTTCTTAGTGTGCAAGTCTCTCTCGGACTATAAATACAAGGAGCATGCAATCAATTGAATCTTAATCGGAAAAATTAAAGGGGTAACACCCTAAAAGCTGTCGCCTCTCTAGCCCCTAGCCCTAGCGGCGGTATTGCCGCCGCTGCCCGTCGCCATCTCGGCGCCGCCGCCGCCACGTCGGCGTGCCAAGACGCCGCCATCATCGCCGCCCCCCAAGGCGATCGCGGACACGTGGTACGCCGGTCATAGCCCATGATTGGGCCTTAGGAGGTAGGCCGCACGCGTGCCCTGGTTGGCGCCGCCGCCGTCCGTCGTTATCCAAATCTCGTCAAAATAAATATTAGGGAATAAATATTTAGGAAAGAAATATTTTGCTTTGTCAAAAGGTATTCGATCTATAAGGAAACTCCTAGATATTTCTTAGCGTGCAAATCTCCCTAGGATTATAAATACAAGGGCATGCAATCATTGAATCTTAATTAGAAAAATTAAAGGGATAACACCCGAAAGCTCCGGTCTTGACTCTCTAGCCCTAGCCCTAGCGCGCCCGGTACGCCGCCGCCGCTTATCTTGCGCGCCACCGCAAGGCCGACGCCATCATCGCCGCCCCTCCCCAAGGCGGGCGCGTGACATAATTGGGATCCGAGGAGATATTTCTACCACGGTGAAATCGAGTTTGGCACGCCACACATGGGCTACGACGGCAAAAAACGCCTGGCACAATTTTTGGTAAGGAAATCTATAGCCGGTGGATTTAGTGGCGGTGGCGCACCAAAGCTCAAACACTACTCCCTCCGTCTCTTTGAAAGTGTCGTTAAAAAACCGTCTTTCCCCTCACGACACGCCTTAGGACGACACTGGACGGAGGGACTAAAACCATATGTCGAACTTATGTTTAGGCGTGGCAGCATGTGACTGCAAATCAAACATATTTATGGGACTTTATTTATTAGAAACATTCTGTTATTGCTTTTTACCATTTTACCATGATGCATATCCTGTGAGGTCCACTTCAAATACAATTATTATTCTTCTATTATTCCTTTTGGAAGTACAATATATGGTCAATCGATAAACAAAATTAATTTGGTCTGTTAATCGGTTAATTAAGTTTGTTAGCGGGGCAGATGTCTTGTTCCCTGGCAGTCTGGCACTTCTCTTGGTTCTCTCTTTCCGTTCTTGTTGTACGCGCCCCCGTCGTCCGTCAGATGCCTAGGGGCCAGGCAGAAGATCAACGGCACCCTCCCCGAACCATATCTGCTCCCCATTGTCCGAGGTCAGCCGCTCTCTCCCCTCCTCGTCCTCCGGTTCGAGCGCTCGAGCTCCGGTGACTAGGAACAGCGGCAAGGTGGGGTCCTCTTCTCCTCTGAGGTTGTGGCATGGCCGGGTTAGGGTTTTGGAGGCTGGGAGCTGGGTCCGCCCCATTCTTGGTGCTCCAGCTTTCCACCGGAAAGAAGAGACGCATTTGCTTCTGCTACGGATTGCTTGCCACCAAGACACATTGTGCCCACTGCCTTCCATGCTTCTGTGAAGGAGCCCTCAATATACCTCAACGCAAGAAATCTGATTAGATTTAGCCAGATTATTTGCCTACTTGCGCATTTGCTGTTGATTGAAATGTTCTTGCTTCAGCTTTAGGTTATATAGGACATACGAATAGGAAGCTACAGTTTTGTGACGAGAAATATGCACCAAGAATCTAGTGTGAAATTCTTTGTTTCTGCTGATCACACAGTCTTTCATCTCTTTATAAATTCAGTAATGACTCTCATTTCACCAGAAATTCTGATGCTTGTTTTCTTATGCAGGAAATGATGCTTCTTTCTCCCTTCGCACCTTTGTGATGTACTGAACACTAGTCAGGAGCTCTAGTAATCCTCTAATGGCCGAGTGTTCCTTGGCAACACTGAGAGGCCAGCATCAAGGGAGATGGAACTGGTCCAACAGCAAGCTCTCCCTAAGGAATATGTCAATCATGGATGTAAAGAGGTTGGTATTTCTTTTTTTTTTTCATCCTTACATTGAGACAACCTTGAGTTGTTGGGTTCCAATCAATCTTTGCATTTTTCTTTGTTTGCAGGAGCTACTCTCTCAAGATTCACCTTCCATGTCAATCCAGAGCAGCAAGAGATTGGACAAGTGTTCCATTTACTCCTTTTGGTTTTCGTGGAAGGGATCACAGGGTGGAAACCTCAGTTAAATGTTATTGTTTACAGCCACTCGTGGATTCGGGAGCATGGTCTCTCCAAATCTAATACTATTTTCGGATGAAGCTCTTCTCACTATCAGCATGGTTTTGCATATTTGGCTGGAGTTGTACCCTCTGGGCAGACATCTCATCGTGTCAGAAATCAGAATGGTTTTCAACATATTCCAGAGCCAAGCTCTTCTCATTCTGGTAGGTAAGACTGGCTCCATAATTATTATTACTTCTAGATATCTAGATATCAGATTGGTACCATAGAAGAAACAATGGCTGCTAATGCGACTCCTTTTCACAAATTTAGGGATCTAAAGTTCTTGCCTGAAAGGATTGCTGCATTTGACCCCAGTGATATGTGGAGTGAAGTGAGAGCTAAACTTTCCAGAGCCTTACAAGCACATGTTCAAGATGCCAGTTTGGATAGCAGAGAGGATGAACTCATGAGTGATAAGAAAAACTATCCTTTGAGTATGCTTGCCATTCATGCTGGTCCCAGGCTGCGGCTTCTTCTGATCACATTCCAACTTCTTGAAATGGAGGCAAGAGGCACCACGATAACTTGTTTGGTTAGGATTGCTTATGTATATTCACTTAGTTTATTACAAGTTAGTATCTGATGTGTTTTCATCTAAAAGAGGGGTATTAGTTCTCTCCCCTTTCTGAATTTTATCGGCTCATATCATACAATATTTTATGTCTATTTGTCTGATATTTATTAAGATTGTGCACTAGAATTCTCAACTATATATACTAAACTGTAACCAGTATCAGATTTTTTTTTTTCCATTGCAGTAACATTTGACACCATTGTTCTAGACTTTGAACATGTTATAATTGATTATGTGGCTGTTTTAAGTTGATCTGATATCAATATCATGCAGGTAAGAAATATCTCTGGAAGTTCTGAACTTGTTGAAGGAGTCAGGTGGTTGCAAGTATCAACTACCTTGATAGATGGTTTGATTCAACCAGCATTTCTGAAATGGATTGAAGAAGAACAGGCCATGGAAAATGGACAAATCAACGAAGTATGTTACTAACTTAATCTTTTGAACTGTTTGTCCATCCTCCCTTTTGGATATGTGGCCCAAATCACTGATATCCTTTTATGTTTCAGAAACTTATGAAGATGATAAGCAGCAAACTAAAGGATAATAATAAGATCTTGAGGAGGTTTAACAGATTCGGGAAATCTGAACTCTATTTGGATATGCTTTTTTTCCTAAGATTTGGTTCTGCAAGGTACTAATGGCCTTCTAACCCTTCTTGATCTTTGTATCAAAATTTTTATTCAGTTTCTTGTGATGTGACAACTGCATCCTATTCAAGTGTATATATTTTGGTTGCTTATTGTGTAGACTTATTTAAAAAATATTATACTCTGTTTATTGATACTGACAATTGTCTAGACTGTTTTGGTTCTGTTTTCTCCTTTTTGCTGAACAATTGCCTTTTCTGAGGTACATAAAGACATCCTTAGCCCAACCTGACACTTCCTGAATCCTGATGGCAGGTCTGACAGCTATTTTGATGTTAAGTTTCTTGCTGAACATGGAGAAAGAATTTTAGAGGACCTCATTATTAACTTAGCTGATGTGATTGCTAGTATTTATCTGGAGCTTATGTCAGTTGATGGTGATATGTCTACTGAAGTTGTTGGTTCCAGCTTAGTTCTATGTTCTCTGTCAACCAGAGAACTTCAAAAAGCTGCGCAATGAGGTAACTGTTTTATTTTTCCAGCTATTCGGCATATTGTTTTTTTCCTTAATTAAATGTGCCAGGAATCAAATCTCCTTGAATCAATAAGAAAATCTTCAGGTTACTGGTATTTTTAAATTCTAATTAAACCAAACCTCCTGGTCCAAAAAAATAGGGCTGTAGCATATGTTGATGAAACACTGAGTTCTAAACTGTGGCGTGCTCCCATATATACTTTTACTCGTTATATTTCAACCTGAAAAGTTTTGTTAGCTATAACCACCATGAAAACATATTTAAGTGGGCATGAAAGGATATAGATAAGCATCAGCTCTTTGAGTTCTCTATTTTGATGTGTCTAGGTGCACAATACATACACATTATGGCCTTGTTTGGATGTTGTCGTATTCACCCTCTGTTCGGCTAGGCTAGGCAATGGCCCTCCGCCTCGCCTAGGGGGGTAGGCTTGTACCTAGGCTCGCCATTTGTTTCTTGATGAAAGGCGGCCAGATCCGCCATGGCAGGGACGCGTGGGGGCGGCGCGGAGGTCGGCGACGATGGGAGCATGAGGCGGGTGTGCTTGGGCGGAGGCAGCGGACGGAGACCCGGCTGGCTGCGGAAGAGGCCTGAATGGCGGGGGTAGAGGAGGCGGCGGCGATGCAGAGGCGAACGAGGGGAGGGAAGGCATCGAGGGAGAGGATAAGGTGGGAGGTGGGCTGTTGAATAGTTGGGCTGCTTTGATGGGCTTCCTTTTAGGCTAAAGGCCCACTAGTCCCCTGTTTTTCTTTTGTTTTACAGGTATATAGGATGTATATGACAAGGTATATGTATGTAGATGGCACCGCCTAGGAAAACACCTAGGAGCGCCTAGGCTCCGCTTACTCCCGACTAGGCTCTAGGCTGTAGGTCACCGCCTAGATTCCGCCTAGCGCCTAGCCGAACATGGTATTCGCCACATGTGTTGGGTTCATTGGGGTGGAATTTATTTCAAGTTCTACTCCAATCCACACCCACATGTGGATTGATGCGAATCCGACTATATCCAAACAAGGCCTAAATTGGATTGCCTGAGAATATAGTGGCAACTAAACATGAGGGTTGCTCTTATTGCGAGACATAAACCCAACACCTTACGGCACGAGCTGAGTTATATATAAAATGTTCATGCATATTAAGTTTTTCGATTCCATGCTGATCCCTCTTATCTTTTTGAAGGTGGCAATTAATTGGTGGTTGCACCAATACTTCAAGTCAGTCGTTTCAATGTATGAAGACAGGTTCCAGTTATATGTTCTATGCAGCAAAAATTGTGAAAAACAGATGACATTCAAGCTGAGAGGGCAAATTGGTGGAAGACTGCATTCGGCAAGCCTAATGTGCTCACTCTTGATTATGTTAACATAAGTCCATTTTCCCTTCCAGCAAGAAGGACGAAGGAATTAAGAGCTTTGATTGGATGGTATGCCTGAGCCCCTTCCAATCCATGCCATTTTTTTTTTTTCCTGAAACAACTGTTGAAATTTTGCACTACCTGGATTTATAGATGGCTAATATTTGAGTACCTTTTTAGCAGTGTTGTGATACTTGAAAAGGTACTGTGCAGGGATGAAATCGGATCGGATCGAGACAGATATCAATGATCCTGCATTCTATCCCAATTTTTTTTTCTCAGAGCTCAGAACCAGATACATATCATGTCGGATATTGTATATATCTCATATAATATACATATAAAAATCTGATTTTGAGTATTCGGATTCGGATACAGTACGGATATTAAATGTTCGGGTCAGATAGACTATCCATGTAGGGTTTTGACCCTTTCAGCAATCAGGACAGACGGATGCTTTCATCCCTTGTGCTTGTGGCTAAATTTGCAGAACTTTATAGTGAGATGAGTGGATTAATTTTTCCATTTGTATCATACCTGAATTAAGAAAAATAACATTGTACTGTTTAACTGCAGGAGGTATTACTTCAGCTTATTCTTAGAGTTGTCAGATATCGCCATGCCCTTCATAAGGGCTGCTATCAGCAAAGTGAGCGCTGCGGTGTCCTACTTCTGGGTGTCCATGATTGGAAGGTCTCTTGGGCTGATTTTCTCAGGGATTAGACAATCACTAGGCTGGAAATGAGAACCTGTTGAGTTTTGAGTCTGACTTCGTTTTCCCTCCACTCTGCTGGGACTGAATGAATGTGTGTTAACTCCGGTAATCTCTTCAATTTAGTGACTGTTAGGCTATGCATTGGAAATCTTTGAGAAGGCTGTCATTTTTCTCTTTGTTTTCTTTTTCATCTTTGTTGTGTAAGAAATCTATTGATCTTGTGGACAGAATATGCTAATCTGCGAATTGCTGAAATCCATCCACATCACATGCAGCCTTTCTGAAAACAGTATTTTTGTTTTTTTCATTCAAGAGACAGGGTAAGGACAACATCATTACCAGCATGCTTCGTTCTTTTGTACAGGGTTTCATTCTCTTAACCCATGCGATCTTTCATTTCTCTTCACCCACACAATCGGGACCCAAATCATGTGGTGTCAAGAAATAGAAAATTCATCCAAAAACGAAACAAAACGGGACTGAGTGTTGTGAAACCATTTGTGTGGGTGGATCTCAAAGCAAGAAGGGAAATATCTAGCACTCTAGGGAATAAGAGAAGAGTGTGGACATATTTAGGGGAAGAAATATCTAGGGGAGATATTTGGGGAGTGCTACCCAAGCTCCTTCCTATAAATAGGGTTTAGTCCCCGTTGTAAAAGACATCAATAAAAGTGACTCAATAATAGAGAACATCCATTTTTCTCAACTGTCTCCGTATTTCCTTTGTGTGCCTTGTGGTTTGTGGTTCTACAATGGATTCTTAACACGTTATCATACGAGTTCTACGGATATGAAAGGTAAGAACGATTCAGAATTAAGGTTAAAAAAGAAGTTAAGCGCATCGAAGCAGCGCCAATGACATGAAGGCGGCCCCGCCGCCATCGTTGTCCATCGCCGAGAGACTACCCATGGCGTTGCTAGGATGGCTCAGCCTCCGCCGCCCGACGATGCTAGGATGGATTTGCCTCCGCTTGCCAAGAACGCAGGTGGTGCTAGGATGGCTCTACCACCGTCCACCCAGGTGATGCTAGGATGTCTCTGCCTCCGCTCACCAAGACGTATGACACTAGGATGGCTCTACCTTCGCTCACCCGGTGATGCAAGGATGGCTCTGCCTCCGCTCGCCAAGAAGAACGAAGGTGGTGCTAGGATGGCCCTACCTCCGCCCACCAAGAATTGTATCTATTGCCCTGAAGGCAAGCAGACCAGTCATCTCTATCCCGAAGATGGGAAATTTGGCCTCCTCTACCCCGAAGGCATGAGGATCAGACTTATTGCGGCCAAGGCAAACAAGAGCGTGTGTGGGAGCATTCTAGCCCCTATGTGCTAATTCCCCAAAGTCTCAAGACAATTGCATACCCCTTCTACAGCTATTGCGTGAGAGAGAATCAAGTATTTCTCAGCTGCGTACAATTAATTATGTGGTATCTGCGCCAGTACCGCCACAACAGCACACACCATAAAAGTTGGGGTATGTGCTTATGAATAGGGATCTTCATAAGGCTCGTGTGTCTTGTGCATTTCCCCACCATTAGGGGAGATAGGCATCTACATGAATCTTTGGGAAATTGCATGATGAAATTCATTCATTAGACTCACGCACTAGTCAATGCAAATTGTTGCAAATAAGCTACCAAGTACCTTCACTGATCAGAAAGTGGCAATGCCGCATTTACCCTGATAAGTGCGCCGGAGGGAGTATAGGAGGCCCAGAAGGTCACCAATTCTATTGTCTTTGCCTGATCCTAGGTTGAGGGGGAGACTTCCGGGTGCTCAGACAAGTGTCCGTGGAGATGTCCACGTAGACAAGGTCTCGAGCCGCTTGCATCACTTAAGGAATTAGTTGAAGAAGCTCAATCTAAAGTTGAGAACGCCCCTGAAGTGGTGGCTCGACCTGAAGTCGAGTTGGTCCCTAAAGGACCCCATACTAAAGACGGAAATCACCACGCGGCGCGCGCTCAATATCGCATTAGTGGATCGGAACGCTCTAGCTCAATCGTTATGGGAAATCATGATGAGTGGGATGATAAGATCACCATTAATCATGTGGAGATGGGAGAATCATATAATAAGAAAGACCAATATTATCGATATATATTGCCTCAGAATTGCTGATTCAATGGGTCCGGATCGTAAACTAAAGTCCATGGCAGAGTGCCAGAAGCACTTAGATTGGGACAAAATGGAAACAACAATTGAGGCAGAATAGCGCTCACTTTATTAAAGAGAGGTTATTGGGCCTATAGTTCTAACACCTCTAGAAGACATCCCTAAAGGATGCAGGTGGGTCTTACTCCTGAAGAGGAATAAATATGGCACAAAGCGAGGCTAGTGGCACAAGGGTTCACGCAGAGACCCGACATCGATTACGATGAGATTTACTCCCCCGTCATGAATGGCATAGAGCTCTGATATCTTATATTTATGGCAGCTGCTAATAACTTGAATTTAAAAGGCAGTTGGCAAATATCGCGACCGCATACTTATATGGGTCACTTGATTAAGAAATCCATATGGAGTCCCTAAAGGACCCAAGATCCTTGGTCCGAATAAAAAATGCAAGACAATCGCCTTTGAAATAATCCGAAAGGACGTAATTCACCCATTTGAGTAAATTCCTCCTAAAGAGGGATTACACATGATGAAGGATTTGGATAAAACCAAATCCTACTTGAGCCAAAGAACTCAAGTACCTCCCGAGAAGGAGTGTTTATAATCCGGTCTATAAAGAGGGTACTTAAATTGTGGGCATGTATCTCCCTCTAAAATCCTCCATGTTGGGCCAATCCCAGAAGTGGATCGGTCACATCTAGACCAAGGGTTACAATGAGGAAATATCGGGACCTAAAGTGCCCTACTTATGCGCCATTGAAAAACCAGTGTACCTAGCGAACTACATAAGGGCTAATATTACGTTCGCAACAAATTAATGGGTAAGGTACAACTAGAAGATATTGAGTTGGTGCTAAGATCTTGGTCTATGGTTCCCAAAGAACCAAATAACAACCATGGTAGGGTATATGGATACTGGCTATATGTCTAACCCGCATAAAAAGCCAAATCCTAGACTAGTTATGTATCTCTTTGTGGTGGTGCAACCATTTCATGACAGTCTGTGAAGCAAATCTTGGTTGCCACTAAGAGATAATTGCCCTTTGTAAAGCCACACGAAAATGTGTTTGGCTCAAATAAATGATTGGCCACATCCAGAAGTCATGTGGCATGAGCTTAGACAACACCCCCAGGCCCCACCATTATTTATGAAGATAACGCAGAATGTGTTGCACATATGCACACGGGCTATGTCAAGAGCAATCCCATATTACTCCAAAGGTCTTTTATCCCCACGATCCCTAGAAGAGCGGGGAGATAAAATCCTCGCAAGCAAGATCATGTGACAATTTTGTAGACTTGTTCACCAAGTCCCTACCCGCCTCGGTTTACGTAAGTATGTCCATGGAATCGATATAAGGCGGCTCAGGGGGAGACATACCCCCCAAAGCCATAGCCCATGGTCGTGATCCCGATGATTACAAGTCGATCCCGAAGAGCGACTAAAGCATCAACTGTTGTACTTTTTTTCTCACTAGGTTTTCTCATGTAAGGTTTTAACGAGGCAACAAGTGCAGCCATGGTTGTCACGTGTGAGTAATCTTTTCTCCTACCCTTTTTGTTCCCCCGAAGTTTTTTTTTTTTTGGGGGGGGGGCGTTTAACGAGGCCTGTACACATGCACGATTCCCCAAGGGAGAGTGTTGTGAAACCATGTGTGGGTGAATCTCAAAGCAAGGAGAAAAATATCTAGCACTCTAGGGAATAAGAGAAGAGTCTAGAGTATGGTGGACTCTAGTGAGCAAGAGAAGTCTCTAGAGTGTAGTGGACATATCTAGAGGAGATATTTGGGGAGTGCTACCCAAGCTCCTTCAGGCTAGTCCCCAAGAGCATCCATGAAAGTGACTTAATAATAGAGAACATCCATTTCTCCCAACTTTGTCTCTTTCATTTATGTGCCTTGTGGTTCGTGGTTCTACCATGGATTCTTAACACCGAGGAAACAACCCTTTCATCTGACACTAGCATCGAAAATTGAACCGAAGGTTCGATGTTGTTGCATTATGTAACCAAATTATATAATACTTTTCCATCTTTTTCCTTTGCAACCCAGACAATCAATGAAAGAATATAATGAATATGAACCTACAATACATTACTACTTATAAAATCAACTAAGATAAATCCTGCATTTGGTTGGTGTGTGTCATAAGGCTCCTGCAAGGAAACGAGAAGATCGTTAGAAGGTTCATCACAATTGTGAACAAATCTGCAACGAGATGCATGCTACACATGTTCAGATTTATGCAAAAAGCCTAGTATTCCGTCCATTCCAAATTATGAGTTGTACGATACAACTAATAATTTGTCGTCGACTTTATAATTTAGAAAGGAGGGAGTATTTTCTAAATAAATTTGCGCAAAAAAGAGCATATGTACCATTCATCCTTGTGAAAAAAAATGGAGGGAGTATTTCCAAGCAAGACAGAAATAAAAGGCGACATGAATACATCATCTTTCCATGGTTACGTACCATTCATCCTTGTGCGACTTGTAGTTGTTTTTATTCCTTGCTGCTGGGACAAATCAGTCAGTGACAGAGGAGTAAGTGGCGGGAATAAATATCACTGCCGTCCCTGCTATTTCTAGCCTCCAACAATCTGTTGACAGTGATGATTGGTATCCTCTGGCTATTTGAGGGTATGGAGTAGCTACGAGTGAGAGTAGCAGGCGGCAGCGGAAGTGGTGAGGGGGTTTGTGATGCCGTCGGTGACACACGGGTTGTTGTTGCAGGGATTTGAGGCTGACGCTTTGATACCAAAGGACCAGAGTAACCGACCAAGCCAGAAGGCCTAAGCGACTCCATGTTGGCTGGAGGCCTAGGCAACTCATGCAGCTCACTGATCTTTGGTGAATTTGTTGGATGTCGCAAAATCTTGGGGGAAACTTTTGGGGACACAGATGACGGCTGCCGAGAATGGCCCTGCAAATTTCCTGGCATCACAAGATGTTGTGCCATGGGTGATCTGTGATCGTTCAACGAAGATGGCTTGGTTAACCCTGGTCTGCTTGGTATTGGACCAGACCAAGATTCCCTCTTCATCTTCTTGTTATCATCAGAAACAGACTGGGAGAATGTCGATATCCCCTCCATACTTGATGGCATTTTCACATGGCCACCCGGCCTGAAGTCTTTCGTTAGTGGAGATGAATGCCACGGATTCGCCGAGACACGAGGTTTACTTTCCAACTGCTGTGAATGATGTGATCTTTGAGCACCTACTGGTCTGGGATCCTTGTCATCAACTGGCATTGGAAGTCTGTACGAATGTTTAGCTGAAGATGGCTTCATTTGCCAAAAATCTCTCAGCTGGATCCGGTAAATTGCCTGCCAGAATAGGTGCGGAGTGTGTATTAAATTCTGGGTTCACTCGTGGAGTCATAACATTTCCCTTGGTTTGTTTGACCTCTTCCTGTAGATGGGAAGGCAGAAACATTATTATATTATAAGAATATGCCAGTGTATGTGAGAATAACTAGTTAAGCATTAAGAAATTCTAGTATTCTATGCACTAGCTAAGTGGAACCATACCTGCATGCTTTCTTTTACTGGCTGCGGGGAATTCATCACATCTCTTTTATCTAACTGTGCATAAAAAAGAAAGACAATGCAGATCCTCGGTATTAATTTCTCCACACAAAGCAGAAAAAAAATCATGCAATGGGCCTAATTTTTTCTGATGAAGCAGAAAATATAAATGATAAAATAGAAGCTAAATCAATAGGCTGGAGCTCATAAAATCAATTATTGATTAAAATTCGCATCACCACACAAGTTTGGCACATGAACCTATGGTCACATCTAGGTGAGAGGCAGCTAGTTTCATAAATTGGACAGCAAAATATGAATAATAAAACTTACATCCATTGAACCTCTTGAAGCAAGAAAATCTTGATCCTTATCATTTTATTTCATAGTCGAAACTAAGCTCTCCATCATCGCTGCAATCATCCTGGTCAGAGCTGTAATCATCGTTGTCAGATGCATCATCCTCAAGACCACTGAACTGGTAATCAATGTGCTGTTTCTCAGCTATTGTTTTTACATGAGGTTCGAGTGCCTCAAGGCACTTCAACCCTCTCCTGAAAAAGCTTAGCTACAGTCCAAACAACAGAATGATAGTTAGGTTATGTATTCACCCAATCGTTGGGCTAATTGACAGCATTATGGAGCAAGAGTAAGCCTACCTGAGCAGCATGATGCCGTGAAGCCTGTGTTAAAAGGCTATGGAATTGCCCTTGCCTCAATGATTTTAAGCGAAATATGAACAGTGCTGCATCTTCTTGGTAATCAGCGAGAGCACTTTGCAGTTGTTCTGCAGAGTATGTTTCAGTTTTGGAATGCCTTGACCTTCCTTTTTCAGTATAGGATGCCCTCATAGCTTCATATGCCTCTCTGTGATGAAAAAAATATTGGTAAAACAAAGTATCAATCATTAATGAGGAAAAAAAAAAAAAGTTGATTCCAGTTGTATGTGAACCTTTTCATGTCGCATTGCTGCTTCATTTCCTGCAATGTTATAAAAAGAAAACAAAATGTATAGCATGTCAGGATCTTACAGGAGTAACAGGACTAAAAAGGATGTAAACTAAGGACACATTGAGGGATTTGCATTGAACTTTTGGGCCCTAGGTTTGTCTTAAATACAAAATTTATCAGAGCAAATCTCTCTTCAATATAGGGGCTGAGTGCTTTATTTCCCTTAATCACAAAATATATCCTCCAAACAAAGTAATGGTCAACAATCTTCAAAAATCTAGTATAAACTTGGTAACAGGCAACTAATATCTGCATTCTGAATCACGATACAAACTCATACAAATTTAAAGATAAAAGTTCTAACCTCTACAGTCTGTAGCTCCTTGAGAAGAGACTCTGATGGGGTTGTGATAGTATAAATGATATTTGAGCGCTGAATAACCAGTGTATAAGCATGTCAGTCTCACATGTACTAGGAACAACAAAAAATGACATAACTATTTCAAGTATTTTCATGCAAAACTCAACATGTTACATAATGGCAAAACTAATAACTTACATAAGTATCAACAAATTTTTGTAATTCAAATTGGACCTTCCCCAGCATCATCAGCACTCTACCTGCAGACAAGAGAAAATTATTATACACATTTTCAAAAATATATAAATGGAACTACATTTAATTTTCCCTAAGCACAATTTCATTTTATGATTTCACATTAATACAATTTATAAATATAGTTTGGAAATACAAAACAATGGTTTCAAGAATATTTGTTCCCAGATTTTAGAGATTTTTGACATGGGGATGCCAAAATTGTAAATGCCTATAGAGAGAAGTACAAAATTTAAGATTTGATTCCACGGATAAACACCATAGCAATTAGCTTACCGGATCACAACTGAAATTTTTTAAGCTCAAAAACCAAAGTTGTATCTCACGAACATGAAACATCATAAAATCAACTGCATAAAGATTTGATTATTTTGGTCCAAAGATGCCAAAGGGTACACCTAGAAGTAGCACCATCATCTTACGGTATAATTAAGAGAACAATCTTGTAGTGTAGTGTAGTTATTTATATATATATGAATACATATCTATTAAGTTTTAGTTTTATTCAGTATGTTTCCATGACAGCTTAGCAAATTATGCTTCGAACAGCTTAGCATATGTTTTTACACCATAAGTTTGTATGTGCTTACCACTATCATCATCATCACCATTTAGTGCAGTTTTTGCCAGAAAGCAACCTCCCAGTTCCTCAAGAGCCTCCGAAAACTCTGGATATGCCAACAAGCACTTGTTACAAACCTGGGACACAACTAAGTAATTGCAAGTAATTGAACATCTGAAGTAAGACAGTCAGTACCATATACACTATTTGTTGTGGCAGCTGCAGCTGAAATCAAGCCATCGTAGCAGTTTCTCATGTCTTCCACCTCCTGCAGAGAAGTTGACAACTTCAGAGTCAATAACGCACAACCGACAAAAGGATGATGGTTCACCTATTGGTCTCCTTTTACAATTCATTTTAAATGCATACTAGCAACAAACCACATGATGCCATTCCTTAGGGGTGATATGTTTAGAATGTAAGATTTGATAAACATCAGTCTCAATCCTATATGAGTGAGCAAAGCACTTGACGCCATTGTCAGTTTGTCACTAAACAAGTACTCGATGAAGTCCTGCATCATGGCAAATGCTGCAGCTGTTGCGCCAATAAGAAATTTCAAGCTTCTTCTCCACCGTTATTATATATTCATATATGTTCTGCCATGCTTTGCGTTACTGAAAAGATAGCCTAACATTTACTGCAAAACTTGTACTATCAGAATGTCTGCTTCAGAAACACGTACGCTTTGATAATGTTTGTCTTATATATTGCATCGTTATGGTCAGAAGTTCAAAGAGCTTAGCGTCATCGGAGCAGCAACCCACAAGACGCGGCATCCGGAAGGAATACGTCGAGTAGCAAAGCAAGCGTTCATACGACGGAAAGACCCTTGTTGATGTTGTCATCGATAACGTGTTCTCTCCGGTCAAGATCACGTTGGATGGCTGACATTTTTATAGTATTTTTATAGCAGCTTTCTCTGATGGACGTTTCCTCGTGAAGACTTTGACCAGCAACAGCAAGAACCAAGCCCGAAAACGCCAAGGTGATCCGGAGCAGACACGCAAAGGGGGTTTTAAGTCCTTTTCATGGATTAGAACCTAACAACTACCTTACCCAAAAGATACTTTGACTTGAAAAATAAGAACCCCTTGCTGATGTAAAGAGAACTATATATTTAGGCATGTGAATTGATAATGTTCTCCGAAATGATTGCCGCCGGTGATCCTAAATCTGTAAATAATTTATTTCTGGTCTAAGATAGAAAAGAATTAGTATGCCCCGCATAGCCTGTCCTACGTCCAACCAAGGTGCGTTTGGACTGTGGCACCACTTAGGCTTCATGACTCATGAAAAGATGGTGTATCATGACTTTATTCCATATAGATTTGGTGTAATCAGTTCATTCCTCACGCATTTACTAATTATTAGAAAGAACGTGAGGAATGAGGTGGCGATGAATCTAACTCATTCTGTTCCACAAATGAAAAGGAAAACAAAATGTAGAATGAGTAGACGACCACCTTATTATCCTTCAAACTCAACACCCGAAGGAATAATGGTCACGACTGATGAGCCGCTAGTGTTGGCAATAATAACAACAAAAAAAAAAGTAGTATTGTTCATTCACACGGCCAGCATTTCCGAGGACCGGAAAGAAAGTTTGATTGATCTCAATCAGTCCCGTCCCGCTGAATAACAAAAAAACTAATAGTTGGATCATTCCCAGCAAACCAATCAGCAATCAAAACCCCGAAACAATCCACCTAATGAAATCTTAAAATATAGGCCGTGGAGGACGCCTCCCAAAATCCAAATTCGCCTAGAACTTCCAATAGGGGAAGGGGAAACGAATAGTAGGGGTGAAAGAAAGGTACGAACATGGGCGGCGCAGACGAGCTCGTCGAGCTTGGCCGGCGGCGGGTGCTGGTGGCTCCTCCGCTCCTTAGGGTGGTGGTGGCCGAATCCCCTGAGCCTCCGCAACGGCGACTTCATCCCCTCCGGCGATACGAGTATGATCGAGCTCTCTTGTGTGGTTCGGTTTCTCAATCTCCTGCGTGCCACAGACGCTCCCTTGCCCCGATCAATCAATCAAATCTTCCCGTAAGCGTAAGCGAGCCGTGGATTTGGAATGCTCTGCAGCTTCTTCTCCCTTCCTGATCCTCTGCTTGGAGCGTCGCCTATGGGCTAAAAATTAGGTGGCCACTTGGGGCAACGACGAGGGAGGGAGGGAGTTGGGAAGGATTAATCTCTCTTGGCGCGCTACTTATAATAGCCGCTGCTGCTTCTTGTTTAATATAATATAATCGCCTGCGATGCGAATGGAGGAGGAACACACCGCCCGCGTCTGCCTGCGCGCGGTTGACCGACCCTGAGAGCGAGTGAGTGGAATCGCGCGGGAGAAGGAAGGAGAGACGTGAGCAAAAGCGGCTACTGCTGCTGTGATTTGGAAAGTTTCCACAAGCTGCTCCGACTTTCACTCCGACTTTCACCGGGATGGCTGGCAGGATGATGGTCGCCAGCGGTTTGTTTATTTATTTATTCAAGAAAAAACGAAAAGCAATTAATCACTTGCTCCTCTGATCTTGTGGTTAAGACCAAAAAAGAAAACTTGTCTCATGTGATGATGTGAGTGATGAAAAAAAGTAATTGACCGTGGAGGGAGAGATAGCGGGCCTACTTGGTTGCTTGTTTTGGTCTGAATATTAAGGCGATTCTTCTATGAGACTATATGATCTAAAAATAAACTTTTTTTTTGAAAGAAGATCTAAAATAAACTTTGAACTGATTTTTTTTATGATACCTTGAACTGATGGTCGGTCTATAGTCTTCTATAAAGTTTAATAAATTGAAAAACAATTCGTGCATTTTTTTTTTTTTTGACAAGACCAATTCGTGCATTAGACAAGACAAATAAGCTAAAGTGATCAAGTTTATCTTCTAAATTTATTCAACTAAACTTTTAGACCATAGAATTTAAACGGGGCCATAAGAGCCGTTATAGGATTCATGTTGATCAAACTTTTTAAGTTCGACTAGGCTTGTATAAAATTTAATAATATTTTTTTATCTCTAAATGTATTTATTATAAAAATATATCCAGTGATTTATGTAACGATACTAATTATGTACCACAAATATAAATAGTCTTTATATTTATTTATTAGTCAAAGTTAAAAAATATTCATATTCTTAGAAAGTGGGAATGCCGTCTATGATATACGTTCTTGCATATGCATGTATGGTCTTGTACTCTTTTGTCCTCAACTATTATACATTTAGTTAGGTGTACACATATCTGATACAAATATGTGAATTGGCCCTGTCATCCAATGGTATGACGGTTGATTGGGGACGTTACCCGTGGTTCAATTCAATGGTATGACGATCCAGTAGGACGCTACCCAGGGTTCAATCCAATGGTATGACGGTCCAGTGCGACGCTACTCAGGGTTCAATCCAATGGTATGACTACTCAGGGTTCAATTGAATGATATGACGGTCTAGTAGGACGCTACCCAGTGGTTCAAATCCTCGGTGCTCGCGACCTTTTCTTAGGATTTTTCTAGGATTTACCGACATTTAACGTTAAGTGGTGTTTACAGTGCTCAGTCCTTCGGAGGTGCTTATAGAGGTAGGGTTTGTGTACGTGTGTTCGTAGGGGTGAGTGTGCAGGGTGTGTGTGTGTGCGTGCATGTTATAAGCGAGTTGGAATCGTGTTGTGTTCGTAGGGGTACGTATACATACAAGATCTTGCTCGGTTTATTTCAACTTGATTCTAGATATAAATGCCACTACTATCAACCTTCAGCGAATATAAAGAGGTTTGTGCTCCCGCGCTAGAGTCGGAGCCACTTTTGTCGGTGCGTTTAGCAGGACGGATGGGACATGCATGTCACATCGCATTAATCAGAAGACGCGTTTCATTTGTTAGTGGTAAATATTATCCTACCAAAGCGTAACTAGGCTCAAAAGAATCGTCTCACAATATACATCTAAACTATGTAATTATTTTATTTTTTACCTACATTTAGTACTCGATACATGTGCCGGCATTTTGATGTGATGGAGAATCTTCTTTTTGTATAGTGGAATTTGGAAAGAAATTTTGGGCTCTAAACACAGCCACCTGCTATAAGAAAAAAATAATTCCTCCTCGACCATTTTCACGCGAGAAACACGGCTCCTACCAGTACTCTCCAGAGCAGCCTTGCTGCACAAGTCAAAATCCAGAGCCTGTGTTTGTGGCGCATTGTGCTCCACTTCCTGTGGCGCATTGTGCTCCACTTCCTTAGGGGGCGGTATATTGGTGTTGTCTCGTAGCTAGTCTCATATAGTGATCGGCAATCTTCGGCGCCGACTAGGTTTTGGGGGCCGCGGACCACGCCCACACGGGCGCTTTGGCCCGGGGAGAGGCTTCGCCGGAGGCGGCACGATCTTGCGCCGACCGCGAGATTAAGGATTCCGTATCTTTCCCTCTCTTCCTCCTCCCCTGTCCCGATTTGGCCGGTTGGCCTGGCCGCGGCCGTCGACACGGCGGTGGTGGCGGTTCGGCCAGCGGTGAGCTTCGGCGAGCGGGGCACCGCCGAGCCGGGTCGGGGCTGGCCTCATCCGCCGGGTGCGGGTAGGTGGCGGGGGGTGTGGGCTCGTCCATGGCGGCGCGGCGGCGGTAGCGGCGTGAGAACACTGGGTAGTAGTGGAAGAAGGGCGCCGCTGGCTCTAGGGTTTGGCCTGGAGCTCCGGCGAGCTAGGGTCGCGGCCCCAGCTCGTCCGGCTCCGGCCAAACCCTGTGGGGTGCCCGCGCGGGGGCGGCAGCAACGGGGAGGTGGAGTCGACGGCGGCGGGGCGCCTTCAACGAAGATGACGACCGCGGGGCGTCGCGAGGAAGAAGGTGGGTGCGAGCGGAGGAGCAAGGCGGGCCACTAGGGCGGGCCCTTAGCCGGGTTTTCCCCGGGTCGGCCACGCCGACCCGGGTATGGCGAAGCACGCCAGATAGTGAGACATAATTTAAGACGACTTAATAGACTATACGTACATTGGTTGTTCTTTTAAGTTATCTCATAGTAACATGTAATTCCTTAAATTATGGGTAGAGAAAAAATAGGATTGTGAGGTGAATGACAACAACAACTCACAATGGTCTAATAGTTGTCTCGTACTCCTAAATTTTAGCTCATGAGACGGTTGTTTCGTGAAACAACTACCTCATTCTCTTTTCACTCTCTCTTTCCTCCACATCATCAAAAATCCTACATGGCATTGCATGAGAAGGTATGAGACAACTGAGTGTAGCTGCCCTTAGTGTGGTCGCAAAAGAATGGGCCCACCTTCGGTGATGGGGAGCTACGCATTGAGCATGCATGCTCTAACGGTGGACATCATGCATGCTTGGACAGTAGCCATTGGCCTCACAACCACGACGTGGAGGTCAATTTCTGCAGCTCTTGCAACTCCTGATTCCAACTAGACAGCTTCTGCTCTGGTAATGGTTTGATAAATTTGCTTTCCATTGGGTTCGCGGCTCGAGTTCTTTCTACATCCGGCGACGACATCTACAATATCCATTGGATGTCGGCATGTTTTTTATTCGATACCCTCCCACTCTAAGCCTTCACTGTGTGAGGTCAATCCATCCGTGTGCACGCGTCTTTGACGCCCCTGTGTATACCTCTCACTAGCAGATCCGTCCTCCTTCGTGCTTTAGCCGATGTTTTCTTTTCCGGTCGTAGGACCTAAATGTTCCACGGTCCTCTTTTAACTATCGCTTTGTGCGCTTTAATATAATATATATGTTGTTGCTCGTAAAAAAAAGTATATATATATACTGAGCAGCACGTACCACCACAATATATAAAATGAAAGTTTGGTGCTGCCTTGCCCTCATCGCTACCCTCGTTGTCGACAATGTTTGGTTGATAAACCGGCTGATTTTAGCTATTTGAATAATGTTAAGTGAGAGAGAATAATGCGACGAAACCGAAATAAGCCGGTTTACGGTTTCAATATTGGCGGTCAGTCCTCAACCTCCCCTCATCCTCGCCCCTGGACCACAATTACCATGCATCATTTGTGTAACTAGTGGATTCCCTCTTGGCGTTGTCGCTGGTATGGAGAATTCTATGAGTTACAATATTACTATCACCCTCCTATTCTTTTTTTTCTTTCTTTTTTTTTTTTTTTTTTTTTTTTTTTTTTTTTTTTCTCTATACCAACGGGTCCCACTTATAATTTTATCAAAATATATCCATGTAAGATCTTGTTTTAAAGAATTTATTAAAATAAATTTAATGGTGCAATCAAAATTTGATTTATTTTTTTTGGTTTAAGAGTTATAACCATTTTTATGCCCATAGACATGTGGGACATGTTGATGATGTGGCACAAGGAAGAGTTAGCGGGCTGGTGGTGAGGGTGGCATGCTAGTGGGGTGATAGTGGGATGGTGAGGTGGCGTGCTTTGCATGTCGAGAGAATTAGTTAGTGGGTGTTGTAAAAATAAGTTTTATAGATTGCGTTTGCTGACCTTGTTGCCAATTTGTTTTACCTGTAAACTTGTAAAACTTTGTCCTAGTAGTAGCAAAAAAAGATGCGCAGCTTGCTCCGTTGTTGGTCGCTATGCGCGCCTATGCTTATGTGGCGTTAAACTATAGTATTATTCAATCCACGCGTCGTCACTGTCAAGAGCCACTTTGCAACCACTTTCCCAAAGGCACCGCACTGGCGCACTGGCGTGGGCATTGACCGTTATTTGGAATTTGGGATATGCACAACACAAATACGCGCACTGTGCTGATGGAGGATTCATTTTCTTTTCTCAAAAAGGCTTCTCCACACAATTGGAGTGAGGTGAAAATAAAGAGTAAAATATGTAGGCGGTACTTGAAACTTGTTATTATGTCATTATCATCCTTGTTATGCAGTCTATGAAGCTACAAAATATCAAGAGTTTTTGAGCTCTCAGGCACCCCTTCCTTGATTATTAAGTTAGTTTTTTGTTTTGAAAAAAACATCAAAAGTTATTATTCAAGGGCTTGTGGTAGTTTAGGGATCGGAGATGTATTTTCAAAGTTTAAGGGTCTATGGTGTACCACTTAACATGTTTAGGGGCTTAGAAATGCATTCTCAAAGTTCAGAAGACTATGTGACACACGTTTAGAGCAAGTACTATAGCAGGTTGTAAGGCGGCTAACTACTGACGTGGAAGAGAGAGAGAAGAAGCAACTTGTAAGCTTACAACCGGCTTGGGTACAAGAACCAATAAACTCGTGGAGAGAGACATGTGAGCCCTATATTAACTCAAGAGCTAACTATTTTATGGGTGGGCCGGAAGAAGGTTGTAAGAAGCCTTACAACTAGCTTGTTGGTTGTATTATTAGCCTTGCTCTTATAAGTTTGAGGGTATGTAGTGCATTTAACTCGAAAAGAGGATTTAGAGAGAGGCGATTGGCGAGACGAACCGTCTGTTTGGTTGGTGGAACGAGTCCAACCCGGATGGGTCGAACCCGTTTTTGGGGTGTTTAGATGGGAAGCAGCGGGGGGCGGGTTCATCCCCAAAGCAAATATTTGTGCAAGATGCGGGCCGGTCAGCTTCTTCCGCTGAAAACGGGCGGACGGGGCGAACCCTGATTCTTCCGTCGAGGTTCCGTCGCTCGTGTCGTTTGCCTCGCTCCCGCGCCCCCACGGTCGTCCCCGACCGCTGCCTCCCCACCTCCTACCGCGGGGCGCCTCCGTCGAAGACGGGATGTAGAAGAAGATAGGGGCAAAATGAATTAGAAGCTCTTCTCCGGGTCCCGATGCAAAAACGTCGAGAGAAAGGTTTGTTGATATAGACTTCGCCGATTTCTAAATAGTTCAGATGTCCTGATGCAAAAACGCGATAGATGGTGTTATCTTGCCATCCAACCCATATTCCCAATTTCTTCAATCAAACATGAGATGGGTTGACTCCGCCTCCAAAATCGAGGTGCAACAAAAAACAATGAGATGGGTTCAACCCAACTAAAAAAACTGGCCTACATTTAACCCAACTCATTCAACCCTCAACCAAACACACGGGAAGGAGGCAGGCACGGGGCAGGCGCACCGATGTAGAGGTCAAATAGGACGAGGTATGGATGTGATGGTAGGCTAGGGCGAGTGTTGCAAAGCTTGAAGATGACCTATCGAAGACTATACGGTATCCACACAATTAGGAAAAAAAAACTGGCACCCGATAAAAAGAAGTTTGTATGAATATGAGGAATGGAGTCAAATATGAATCAATCAATCAATCTATGTCACGAGAACATCATATCTCCTTGTATTAGTTTAGTTGGTTGACCCCAATGGCATTTCAAGTATATACGAACACGAACACGAATATACCATCGTCCTAAAAGATGGATCGACCACTACCGCGGCGGTTTGCTTCGAGGGCAAGGAATAGATGAGGAGCAAGCTGTTGCGTAGTACTCTCCGCATCGGAATAAATGTAGTTCTCGCCCAGGAGAAAAAAGCGCCGACAATTATATATTAAAATAAGATTAATATTTATATTACATAATTAGTATTATTCGAAAAATATTTTGATCTAGTTTTTTTAACAAATTTATTTAGAGATTTAAATCTTTGTACGTATTTTCTATAAATCGAGTTAAACCTGTGATACGAACACCCAAAACTGCGCGTTTAATTGAGGGGAGTATGTGAGCATCCAGTGCACGAGGGCGGTGGATACGAATCCGGAGTCCCCTTCCCGCCACGCCGCAGGGCCCCGCGCGTTCAGTTCGACGTCTGGCCTGGGTTTGACCGTGGACCGCCCCGGATTCCTCGGTCAAAAGGCGGTCAGGAGCGCCACACTACACGCAGCCATGCCAGTGCAGACAGCCAGACGACAGCGGTTACGTACCAGCTGACCAAAGCAGATTCAGCGGTCGCATGGAGCTGATCGATCAAAAGGCGTTCCTAGGAGATCACGAAACCCAACACGGAGATTTGAATTTTCAAAATGTAGCGTTGTTGCTCAAGACCTGGATATATACGGCCCCGGCCAATCGTTAGTTGGAGCTTCTTTCCCCTTCGAGTTGAGCAAGAGAAACAAATAAATAAATAAATACTCGTAGATCACCTCTCAACAAGTCGACCGAACGTTCTCTCTCCCAATCGGCGCTGTTTATCTTTCTCAGGTCTCGGCGATTCGATCGGCATCACCTCTCAACAAGTCGACCGAACGTTCTCTCCCACCAACAGCCCGAGGTTTTGTTTAGATTGCTAAAATTTCTAACATTTTTCTCACTTTCTCCATCACATCACATTAAATACATCAAAAAACATATGTTTGGAGTATTAAATGTAGATAAAAAAATAATTAATTACACAGTTTAGATGTACATTGCGAGGCGATTCTTTTGAGCCTAGTTACTCCATGATAGAATGATATTTACCACTAACAAACGAAACGTCTTCATACGGTATGACGATGTGACATTTGGTTACAAATTTTAGCCATCTAAACAAGGCCCGAGTGTGGAGTGCCCGGGCGCCGTGCACCGCCGGCCATCACTCCATCAACTAATCACAAGTCACGATCAGGTCAGTCTATTGCTACTGTGTGTATTTAACCGAGTGCTTTTTCAATGCGCAGCAACGAAACTCAGGCCTTTAGATTGCTAAAATTTCTAATCTTTTTCCCGGTCTCTTTCCATCACATCACATTTAATACACCAAAAAGACATATGTTTGTAGTATAAAATTTAGGTAAAAAAATAACTAATTACACAGTTTATACGTACATTGCGCGATACGATTTCTTTTGAGCCTAGTTACTCCATGATAGAATAATGTTTAAGACAAACAAACTAAACGTCTTCAAAGTGTGCTTTCAAGACAAAAAGGTTAGAAATTTTAGCAATCTAAACAAGTATCTATATAGGAGTAGGTGCGAACTCCGTATCATCTGGCTACGCATTGGGTTAAAGGACATAGTATACTATGTTATCTTTGTGACAAAATGATATAAGATGAATTATAGGTTATAGAGTTTTTTTTTTTTGCCTTTTCTACTGAAGCAATATGCATTCCAAAGCTCAAGAATATATATTATCACCATTAGGATGGATTTGGTCATATCATTCACAAATTAATTTGTTGACTGACTTTATATTTCATTAGGAATTTCTCATTCACATCTTTTCTCCATTCATCTCCAAATATGTTTACAAAAATAACTTCAAACTATCATCTAAATCATAACATCAGATTCCCACAAAGAACGCGGAGGGAATTCACCTAGTTGTTTCTATAGCAACGCTCAGTATTTGTTAAATTCTTTGGTGGAAATCTGTATCGCCATCGTGTCTTACACTTAACATGTGAGGTTCAATACGTCGAATAGATATGTAACTTAATAGGTGACTACTTTTTAATTTAAAATCATATAGAGTCTAAACATTCTATTTTAAGATTAACAAATAATTTTAAAGTTCATATTTTATTGAATTTTTTAAATTGCTCATATGAAAGTTGTAGTAACCGAAGAGATCTGAAACTTTCTACTCCCTCCGTTTCAAATTGTAGTTTACTTTGGTTTTTTTAGATACATTGATTTTGCTATGCACCTAACTATACACTATGTCTAGACAAAAAAAAAAAAAGAATCTAGAAAGCCAAAGTGAACTATAATTTGAAACGGGGAGTAGTTCTCTTTTTTTTATTTGAAGTTTAGATCTTCTAATACTGCATTACAATATTCGCTAAGGTGAATACAAAAGAGACGTATCAGTCACTAGATCACAAATGACTTCTAGGTGTAGTGGTAAACAGGTAGAACGTGAGGCTAGACCGCTAGAGATACCGAGTTCGAACGACTTGTGACTTACGTCGTGTGGCTGAGGGTGAGGCAGGGATGGTAGGCCTGTATCAGGTCAAATAATTGCTTTTTACGCCTGATTTCCAAATTGTAGAAAATGATTTCTAAATGCAACAAGAATTCGGTCTGCCCCTAACAGAGGTGAACCGAATCCTAACCCCTCTAGAAATCGATTTTTAGAGATGTTATAGATACCCACCATCTACAAAGTTGCATCCAATAGTCTAAAAGGCTTGTATAGATTAATAACAACTGTGATTTTTCTTAGAAGGACAACAACTCAGAAAGGAACACCATACTCCCTCCGTGATCGAAAAAGAAGATTGGAAAAGATTTTTAGTCAAACATTAAGAATATAAATCAAGAATAACTTTTAACCGTTGAGTTTGGAAATGTGAAAATCATATCAATAGATTTGTCTTGAAAATTATTTTCATAAAATATACATATATAACTTTCCAATAAATATTTTTATAGAAAAAGAAGTCAACATGGTGATTTAGAGATTGTGTCGCTGTCTCGAACATTTTTTTTTTTGATACGGAGTACCTATTTAGTATTTATTCAATGCTAGACACGGTGTCTCCGATAAGGAAACATGCGTGATGACTTTAGGGCAGTCCCAACGCCATTGATGAGGTCGTTTCCATCCTCATTAACTACGGCAAAAATTTAAGGCGACACACGAACCAACGAAGAAAGAGAAGAAAATCCATCGAAACGGTTTCTACGACAAGGAACGACGTCGACGCTCGGAACGAGGCATGAAGAAATCGCCGTTTTCGCGTTGGGGAGAAACGACCGGCGTCTATGGCATTGATTGCACAGCCCCGTCGGTCGCTCCCGTCCGCCTCGCCTGCGAGTCGCCGGCGCCGCTCGCCCACGCCGCCGCGCCGCTCTCCGTGGCCGCGCCCGCCGTGCTCGCCGCGCAGCCGTTGCGCCTCGCGACTGCCCCCCGTGCTCGCTCGCCCGGGCTGCTGTGTCCGCCTGCCCGCCTGGAGCCGCGCGAGCTCGCTCTTTGGCCCCGCCTGCTGCCCACGCCGCGAGGGCGAGACGGTCGACACGAAGGCCGGCAGCCCGTCCGGCTCGTGCGCGCGCGATGGCCTCGAGCTCGGCGGCGACGCGGGCCGCGTGCGGAGCTAAGCGAGTGCGAGGCGGCCATGGCGAGCAGCGCGCGTGCAGCGGCGGTGGCCATGGTGGCGAGGAGCGCGGCGGCGGCTTGCCCGACGCGGCGCGGCACGGCGTTCGTCTATGGCGCAGCAGCGCTGCCTGGCGCGCTCGGCGGCGTTCCCGTCGGCCTGGCGGCGTGTGGCGAGGTGAACCAGCGTGCCGGCGGGCGGTAGTTGCCTGGCCGGGCGGTGTGCGCGGCGAGCGGGCAGACGAGAGGACGAGGATGGGAAGGGATGAGGGCGCATTTATTACGGAACAATGAATATTTATTACGCGAAGAAACCAGCGTTGGGTGAGTTGGTTTCTACGTCGAGATTTTTGTCTTGGGTTTCGAGATTTTTTGTCTTGGATTTCGCACACGACGTCTACCATAGGGACTGCCCTTAGCCATCTCAAGATGGATTAATAATCTCAAACAGTCATAGGTGTGTGATGGGCGCCTTAAGTTCGCCCAAGCAAATGGAAAAAGAGCTGGTTGCATTGCAAATTGTCAATCTTATAAAGGGTGAATGAATATATATTGACATATGGCGTTCGGACGCTTCGATCAAGAGGACATTATTTTCTGTTTCTGTGATACATATTTTTGCTATGTCAACATTAACTAATAGCACAACATTACCGGAGTACACAATTATTGCTATCACCTAACAGCATCATAATTTCCATGCCACATAATTTTTCGAAGAAAAAGGAATAAGATCCCTCGCCAACGTCTGGTTAGTCGAAGTCAACTTAGATGACCGACGAGAAATTGGAAATGCCGGGCTCACTCGACAACCCGGCGTAAGATTGTTTCGAATCTTTGGTCCATAATGACGCAATTGGCACAAGACATGGCAGCTACCATACCAGCTAGTACTATCATCATCTACCAAGTCAAAGGTCAAACATTGGAGTTCTGCAGAGCACGCTGACAGTGCATGCATGCAATGCAACGACGATACTGTCAGCTGCACGCCGACCCTATCACAACAGGCTGGGGCCCTGCCCTAGGGGGCGCCAGACCATCGCTTGTCCACGTCCCATCCCATGTAATTCCCTTGTTGATAAATAGAGTTACTTCAGTGATAATCCTGCAATTCTGTAACCCATTTATTTTCTTCCCCTGTTGATAACAACTCTTTTTTTTAAAAAAAAACTCCTATTACACATTTACACGTGTAGGTTCAAGCAAGCAGTGCTAACAGCAGCACATTTATTCTGATCCAAAATAAAACAAAAAAAAAAAAGAATTCTAACGTAGTGTAGAAGGCCTATAGAGCGCAGCAGCAGTTCAGCTACGGGATATACAGCATGCAACAAGCCAATAGCATCTTTTATACAGACTGACTACACAAGACCAACGGGCAGTCTCATTTTAAAGGCAATGAATGGTACGATATCAAGTGGCGCATATGTGCGCTACGCAGGCACGGCAAAGCTCGGCTCCGACCACCGGGTTGCATCGACGACGAGGCACGGGTCGGACTTCTTGAACTCTCCCACCTGCAGAGTTTCATCACAAGATGATAGATCAAAAACCATGGAACCGTAATCGCGAGAGAAAAAAGCATGTGAGCGAGAAGCCCAACCTTTTCGCCACAGCTGGGGCAGTAATGGTACTTGTGCCAGAGGCAGTCCATCGAAGGGCAAAGGAAGCAGACCCCCAGCATGAAGGGCATCATGCAAGCCACAACGGATGCAAGGCTTGGCTTTGACCTGCTCAAAGGAACAAAGTGAATTCATTTTCATTTTAGCTGTGAAGAAGCCTCTACATGTCTTGCTGGACGCCAGTACCCAAAATGAAAATGCTTGACAAAAAATTATGCGTGAACATATAAGGGCTCAGATTTAGCCAGAGCATTTCACTTTCCATCTAATGATCAGGGCAAGAGGAGGTTCTCAGCAAAAAAAAAAAAAAAAAAAAAAAAGTGGTATTCTAGCTAAATCTTTTTTTTTTTCAAGCACGCAAAAAAAAAATTACATATCATTTCATTAAAAGGCAGGAGATAAAATACATGGGTGAAAGGAGAAGTCATCCCACCCAAGGACACACCAAAAATACGAATCTCTACAAAACTAGAAGAGGGCATCCACACAAAAAAAAAGGCGACCAGACTCTAGCCTAATCTTAAACAGCTTAAAGCCACCTTCACGTATTCTGGAGTTTGGACCAGATCTTTCAACTTGTGCCTCCATACAAAACTAGAAGTAGTCTCCAGAATATTCCCGGCAATCGAAATATATCAAATAGAAAAACTCAATTGACCCCCGCACAACTGCTAGATGATGGTTGGAAAGTTGACTACCAAACTACCAAATGCTCGTTAATGCTACCCTCCCTCAACAGATCCCCATGACCATTCAAAGCAAAGGTAACTGAGACCAAGCAAAGTAAATAACAATAGCATGTACCATAAGCAGATGTTACTCAGATGGTTTTATGCTAACTGGAAGATGATTCATTTTAGTCTTGTTTCCTAATCACCACAAATCCCTATTGACAATGACTTTCAGAGATGTCACTGTTAACTAGCAAATCCCAAGAACATGTTCAGAGCTGAGGATACCAGTAAACATTAAAGAAAATGATCCTTACAAAACACTGCTCAATTCAAGTATATTGCTAAATTACCATTGCCTAAATCTAATCTTTCCAACTAGCAATTCATGTCCGAGAAGACATACCCATGCTGCAGAAAATAACAAAAGCAACTGGAATCTACAATACAGAAATTTGACCATTTGGGTATGCTGCTCCACAGGGTCAAGGTGTATAGTTCAAATAAGCTATGCTCAGGCCTAACGTTGAAGGATAAGTTCAAGAATGCTCAAATAGGATCAGGCTCACTTGTATCAGCTAAACATGTCCAATCAAAAACTACTAAAATACTATAAGATTTGGGCCCTGGATCTGTGTAGTATTAATAAACCATGGTACTAAAAAAACTGCAGTTTTTAGACCCTATAGAGATGCAAAACCATGGTTTAGATCAAAAGGGTCCAGAGTGAGGTTTTAGAACTCCAAAAAGACTTAACAATATTACATTTTAAAAAAAAAAAAACTAATAAGTTTGTAGCATCCAAACACTTCATATCGCCTAAACCAAAGTATTTTATAAAACCATGGTATTTTTCTAAAACTCCAAAAATACTCTGTATCCAAATAGCCTTAGCCTTTAGTGACAAAGAGATCAGCAAGTTTGATGTTTTGACAATTAATTTAAAAAAGGGGAAAAAAATAAAAGAGTAAAGATAGCTTGAGGTTTGCTATAATTTGGTTAGAAGGTTCACAACATAGTGTGCATAATATATCAACCTCATTGTGGTAGAAAGTTTTGTGCTGGAAATTGAGACCTAGGTATTTTCACAGCTAAGTATCATATAAATAAACACTGTAATGGTGACAATCAATACGAGACCTAGGTTATGGATCCAACACAATTTCATCAATATTTTCCACTCAAATAACTAGAAATCATTTCAAAACCATCTCTTTCCAATACTGGAAAAAACCCAGTAAGTTTGTTATGTGGCCCACATTAGTTGCACGTATGCCACATAAAAATCACAATTGAAGTCTCGTCTTTTCCAACAGATTGCCTGTGAATACTAGTTTGTATCATGTTATCGATGCTTCAGCATGTACAAAGTGGTGGGCGCCATTGAGTATGAAGCACGAAAGGTTCCACTTCATCATAGCAAGTGGACCCAACGGGTAACGACGTAGATATCAAACTTTACAGAACCTTGAACAAAGAAAACCAGTAAAGTATCTATCACGTATGCTATGTGTCTGCTCCAATACAGAAAAGATACCTGACAATGCTCCTACTAACAATAGTGTGTCAAGTACTGGCTACGCTTAGGTTGATATCATGTATTCGTGTGTGCAGAATGGATTTTGTCGCCATGTATAGTAAGTAGCAAGGGGACACAAGGCTCCTCAATCATACCATCGTAGGTTTGTATGGTCCAACCGCTGGGGGTAGGGGGTCCCTAACAACTAACATCTAGCTTGACCACAAATTCTGACATGTTCTATTCATATGATTAAACTTTTCATGACACTCTGTGGACCTTCTGGTGCATTGGGGAGTCCTCTACGAGAGATCCATATGGCAGTCAAGGTATCTTCCATTAGATGGTGAAGTGCCCCTTGAGTTGAGGTACTTCAACTCTGTTTTTTATGGCTACAGCAATATGATGTCAATAGGAAGTCAAAAATCTGTTGATGGCACCACTAGTCCATGGTTACTCCTGCGGCTGTCCATAATGTGCCAATGTGGTAAGGACGCTAAAATTGACATGCTAAAAAACACTATTTCAAACAATATGGTCGAAAGTAACAAAATATCCTTTGCCTACCATGAAGCAAAGCAAATGATACACTTGATCTAGCAAATGAGGGAGAGAGAAATAAGATGATACGGATACTTGCCATGACCTATAATGGTGAGGGGAGCAGGCCTCTAATTCATCGGTTTGACTGGTGCAATGTAACAAGGTATGGCCTCATTTTTAGCTTCCAGAATGTGATCCAGCCATTCGGTCAAAAAAAGAATGTGATCCAGCCCTGGCTGATACAGAGCAGATCTCCTGATGCAATTTGGAAGTCTTCAGAAAAGAGAATGATGGCAATAAAAGCAATATTTGTCAGATGGAATTTTCTTATCCAGTGCTCCATAAGGTACTCCAACTGAGTCCATTTAGGAGCAGTGAGGTATGGTGTCAATATGAAGTCAAGAAGTCTTGGTGGCACCATAAATCTTGAGTGCTTCTGCAGCTATTCCATATGTGGTAAAGCTGTTAAAAACGAGCTTTTGAACAAAGTTGAGAGTAACAGATTACTCTTTAGCCACACTTCAGCTTGTTTATAGAGGTCAGGGACCATGAAGCTGCAAAGCAAAGGAGCTACTTGATCATAGCAAGGGGACCTGAGGGGTGAGAAGAACTAAATGATCTGGATCTGGATGCCTGTCGCCATCTGTAGCGGGGAAGGGTCCAGGCCTTTACACTCATAAGTTTGGATGGTTCAACAAGCTTGCTATGGTCCTCTTGCTTTAGCGTACAACATGCGATCTGGTATTGGCTGACACGTAGCGGACATCCTGATGTATTGGAGGCGTCCTTCAGGAAGAGATCCTGATTGTCATCACAGCGCCTTCAGATGGATGGAAGAAGGCCCTTCTCAGGAGCCACTCCAGCTTAGTCTGTTTAAGAGAGAGCCATACGGTACCACTAGGAACTGATATCAAGAGTTTCTCTCCTTATATACACAATTGAACAACATTTCTAAGTTTGCAAGTAAAGTAGACCATGGATAATACAATAGTGAACATGATCTCTTAACCGACCAAGCCAAACATACAAAGATACCAAGAAGAGCACGAACCTAAACCACATCAAGCGAGCAGCACCTAAAGCTTGCCCTGATTGGACAAATTAGTTTTCCAAAGTAATAAATAATCAACGTCTCATCTTGACCTATCCATATTCCATGACCAAAGCATTTCGATGTCCAGGCTTTGAACTCGTCTCCTACGAACGCCGAACAATAAGATGCGACCAACCACATACGTCTTGGGGGGCTACGAGAAGGATGGGGTGGGAGGAGGGCCACGGGCTTACCGGACGGAGGAGACGGCGGCCTCACCGCAGGCCTGGCAGTGGAAGGGCGCGGGCGTGTCGCGGAACATGGTCTGCTGGAGCGGCACCCCTTGGGCGCGCCGGCGTAGATCGCGTTGGGCGGCGGCATCCCCGCCGCGTAGGGGTTCGGCGGCGGCGCGTAGTAGTACTGCCCCTGGGCCTCCGCCGCTGGGTGGTAGGGGATCCCAATCGCCGGCTCGCCGCCGGTGGTCGGCGCGGGGTGTTTGGTCGCCATGGTCTTCGCCGTCGGGCCGGTGCGCTGGTCTGGTGGATCGGTGCGTTTGGATTTGGCGAACGGTTTGAATCGCCGTCTGTCAGCGCTTCAGACTTGAAACGGCCTGCTCCATTCCGTGTATTGAAAAGTCCAACTCGTTTTCTACCAGAAAAAGACACTATTTTTTTTTTCTACTAGTCTAGAAGTTCTAGAAACTCATTTTATTTGGTTGGAGATTGGATTGAAGTTCTGCTAGAATCTAGTACTATGATCGATACTTTTCCTTTTTACAGAAGATAAGAAAAGAAAATGCAGGCATCATTTGAGCACCTTTTTCAACCCCTGACACTATTTATATGTCTAACATATGGATTTTTATAATCGTCCTACTTTTGTTGTCTACCTAAATTCTTCCCTCCTCTACTATTCCTGTTGGACAAATAGGCAACTATTTTTTCTCCCCCATGCAGATCTCTCTCCTCGCTTGGACGCAATTCACTCGCTCGCCCGCACCAGCACCGTGTTGTATCATTGTCGGCCTCCTTCCATCGGTCTCTGGCGAGCCCAATGGCGCTACTAGGACCCTCACCGGCCCTGCTCCACTGCATTTGGAGGTCCCCGTCGTACGAGCATGTCGCTGAGGACCTCGTGACCAAGAGCGACGTCTTATATATGCTGCTCCAACCCGGCGCATGGCAAGGTGCCGGTGCTCGTCCATGCATGGCGCCCCGTCTGTGAGTCCGTATTCATCCTCGAGGCCTTCCCGGCGACGCCACCGCTCCTACCGGCAACCCCTACACGCGTTCCCCATGAAATCTCATGTTTGGTTTTGATAATTAATGACACTTTGTTATGCTAATCCTTTACTCTAGGTGTGCTTAAGAGATAGGATTGCATGGATGACGTGGAACAACATGCACATGGATGTTGATGATGGACATGGTGGATCATCAAGCCCACATGGTGGAATGGAAAGGACCCGGAGATCAAGGCAAAGGTATAACTTCGATAGGGTTTGCTTTCGGTGATCAAGACACTATAGAGAGTGTGATCACGTTTTGGATACATAGTCGACTATCTAGAGGGAATGCCACGGCTAATCCGAATTTGAAGTGCCTCTAGGTTCATATTGACTTGCATATACATTTAGAATCTAGTGCACTAACTTCGCCTTTGAAATACGGCGCTTTTGTGTAAAATGCGATGCCTATTTTCTATTGCGCCGGATGCAATTTGTCGGTGAAATCTTGCTAACCCTCGTGCTCAAGTTGGTAGACTTGTTGGGTAGCAAGTTGGAGCAAAGGTGACAACAAACGACGAACTTCGCAGAAGATCGGCAAAGGCCGGATGGCGGCCGGGACGCCGGAAACCGACGGACATTTGGAGCCCCCTCGGCCGAGCGCCCGGTCGGGCCAGGTCCGGCCGATTCGAGAGAGGTGCGGAATCGGCTCTTTTGGGCGGCCCGGCGTCCGGTCGGTGATCGGACTCTACAACCGGACTCTCGGTTCGGGTTGTCGGCGTGTGGGACTGGTTCTTGTCATTTGTGACCCGGACTCGCGGCCGGGCGTCCGGTCGTATGCTAAAGAATCGTGTTTTAAACCACCAAGGGCTCTATTTTGGATGGATCCTATATATACTTGTGGTGGCCTGGACTTTGAGCCTTCTCTTACACATTTCATCATTCTAACTCTCTTGTGAGCTGAGAAAACTTATGTCCACTCATCTCTCTTGCCTAACTTCGATCTTTGGTGAGATTGAGTGAGAATCCAAGTGCATTGCATTGTTGATTGCATCTAGAGGCACCTGATTCTTGGAGGAGCTGCGGGATTTCGTTTCTTTTCGGAATTTGCTTGGTTCCCTAGCGGCTTGGAGTTTGAGGAGGTGTTGAGCTCGATTGGTGATTGTTCGAGGCCACATCGGTGGACTTGTGATGGGTTGATCCTTACCCCGCGGGAGATTCGCGAAAGGAGTCACTAGTGGATTGCTCGTGGCTTGTGGATCCCCTCTTGTGAGTGATTCATTGAGCTCCCACCATGGGATTTGGCACCGCCATTAAGCTTGTGAATCATCAAGTGGGTGTATCGCCACAACAGGGACTAGCGTGCCGGCAAGCATGTTGAAGATCTCTAGATTGGTTTTGGATAATTAATGACACCCTAGGACTAATCTCTATGCTTAAGTGTGATCTAGTGTGAGATGAGTCCGACTCAAGTCTTGGTGCAAATGGTGATCATGGTGGATGACATGGTGTTGTTCAAAAAGACGATCAAGTGCATGGACTTGGGAAAGCGAGGTGGAGAATCAAAATGGGCTCAAGGCAAAGGTATATTTGATAGGGTGTTGACGGTCACCAACGACATATTTTTTCCCCGTCAACTTACTACCATAAAGGGAGTAAAACTATACCTTTTATACTCATATGCATTTATCACTAATAAAATTCCACTTGTAGTGTCTAGTATTTTATTTTGCAGATTTATAATAAAAGCAAGTGGAAAATCGACCAAAGTACGCCATCCAGGAAAGCGCATTATTGCAAAACACAAGCCCAGGGAGCAAATCGACCCAAAACATCAAAATTGGGCCGAGCCAAGCCCGCCCACAACTTTTCAAGACGAAGGAAGACACCCCACCGAGACGGGCCAGGCCGAGCCTGGGGGTGCACGCAAGACCACCACAGTGCGGCCGCACCCCCCGAGGCGGTTTCGCCCAACCTCGGGGAGGCGGTTCGTGCACCCGCCAAATGGGGATTCCCGCCATGGGATGGTCGGTTTGCTCAGATTAGGAAGGTTTACTGTGTCGGTTTTGGTGTAAATTAGCATTTAGGCCCCTCCTCCAAGTGTATAAGTAGACCCCTTCTCCTCCTCTCTCAACACACACCACTTGGAGTCCAAACAAACCAAAGCAATCTTCCTCTCTCTACCACCTCTACCTCTCTCTCTTCTTCTACTTCTTCTTTCTTCTTCTTCTTAGTTCTTGGTTACCACTTGGAGTAGAAGATCTACAAGGAGGGCTTGTCTCCTAGAAGAAAGTGCCTTGGTAATATATCTTCTCAATGGAGCATTCTTCTATTTGCAAGTCTTATATCTATGTTCTTGGCCTAACTTATGAACTAGAGTATAGTCTTGTTCATGTTCTTGTGTTGGTATATGAACAAGCATATAGTTTACATATCATAATCTTGACATGTTCATCTCGAGTTCATCATCGATCATCATATGCCTAACTTGATTAGAGGTGGGATATCGGTTCGTTGTTCCTTCGGGTTTGCTCTTGTTCTAGTCCGTCCATTCGACGAGTGGGGATCTGGGGGGATAAGATTAGTGCTTCGATATGCGGGCATGGTGCCCGGGTATTACGACACCGCGAATATGAGTGCATGCCACGGTTGAGGGGGTAGGCGGCTTGGTCGTGACAAGCCTTGACCGTCCCTTGAAATCCCCCACGTTCAGTATGTCTTTGTAGGAGTTAAGTAAATGCCTCGGTAGGGAAGCGAGACTTCGGATGGGGTCTCCCCGGTATCCTAGACCTAACCACGATTAAAGTCGGTTTGCATATGATCCTAACTATTCATTTGTATGGCCATGACTAGATACATTAGAATTACTCCATTAGGTTATTCATTTATTCTTTATCTATTTTCTTTATCCTTTTCTTTGGTGGATTCTTAAGTGTGTGTCACACTATCCAAAAATCCTTATTGCTTACCCCTCGTTATGAACAATTTGGTCTAAGCAAATACATGTTCCTCTATTCAGATGCCATGCTAGCTTATTAATCACATGCCTTCCTTTGGGAAAATATAAATAACGATACCCTGAATACTTAGGGTGAAATGCTACAATGATAGATCCGTGTGCTTGCGGATGAAATATCTAAGATGGCAAGATCTATCCCGTTGACAATCCCTTTCGGATCACCGACATGGTGGTTTTACTTGGGAATGTCGGCGGCGCATTTTGGCGCCGTTATTGGGGATGGGTTTAATACCTGTTTCCTTTGATTGCGCTAAGAAATGTCAACAAGCATTTTCGGCGCCGTTCTGCCGGGAAGGCATTGTGAAAAAAAAAATAGCCGGCATGAATATGAACTGTGTGTGCGTGGCTACCATTTGCTCATACTGGGCTAATCTTTTATGTTTTTCTCCGTTGTGGATGAAAACAGGATAGTGCATGTCGGGTTTCCTCTTTGCCGGAAAAACTTCATCTCCGATCCAGAGGCACTCCTAAGGAAGAACAGGTCTCGTGGCCGCTTCTTCTTGGCCGGAACCCGACGGTCGAGACCGACATCCCCGCACCAACCGCATCTCAAGCCATGGCCCCGAGGAAGCCGCTGCGCGATTTCTCTCTCTCATTGTCACCAACGCGCCCACCGGGCCGGTGGTGAATGTGGCGGACAAAAACTTTGAAGCTGCGCAATGGGCCGATCACCATGGTGCAGCCGCCCATTCGTGGGATCGCCTTAGCGAGGACATAACGCTCATCTCCAACACTTCCTTGAGCTATGCGACACAATCGTCATCAAGGAAGTCGAGCCCGACGTCATCGGGGCTCCGCTTGTTTCCTTTCTCCCTCGTGGGGAAGGCGTAAATGATGGTTGTACAAGGACAAGGAAGTCATCAAGACGTGGGCCAAGTGCTCGCGGCGTTTCTGGCTAAGTTCTTCCCCATGGGCAAAACCAATGCCCCGAGGGGAGGATCGCCAATTTCCAGCAGACATCAATGGAATCCATTCCGAGGCGTGGGAGAGGCCGCGGGAATACATCCTAGCATGCCCGCACCACGGGATGGAGAATTGGCCGGTGCTCCGAACTTCTACAATGGTCTCACGGCCATATCGGGGGCACCTCGACGCCGCTTTGGTGGCGTATTTCTATCGCTCACCATAGATCGGGCAACAGCCCCGATTGACAAAATGGTGGCAAATCGAGCTAGGGCGAAGACGAGCCCTAGCCAAAACACAAAAAAGGCATGCATACCGTGAAGGAGGCGGATATGCTTGCGCAAAAATGGATCTTTGGCCGAAGAAACCGGAGGAGCGCAGCACGGACTCCACTACCCAGCAGCGCCCAGTTTACGCTACAGACGCTCACATGACGTGTGAGACGTGTGGTGAAGTTGACCACTCAAGGGATAAGCGCCCCGAGACCCGTGAAGAAGGCGCCTTCATCAACGGCAAAGAACGGGTATCGTCAACCTCGGCAGGGCTGGAATAAACGATCCGTGCCACCGTTCCAAGGCAACCGGGGATACAACTCCAACTACAACTCGGGTCACCATCATTGAAGGACGACATTGGGCCAAGCCAAGATTAATGAAAACCTCACCAAAAAGATGAGCCATCAAGACAAGATCCTTGAAGGAGTGAATAATAAGCTCGAAGGGTTGACGTCGGTTGTGAAGAATCAGCTAAGCTTCAATAAAATGATAGAGACTGGTGGCCCCGGATTCTTTGCCCAAGTGCCGGTTAACGACTCGGAAAGGATCCCGGGGCAACCCGAGGTCCCACACGAGTCGGTTAACATGATATCCCTAAGGCTCGACCAACCCAATGAGCTGAAGAAGATCCCCGTGAGCTCGCCATTCATTGCTAAGAAGGGCGACCACGGGCCGCTTATCACCGTTATTGCCGGCCCCACACCCTTTGTCAATGCATTACGTGACGGGGGCGGTATCAATGTGATGTCCAAGGCCGGCTTCAACAAAATCCATGGAGGAACACTCACTCCCGCCAATTTCGTCCTCCAAATGGCGGATCAATCAACAAAGGCGGCGGAGGGAATACTCGAAGACGTGCTAGTCAAAATACGCAGAATACATCCCCGCGGATTTTGTGATCACGGATATGGGCCCATCGGAGGATACGTCTCTCCTCCAGGGGAGGCCCGTTTCTCTATACGGCCAAGGCCGATATCCGCATGGGGAAAGGTTTCATAATCTTCCACGTCGAGTAAGGCGGTAAAGTGCCCATTCATCGGGTACAAACAACAACACACCGGATATCATCATCATCGAAACAGGTGTGGAGTGTTGAAGGATCGACTCGAGACCCCGGAGCGAGATGCTTGCCGCCGATAGCTTGGGGAGAGTCGACAGTGACTATAAATAATCTGCCCCTAAAAAAAAAATGGGGTATATTTAAAAAAAAAACGTGTTTTATAAAATATTTTATTATCAAAATTAACAAAAATATTTATTACATAAAAACTATAAGTAAATATTTTCGAAAACTAAAACAAAAAGTCTTTTCTTTCATGGAAAATACGAGAAAAATATTTCCTACATAAAAAGTATATACAAAAATATTTTTAAAATAATTTTTCTATTTAAAAATAAATTTATATTTGAAAATTTTTGGAGAAATTCAAAAAGGGGAGAAAACGGTCGAACCGGCCAGCGAGCAAACAACGACCCACGAACTTTTCGTGACCGTTGAGCACGCCCCGACAAAAGCGCGGCGGCGGCGGCCTCGAGGCGGGGTGCGCGCACCCCAAGGTGCGCCGCAACCCCTGGCTGGCGGCTGCGGGTCCCGCCTTCGCCAACGGCTCCTAACCGTTGTGTGGAGCGTCCCCCCGGCCGTTGGCTCGGCTATAAATAGCCCGAAAGCACCGGTGTGAGAGCACCCATCTCTCATTTTCACTCTCTCTCACTCTCACACTCTCTCCCACTTGCTCTACACTCTATTTTTTCTCCACCAAAAACATTGTCTTAAAGCAAGATCGCGGGTGTGAAAGTTCATACTTTCATCTAACCCTTACACACCCGAGTTCTTGCTCAATCGTTTTTGCAGTAGCCATGAAGAAAGCTGGGAAGATCTTCAGCGGGTTGAGGCGGTCATCAAGACATAGCTCACGTCAAACAAGCACAAGCTCCGCCCTCAACTTCGGCGATCTCGAAGACTCCCCATGCAAGAAGACGCTGCACCCGTCGGGAGGAAGAAGCTCAAGCTCCCCGACAATCGACACTAGTAGAAAAATGCTCATCTGTGACATTTTTCTAGTGACGCTGGTTACTTTGGTCATGGAAGGATAACATGCTATGACCAAATTGTATTCTTCATCATAAATTACAAGTGACCAAGATTTGACTTAAAGTTTCATGCCGAAAATGATAGGAACGACACACAACAACAGAATATCATCGTCATAGATTGTGATTCCCATGTGCTGCATCGTTTGGTGCATTTTTTTTGAAACCTTTGGTGCATTTTTTTTTAGGGAAGCCATCGTTTGTCGCACCTAATGATGAATGCTCAAATTTTAATGTTCTCAAAAGTGGGCCTCCAGTGCCGCGCCACAGGAAAATATTTGTTTGTGCAAAAATATACAGCCGCATGGGTTCGACCCTGCGACCTAATGCAGCTCGTAAGCCTGAGTTACCACTAGACTAGTCCACCGTTTCTGAAGGAACAATGCAATTAATGTACATATATGGAAGTGTCTAACTTGATAATGCTTAGGTACGTTGGGCCCTAAACTAAATGGATGTGATCGTGGCCCTTAGATTGATGCTGGGTCGCGTAGGGTACTCCACGCTACTCGGCGGCGCACAATCGTTTTGTCGGCCTCGGCGCAGGATCGTGTTCTCGGCAGCACCTGGCCGTGCGTCGACGTGATCGCGCGCGTCACCTGATCGAGGAAGTGGTTCTTCTCGGCGGCACAGGAAGTGGTTCTTCTCGGCGTCACCTGATCGAGGATTCCGGCCATCGCCATCTCGCGGACGCCGGCCATCGCCATCTCATCGTGGACGCCGGCCATCGCCACCTGATCTCGCTGACGCCGGCCATCAGCGTCAGGACTGATCAGCATCGACATCGCCATCTCATCGCTGAAGAACGTTCAAACTCACGTGCAGCCGATCGGTGATTATTTGTTGAAGGTGATCCTGGCATCTCCGGTCCATAATTCATTAGTTTCAAATTTTATTATTTAATAAAACTGGCGCGGCACAATTCTCGCACATTAGTACATGATGATGCATATATGTACATGATTTCTGTAAACCCTGAAAAGTAGCACATTGACTGGCATATGATCTGTACATGATGTATGTGTAGGTCGCCATATATAACTGGCTTATAACAATTGTAAACGATCCAAATAAGACAAATTAATAAGTAAATTTATGATGAAGCCGCACAAAAGGTCGTCTGTATTAACATCACTGAAAGAACTGCTTTAAATTGTACAGGATTGGTGAATACCATGGGAACAGAACAATATGGATAGATTAAAATAAGCATAGGATAAGCATGGAGATCGATATCTAATTGGCAAATACTGGAACAAATTTCGGAGGACAAATCTAAGAGCAGTATATAACATATCTCAGAAACAGCTTGAAAATTATGTTTGGTGAAAAAAAAGAGGACGTCGTCGGCGAGATCATGGCTGCCTGGGGGCTCTGTCTGTCGTGCATGCGGGGGAGGTAGTGATGGCGATCAGGCGATATGTTCTAGTTTAACGAATTAGTGATTTTTTTACCGAATTATAATATGTTAGTACCGAATTATAATATGGTTTACTGATTTGTATACAAAAATTTTTTTATGCACCCCTGTGCTCAAAAGCTGGATCCGCCACTGTCGAGAAAGTGGCCGTGTGTCGACGTGACCGTGTGCCTCGACCTGATCGAGGCTTGGCGCAGGATCGTCGGCGATCGTCGCCTAGGCGCGGCGCACGCTAGCGAGGGCAGAGAAGGTTTGGCCGCGGACAGAACAGCGGCGGTGCGTGGACAGAACAGCGGCACTTGAGGTTTGATGTTTTTTATGTGTTTGAATTTTGGTTCTTATATGCATTAGTAATTTGTTTAGTTTAATCACAGTTAGTTAGTTCATAATTTTTTGTCAAAACAGATGGATAGAAGTTGGGTTTTTGGGAAACAATTCACAACCGATTATGTGAAGGGAGTTGAAGAGTTTCTGAAATTTGTTAGTGAAAGGTACCATGAAGACGAACATATTCGATTTGTCCGTAAGGCGTCAATTGTCATAATCGAAGGCTGATACATCAGAATCAAGTAGAACGTCATCTGCACATTTATGGAATTTCACCTACATACACCAGGTGGATTCATCATGGGGAGGCTGCAGATGTTGTAATTAATGAGGGTATACATCGGGGAGGTAGAAGGACATGATCATGACTTTGGGATACATGTGGATGAGAACGATGATGTTGACGATGATGATCATGGAGTACCAGAGATGATAGGAGAATTGTTTTTGCGCAGAGGCTGATGGAGAAACACCAACATTTGCAACGGTTTTGCAAGATGCGAAGACGATGCTCGGCCCGGGTTCTAAACACTCAAAATTTTCTTTTATGGTGAGGATGTTGTATATGAAGTCTCGTTATCGACTCTCCAATAAAGGGTTCACCGCGATGATGAAGCCGATATCGGATGGACACCCGAGAGTGAGTTGCCGACATCATATGACGAGGCCAAGAAATATCTTAAAGAATTGGGGCTTGCATTTGAGAACATCCATGTGTGCAAGAACAATTGTGTGTTGTTTCGGGATTGAAAAACAACCAAGTATGCTAAGTTGAGTGCGTGCCCGACCGCAAGGAGTCTAGATGGAAAGACGAAACTGGGACAAAGCAGGTTCCACATAAGGTATTGAGGCATTTTCCACTCTTGCCAAGGTTGAAGAGAATTTTTGCATCAAAGCGAACTTCCGAGGAAACTAAATGGCACAAGAACGTGAGGAAGCCGGTTGAGGGTGTAATGAGCCATCCGGTGATGGGGAAGCATGGAAAGACTTTGACGGAGGGAACCATCCTTTGCGGCAGATCAGGAACCCGAGGCTTGCCTTAGCTACCGATGGATTCAATCCATTTGGCAACATGAGTACACGATAAAAGTATGTGGCCCGTGCTTCGACACCGCTGAATCTCCCACCATGGGAATGTGTGGATCCAAACAAACCGCTTTATGTCTTTACTCATCCCAGTCCAAGATCTCCGTGAAAGGATATTGATGTGTTCCTTGAACCCCTAATCGAAGAACCTTTCGATCTATGGCGGGGGTGTGGACCTTAGATGCATGTACGGGTAAGAAGTTCAAGCTTCGTCTTTGCGTGTGCTTTGGTGTATCAATGATTATCCAGCGCCGAGCACGTTATGCGGGCGACGCATACCTCGACATCCGTGGAGATCGGGAGATGCAAGCATATCTCCTACTCAAGGACCGTGTGTTCCAAAGACACGCCCGAATCGACTCCGAGCTCCTCGAACAAAAGCGGTATGGACGATGAATTCCCTATCCTTTGGAGAGCGGTCGGGTGGCGGGGATATTCCCCTCTTGAGGAGGAAGGTTCTCACCTCCACGATAATACAGTTCTTGTGCACACTAGTAGAGGACCCGGCTAGGGATTTCTTTCCGCCTTTTTGGTACACTTTATCATGTCACGTGGGCGGACCTAGCTCGTCCTTTGGGGTTTTAGCTATAGATGTGCACTAAACATAGATCTTTGCTCTTCCCGGCTTTGTCGAAACCACTTTTGGGAGGAGATATCAGGGTGCTCATGAGGCTGTACTTTCAAACCTCGCCACTCACGAGATCCGGCACCCATCACTTAGATATATCCATCATTTGGATCTCGTTGACTTTGTTTCCTAGACACGGGGTTAGATGGGTGAATGAGGTTGAATTAAAATTACTCTATGCTATTGTCCACAAGGAGAAAGTAGCTCGATGGTAGAGATGTGCAGGAACTTTTTACATATTATTACAAAAGTTCTTTGTTCTGTCACCGCACATCTCTTATCACACACCTCGCGCCGCGATTGGAGCTTTGGATAATAAGCGAGATAGAGTATATTACCACACCCAGGATTTTTTGGGACTGTTGCGCAGCTTGTGCGAGGGCACTTAGTTAAAATTTTACCATCCGGCGAGCTTGGTCATCTTTTTCCTGGCTATGCAACTATAGTTCGGTTACCTAACCCGGACTTACTGGTTGTATAAAAGCGAGCACTAACATTTGAGCTCGAGGCTGGCGATAGCTTGCACAGGAAAGACACCCCCATCGGTTCTTCACGCAGGTGTCGAGACCGAGGTCGGATCCTCCTCCCATGGGCCCTACTTCACGCCACGCCACGGCCCGCGGCCTACGGTGTTTTGAGGCAGCATGGCCTCATCCTATGGGGACCCCGGGGGTAATACCCGGGTATAATCTAGGTGGGAGCCGCCGCCCTCACACCGGCACCATCGGAGTGGCCTGAAGGAGATGCGGAAGCATGGAGGGCCAACAGATTTGACTTTGACGACGACTCAGGACGATATGCCCCCAACAGTCCAAAGATGTGCGGCCACCACAAGGGGTGGAGGCTATCGGTATACAAATGCGACACCTCGGCCCCAAGACTAGGAACATTGAGCACACGCTCAATACCCATGTGCAAAACACCGCACAGTGGCGGCGAGAACTAGGAGCAAAGAGAGTCGCCAGAGATGGACCCAATTGGAGTCCAACATGGCTACTCGCAATGCACGCGAGGAAGCATTCGGAGGTACCAAGGCTTCGATCCTCGATCGGTAGGCCTCCAGATAGCTTGGGGGAGGACCCCCACGGTATCATTGCATTGCATATTTATTTTCATCAAATTTTATTTCATTTTAGCATGTTTAAATTTCAGCAATCTTGCATTAATTTTTTTTTCCAAAAATAGAATAAGTAGCTCTTCTATGTGCCTTAATGTCTATATATATGAGCTAATCCGGATTTGAAGTGCCTCTAGGTTCATATTGACTTGCATATACATTTAGAATCTAGTGCACTAACTTCGCCTTTGAAATACGGCGCTTTTGTGTAAAATGCGATGCCTATTTTCTATTGCCGGATGCAATTTATCGGTGAAATCTTGCTAACCCTCGTGCTCAAGTTGGTAGACTTGTTGGGTAGCAAGTTGGAGCAAAGGTGACAACAAACGACGAACCGAGAAGATCGGCAAAATTTGGATGGCGGCCGGACGCTAGAAACCGGCCGGACGATTTGGAGCCCCTTGACCTTAGCGTCCGGTTAGGCGTGTTCCGGTCGATTCTAGAGAGGTCTGGAATCGGCTCTTTTGGGCGACCGGTCCGTCCAGTCAGTGACTGGACTCTACAACCGAACTCTCGGTTCGGGTTGTCAGCGTGTGGGACCAGGTTCTTGTCTGTTGTGACCAGACTCATGACCGGAGCGTCCGGTCAGGGCGCAACAACTGTGTTTTGAACCACCAAGGGCTCTATTTTGGATGGATCCTATATATACTTGTGGTGGCCTGGACTTTGAGCCTTCTCTTACACATTTGATCATTCTAACTCTCTTGTGAGCTGAGAAAACTCATGTCCACTCATCTCTCTTGCCTAACTTTGATCTTTGGTGAGATTGAGTGAGAATCCAAGTGCATTGCATTGTTGATTGCATCTAGAGGCACCTGATTCTTGGAGGAGCTGCGGGATTTCGTTTCTCTTCGAATTTGCTTGGTTCCCTAGCGGCTTGGAGTTTGAGGAGGTGTTGAGCTCGATTGGTGATTGTTCGAGGCCACATCGGTGGACTTGTGATGGGTTGATCCTTACCCCGCGGGAGATTCGCGAAAGGAGTCACTAGTGGATTGCTCGTGGCTTGTGGATCCCCTCTTGTGAGTGATTCATTGAGCTCCCACCATGGGATTTGGCACCGGCCATTAAGCTTGTGAATCATCAAGTGGGTGTATCGCCACAACAGGGACTAGCGTGCCGGCAAGCACGTTGAAGATCTCTAGATTGGTTTTGGATAATTAATGACACCCTAGGACTAATCTCTATGCTTAAGTGTGATCTAGTGTGAGATGAGTCCCGACTCAAGTCTTGGTGCAAATGGTGATCATGGTGGATGACATGGTGTTGATCCAAAAGGCGATCAAGTGCATGGACTTGGGAAAGCGAGGTGGAGAATCAAAATGGGCTCAAGGCAAAGGTATATTTGATAGGGTGTTGACGGTTACCAGCGACATATTTTTTTTCCCGTCAACTTACTACCATAAAGGAGTAAAACTATACCTTTTTATACTCATATGCATTTATCACTAATAAAATTCCACTTGTAGTGTCTAGTATTTTATTTTGCAGATTTATAATAAAAGCAAGTGGGATGGTCAGTTTGCTCAGATTAGGAAGGTTTACCAGGTCGGTTTTGGTGTAAATTAGCATTTAGGCCCCTCCTCCAAGTGTATAAGTAGACCCCCTCTCCTCCTCTCTCAACACACACCACTTGGAGTCCAGCAAACCAGCAATCTTCCTCTCTCTACCACCTCTACCTCTCTCTCTTCTTCTTCTTCTTCTTTCTTCTTCTTCTTAGTTCTTGGTTAGCACTTGGAGTAGAAGAGCTACAAGGAGGGCTTGTCTCCTAGAAGAAAGTGCCTTGGTAATATATCTTCTCAATGGAGCATTCTTCTATTTGCAAGTCTTATATCTATGTTCTTGGCCTAACTTATGAACTAGAGTATAGTCTTGTTCATGTTCTTGTGTTGGTATATGAACTAGCATATAATTTACATATCATAATTTTGACATGTTCATCTCGGTTCATCATCGATCATCATATGCCTAACTTGATTAGAGGTGGGATATCGGTTCGTTGTTCCTTCGGGTTTGCTCTTGTTCTAGTCCGTCCATTCGACGAAGTGGGGATCCTGGGGGGACAAGAGTAGTGCTCGATATGCGGTCATGGTGCCCGGGTATTACGACACTGCGCGAATATGAGTGCATGCCACGGTTGAGGGGGTAGGCGGCTTGGTCGTGACAAGCCTTGACCGCCCCCTTGAAATCCCCCACGTTCGTATGTCTTTGTAGGAGTTAAGTAAATGCCTCGGTAGGAAGGAGACTTCGGATGGGGTCTCCCAGGTATCCTAGACCTAACCACGATTAAATCGGTTTGCATATGATCCTAACTATTCATTTGTATGGCCATGACTAGATATATTAGAATTACTCCATTAGGTTATTCATTTATTCTTTATCTATTTTCTTTATCCTTTTCTTTGGTGGATTCTTAAGTGTGTGTCACACTATCCAAAAACCATTATTGCTTACCCTCGTTATGAACAATTTGGTCTAAGCAAACACATGTTCCTCTATTCGGATGCCATGCTAGCTTATTAATCACATGCCTTCCTTTGAGAAAATATAAATAACGATACCTGAATACTTAGGGTGAAATGCTACAATGATAGATCCGATGCGCTTGCAAATGAAATATCTAAGATGGCAAGATCTATCCCGTTGACAATCCCTTTCGGATCCACCGACATGGTGGTTTTATTTGGGAATGTCGGCGCGCATTTCTGGCCAAGTTATTAGGGATGGGTTTAATACTGTTTCCTTTGATTGCGCTAAGAAATGTCAACATAGGGCCATTTTTATTTTACAATGAAGACACCATAGAGGGTGTGAGTGATTTAGGATTGATAGCCGAACTATAAAGGGGAAAACCTCGGGAACATTGATCCCCATGTGCCTCTAGGTTCAAAAATCATGTGCATGCATTCTAACCTAGAGAGCTAACCCAAGCTTCGAAATTGATTGTGAAAATGCTAACACACGAGCACATGGTGATGTACACGCGGTGGTGTTGGCACGTTTGCGAAGGTGGTGTTGGTTCCAGGGTTGAGATTCGGCGCTTTTGAGAAAATAAAATGCATATTTTCTATTGTTGGGATGCAAAGTTGTGGTGAAAACATGCTATCTTTGGAGCTCAAGTTGGTACACTTGTTGGATAGCTTGTCGGAAGCAAAGGCAACGAAGAAACGATGACATTTCGCAGTTTTTCAACCGACCGGTATTTGGATCGACGTATTTGGAGACTTGGCCGAGCGCCCCGGTCAGCGATGATCCGGTCGATTCTAGTAAGCATCGCATTTTCGGTTTTCGTGGACCGGTGTGTCCGGTCAGCGACCGGACGCTACGACCGGAGGTTGGGAGTTGACCCTCAGCACATGGGCTCAGGTGGTTGTCGTGTCTGACCGGACCCATGACCAGTTGAAGATCTCTAGTTTGGTTTTGGATAATTATTGACACCTAAGGACTAATCTCTCGATGCTAAGTGTTTGACTAGATTAGAGATTGGTCATGACAAGCTTGGAGCACGGTGATCATGGAGGATGGGTGATCCAAAAGATGATCAAGTGTCCAACTTGGAGATGTTTGGAGATCAAATTGGCTCAAGGCAAAGGTATAACCATAGGGCCTTTTGAGTTTGCACTCAAGACACCATAGAGGGTGTGAGTGATTATAGGATCGATAAGTCGTACTATAAAGAGGGGAAACACTTATCGTACATATCGGTCCTCCAGTGCCTTTAGGTTCAAAATTCATATGCATGCATTCTAACCTAAAGAGCTAACTCCGCGCATGATGAAAATGGTTTTCAAAATGCTAACACAAGTGCTCGAGGTGTTCTTCGACGTGTTAGAAACAAGAATCAAGTGACGGAAGCTGGTTTGGAGCAAAGGCGAAGGAACGACAACACAACGCCAGAATTTCGCAGCTCCGAGCCAACCGGACCCGCGACCCGGACTCTTGACCGGACGCGCGGGGGGTCCGACCGGACGGTCCGGTCGAAGGTTCGATCAAAATTCGATAAGGGTGTTTTTGGTCGGGTCCCTGGATCAACCGGACGCGTCCATCGGAAGCATGGACCGGACGCATGTGCCGGCCGCGCGGGCGTGGGGCCAGGGGCGTTGTCCTTTGTGACCGGACGCTTCGGTTGGGGAGCGGCCGGACGCTTGACCGGACCCGTGATGAGTCCGTCGGTCGTCCCGTCCGCCGCGAGAAAATGGATATTTTCTCCCAACGGCCACCTTTGTGATGGGGCCTATTTATACCCCTTTGGCCAGCCATTGCTCACTCTCCTGGTCATTTGAATCGCTCCTAACATCCTAGAGCTGAGCAACAAGCCCTCCCCTCTCTCATTCTTGATTGTGAGCTTCATTCTTGAGAGAAGTGGACATCCAAGTGCATTTGCATCGAGTTCTTGCATCTAGAGGCACTTGGGGATCGTTGTGATCCGGTTAGTTTCCTTTTGCTCTTGGAGACACCGCTCCTAGCCGGCTTGGTGATTTGGTGGAGGCGTTGGCAAGAGAAGGTGATTGTTCTTGGCCACCTCCGGTGATTTGTAAAGAGGATCACGCATTCCTCGTCGGAAAGACAAAGTTGCAAGTAATACATTGCTCGTGTCTTGGGTACCTCACTTGTGAGTGGTGGCTTGGGGCTAGCAAGTGCACCGCCTAGCTCAAGCACCATCCTTGTGTTGGTTCCAAGACAAGGAGACTAGCTTGTCGGTGTACAAGTGAACTCCGGGTCAACACATCGGCGATGTCTCTTTGTCTTGGTGATTGGCTTAATCTTCATATTGTGTTTGCTCATCCTCGACATCGGTGATTGGTTCATATTCTCTACACGTTGGTATATCGAGCTCTATCTCTTGCATTTACTTTCCTAGCTTATTTTGAGTAGAGAGCTAGCTTTGCTTGTGTAGGTGTTCTTGCTAGCATAACGCTTATCTAGGATTGCTCATTAGATAGAGTAGTGACATAGCTTTGTGTGACATAGAGATCATAGAACATATTTATTAGCTTTGTCACTAGAAGGCTTGCAAGACACCGAGCTAGTGCAAACCGCGATTACGCCTTTTGTTATACTAATCGGTTTGCTAATTTGAGCTTGAAAATTTTGATAGGCTATTCACCCCCCCTAGCCATCTAGGACCTTACATCGGTACGTCCGGTCACCTGACCGGAGCGTCCGGTTAGACTGTGACTGGTGCGTCCGGTCACCTCGCAGAAAGTGTATTTTGCACCCCAACAGCTCTATTTCGATGGGTGGTGTATAAATACTTGTTTGGCCGACCATTGGGATGTCTCTTGGTCATTTGAATTCATTGTAACACCCTTTGAGCTGAGCTAAACCTCTCCCACTCTCTCCCACTTGGTTTGAGCACATTCTTGAGAGATTGAGTGGTGATTCAAGTGCATTACATTGCTTGTTGCATCTAGAGGCACTTGAGGGCCGTCGTTGCCGGTGGATTTCTTATTACTCTTGGAGAGTACCGCTCCTAGCCGGCTCGGTGATTTGGTGGAGGCGTTGGCAAGACTTGGAGATTGTTCTTGGCCACCTCCGGTTGATTTGTGAGGGGTACTTGTGCATCCCCGTCGGAGCGACGAATTGCAACTCTAGTGGAATGCTCGTGTCTTGGGTACCTCACTTGTGGGTGGTGGCTTTGGGGCTAGCAAGTGCACCGCCTAGCTCAAGCACCATCCTTGTGTTGGTCGGCACAACCGGAGACTAGCTTGTCGGTGCACAAGTAAACTCCGGGTGAACAAATCATCGTGTTCATTGTCTTCATTGATGAATGGCTTCATCCATTGATTGTGATTGTGTTTCTCTCCACACGGTGATTGGTTCATTGCCTCTACACATCAAGTATAGCATTCCCTTGCTCTTGCATTTACATTCCTAGTTTACCTTGTGTAGAGAACTAGAATATACTTGTGTAGGTGTTCTTGCTAGTTAAGACATATCTAGGATTGTTCACTAGATAGAGTAGTGACATAGCTCTTGTGTGACTTAGAGATCATAGTTTATTACTAGAATTGTCACTAGAAGGCTTGCATGACATTAGAGGTAGTGCAAACCGCATTTACGCCTTTTGTTGTACTAATCGGTTTGTTTAAGTGTGTTTGTAGAAATTTTTATAGGCTATTCACCCCCTCCCTCTAGCCAACTAGGACCTTACGCAGCGTGAACCTCGGTGAAAAATCATCGTGTCAAGTGTGCATTGCTCGTTGGAGATTTTATTGACATGGGTGATTGGCCACAACCCCTACACGACTCCGTTGGTCTTGTATTCTAGCTCTCATCGCATTACCTTCACTTGTTTACCTTGCATAGCTTGTTTAGTTTACTTAGCTAGTTGTGCTTCTAGAGGTAAATTTGTTAACCTAGCTTGATCACCTAGGAGTAACATAGCAACTTAGCAATTGTGTGTGATTAGAGACATTAGAATTGCTAGAATTGCATAGTTAGTTCGTAGCATCGCTTTGATACGCTTCGCCATTTTATTTACTAACTGTGTCTCTTAAGTGTTGTTGTAGAAATTTTTTATAGGCTATTCACCCCCTAGCCATTAGGACCTTTCACCCCGGATCCGTGACCTCGCGCGGTAGAAATGCTTGCTCCTCGGCTAGGCTACCCTACTCCTCGTGGGCGTAGCGCTCCTTCCTTGGCTTGGTGGCATCTTGCACAACACCCCTACCCACGACGTCTTTGGCCGATGGCAAAAGGAACAAAGAAAGGGTATGACATGTGGGCTCCACCTCTCATTGGCTATTAAACTGAATTTAGGATCCATGATTTAGGTAGTACTGCTGGAGTTAGGTAAAATTTAGGTAGTACAAAAATAAGTGGGTACCTAAATAAACATTTACTTAACAGTGTGGGCAAAACTGCTGGAGATGCTCTTAGATGGTTTGCAATGTGGATGACCACACAGGCAAACACTTGGCAGCTAAAGACGGCCTGAGAACAAATGCACAGCGAATGACGGTTAACATTCATGTAGGCAGATTTGAGGATCTTCTTCTGTCATTTCGATTATATCTTGGGGAAGTTCAATGACAATTGTTTTCGATAACTGTACCCTCTTAATCTCTATCTCTACAACATAAAAGAAGAAAAAAGTAAGATTGTTTTTTGGTGCGGTAAAATTTTTCAGGTCACCGTGACTCTGCCCGTGCGATCCCAATTCACCTCCCCGTGATCCCCGCCTCCCGTTCGACAAATATGGTAGTGACCTCCAATTAGGAATCTGCTCTGATCCAATCACATGCAAAGGCAGCGTCCAATCAGTCATCAGATCTCCTATCGTGCGATCTCGCAGAGTAAAAAAGAACTGTTGTTACCATGCGATCCCCGCTTGGTAGGACGCCATCAGCGCGATTCACTCTCGCAATCGTTGACAGGTGTGCAAAAACTGCACGCTCCTTGACATTCGATCACCCGGCCTCAATCAGACCGCCCCGAAGGATCCCACAGGCACAACACGACTCCAGCATGACTCCTGCCCACGCCGCTGCCTCCGCAACGTCACCTGGCCGCCGCTCCCAGCGCCCCCCGACGCACCTGGCCGCCGCCGCGACGCCGCCTCCTCGCTCGCTCCCGGCGTCCCCGGCGAGCGTCATCCGGTTCCGGCGCTGCATGGCTGCCTCCACCTCACGTTCGCTTGGCCAAATTCGTCCCTCCTTTGCCTCCTTGAATCCACGCTCGCCCAGCCAAATTCGTTCTTCTCCCCATTTGCAGGACCAACATGGAGCATCCGGCCACCATCGATAGAACGACATCTGGTCGGCGAGTTCGACTGGCGGGAGAAGCTGTGGCAGCCAACTGGATAGGCTGTGCCACTGTGAACGCCCACCGCAACCGGCGCCGCCGCGAGCTGCGACGCCGTCCCGGCACCCGAGCAGCAGGGACGAGGAGACCACGGCAGACGGTAGGCATGCCGCATGCACCGTCACGCACGTATGCCTTACCGGTGAGTTTGCTCTCGAGGATTTGGTGCTCGTTGCAGGATTCTGCGTCTGTTCGAACTTTGATTCCTCACGTGCCCAGATTTAGCCACGTTTGGTGAATGGACGTGCCTATGACCTGCGTGCTTTTGCAGGGCGAGGTTTGCAAGGTCATAATATGCCTGGAGATCGTTGCGTGCAAGTGAGTCTGGGTTTGCTGGTCAACTGTTTGATGAATTGCCCTTGTACTGAATTTTCTGCTACTATTAGGTCCGTCCTGTTGTGACCAGTGTCATTTCGTTTGTTGATTGCTATGGTTCCAGGTGATTTTTTACTCGGCGGAGGCTGTGCATATGCGAGGGATTTCTGAGAAGCCGTAGAATATTATCATCTAATGCGCCCAAAATAGTCTTGGTGTGACGTATGCTTATCATCCCTGTCTTGCTAATCGATGCGTCAAATTCCTACCTTGATTACTAAAGTGAAATTCGCCCTTGTAGGACGACTTTGGATGTGTGTGAATTGGGCAACCAGTTTGCTTGTGTCAGGTTGATGCCTTTTCTGTTCACAAGGGATTGTCAATGTAAGTCTTCTCTCATGGCAGTCCGATTGCACTTGCATCAATATTTGAGGGCCTATTGATTCTGAATTTTTCTTGACACCATGAATTGCAAACAATGTCACTATGAGCTTCATTGAAACTATCCCCAAGTTTGCAAATTTTTTAATTAACCAGCAGGTCAATACAAAAGTCAGTGCGAACTGCTTGTGACCTCAAGCTCTGAATTATCAGTATTGAAACTTCCTATCTTTGAATAATGGATCTTGTAAATAGCTGTTTTTGAAACCTTTTATTTTTCCCATCAAGATATATATTCAAACTATTATCATTAGTTCAGAGCTCAGATTTTCTACCTGCCATTGACACCTGATCGGTTATCCAACTAAATTAATTCAGGTCCCTGTACTCAATTGCTTAAAATTATTGCCAGTTCCCACTAATAAGTTAACTAAATTATACTGAGATCTTATTATTAAGCTTGCTGAAACAGAACCTTGGCAATGCAGAATCAAGTTAGCTCAGTTGCACAAGTGCTGCTTAAGGAGCATGGCCGTACTAATCTAGGGTTGACATTGCAGGTTTGTTTCCTAATCCATGAAATATTGTACGCAGGTAACATAATGAAAGTGTAGCCAAGTGTATCCAAATGGTTGAGTTGTGCAGGAACGAGACCACGGGACCAATTTGGTCCATCATGTGAGTTCGGAAGTCTTGGGGGCATGCATGGTTGTGTTGTCTCCGTTGTATTCAAATTGCATGGTTCTTCTGTCTCCAATCTCTTTGTACAGCTTTATATATTTATAACAATTCATTTGATGATTACATGGTCAATGTGGAACCTAATTGTTACTAATCATATTTTTTTTGTCGGGCTACTGAACCACCTTGTTTGAGCACCTTTCAATTGGAAATATGATATGATTTGAGAAGACAAGCACCGATTCATAAACTTCGTTCTGCAGATCAGTGTTGTCTATGTTTATGGCAATGCATCTTAGATTGCCTCATAAATTATATTGTGTTAGCTAGAATATGTCTGGTTTGTGTGGATTTTAAAAACCCGTAGCAATGCACGGACACTCACCTCATATTTTTTTTTAATTAATTGTCATTTTAATATTAAAATTTAATTTCATAATATTGTTATTCTATTGTGCGAATCATGTTTTGAGCATAAAAATATAATTGTCCCGTAAGCAACGCACCGTGCTACCTATTGTATTTAAAGTTTAAAACCTAAATTCTTTATAACTGAACGCCACCGACGTGTTGAGGCTGCATACGCCCGAGACCGTGCGGGCGGAGGGTTGGAGGTGCGTAGGGGGCGAAGCTGCGGCCGCCGCGAGATGGCTGAGGCGCTTGGATTGGTGCGCAAGCTGCGACACCGTGAATAGATTTATGAGCCTGCGACAACCGTGATATCTGTGACTGTGTTACTTTCACAAAAATTACTTGTTTCGATTAAATGTTACTTTCACCGTGATATTTGTTTGATTTCATAGTATTGTTATCTTATCGTGCGATTCTTGTGCTTTTATATAAAATTTTGTTATCCCGCAGCAACGCACGGGCCCTTAACTAGTCTCAGTTTTAAAGTTTTGATCTATCTTTTTTTTTTCATCACATAGTACAAAAAGGGAGAGAGATGGATGTGAGATCTTTGTCATGTTTTCTTGCAGTGGACACCGTACCCTTAGACATTTCGGCACAGCTGTGAAGTCAATTATTTACCCTCTCTCTATTCTACTGCTTCAACGGTACAAGGTCAACAATGCTTGATAGCTATTGTGCTATATATTAGCTCTTGTGTACCACGTGACTGAGGTTGGTACTTGAGTTTTATTTGTTCCAAAGTTAGCACTTAACCATATTTTTATGTTACAATTTACTAATTTAAATTGTTTGCATATGTTGCTTTGGGCATAAGTAGGGCGGATTTGGGCCTAGGGCCACGGCCCTAGGCGTGGCCCAAATATCCTGAGTATGCCCTTTAGTTTTCTTCCCAAGTCGATCAAGCTCTATATGTTGCCCAGATAAACAGCCCAGCGAATACTATTGCTTTCTCCGTTAGTCCGTCTCCCACACCTGGGGCCAGGGGCCACGACCGCGACTCCGTCTCCTCCCCCTCGCCTCTCTCCGACTCTTCCTCTCTCGTTCCGACGCTATCTGCCTCTTCGTCCTTGTCCTACTGCTTGCTGCCAGCGTAATCGACAAGCGTATCGGCCAAATCAACCGGTGTGCGCATGCCCATGTGCGGCTGCCACAATGGCTAGGCGCCGGCAGCAAGCTATGGTAAACGGAGACCAGGGGCCATGCCCCCCCCAACACCCACATCAGGTTAAAACTTCTATGCAATATATAATTTAGTAATCTACGTTAGAAATATACATTAAGAACTTTTTTCATATATGTTTTCATGTTTTATGGAAAACTTGGACGACACACAAATTCATACAATTTATTATTATATTTTACATTTTGCTAGATGCATAATTAACTAGTAATAATAATTCTCGGTGGACAAGAAAATCACACAAATTCATATTTTTATATTTTAAATTCTACTCCAATGTGAGTATCTCCGAAATACTAAGTTGATAGGTTTCAAGATTCATGGGTCACCACACGCACCTTGTTGTCAATAAATATGGTCAAGTACCCCTTTGAGCGGACCCCTAATGTTGGGTACCAATATTAGGGGTACCCTAAGCGTCTGACGAATCGCGGCGAGAACAATAACAACATCCGGCCTAACTCCGCCTCGCCATACGAGCTTAGAAGACGGAGCTCGAGCTCCGCCATGCACGACTACGAAGTCGTGCGAGCCGACCATGCCTTGCGCCGCGCCACACGCGCCCACGGCCTCGGCACGTCACGACCCTCCGGGTTTGCACGAGCTCTTTCCATCTCGTCTGAGCTCTTCGCGGGAGCTCTTTCCGTCTCGTCACGAGCTCCTCCGTCTGACTCTTCGCCTGAGCTCTTTCCATCTCATGCGAGCTCTTCGCGCATGAGCTCTTTCCGTCTCGCACGAGCTCTTCGCACGAGATCCTTCCGTCTCGTGCGAGCCGCTTCCGTCTCGTCACGAGCTCGGAGAAGCCGGAGCCCCTCGCGCCCGTCGTCCCCGCCTCGTGCGACTCACGAGTCGTGCGAACCGTCGCCTGCGCCGGCGTGTGTCGTGACCTTGGTCGCCGCGGCGCCCCGCCCGCAGCGCGCACCCATTCCGCATATCTCCGCTGCGCCGCGACCACCGAGGTCATATGGGCCATTCGGCTCCGCGCCGTAGCGCCTCGCGTCCTCACAATCTCCGCCTCTCGCTCTCTCCGAGACCACGAACAGCGCGGCACATCTCCGACTTCGCACAACCTCGGGCTCGGGAGTGCGCGGACCGCGCGAGCTTCGGGAGCTCCGCGCCCCATCGGGACGAATCCAGCGACCCGGAGAGCCGCCACGACTTATCTCCGAGTCGCCACGACCTCGAACCCCTGAATCTGGAATTCACGAGCTAGGAGCTCGGCTCCCATCGGACAAATCCAGCGACCTCGGGCTCGGGCGGCAGCGAAGGTTCACGAGCTTCGCAAGTCTCGGGACCAAGCTCGCAAGTCTCGGGACTACATACCCGACGGACCGAGGAATCGGAGGAAGTCAATCTCTGACACCTACCTAAGGGTACTCGAGTACCGTAGGCGTGCGCGCGCGCCCGTAAGCTGCGGCGCTGCATCTGTCCCGGCGGACACACGACCCCGACCCGGATGCCAAATTGCCTCCGACAACCGCTACGGACAACCACTACCAGACAGCGACGACCTCGTAGCGGCGGCCGAGCTCTCTGTCCCACCGCGTTTTCTTGCGACCACGGTCACGGCGCATTTATGACGGGCAGCGCGGCGAGCTCATTGTTCCCTCCGTCACCAACCAACGAGCTCCGAGCTCGGTAGACGGACGTCGGCACATCGAAATATGGGCCGCCCCTACGAGACTCTATGACGGCCGACGAGCGGACTACCGGGTAGGGCGGCGACGGCGTGCGCCTGGTTGGACAGCCCGGCGTGCGGCAAACCAAAGCGACTTTTACACTTTACCCCCTCTATTTTATATTCTTCACACCTTTAGTCCTTCTCTGGTGGCACCCATGTATCCTCCCCTTACGACTATAAAAGGAGAGCCTTGGCCAACGGGAGAAGGGGGGATGGATCTTCTTCCCCTCGCATTCCCGTTCGAACACACACCACTCCACGGAGACTTGGGAGCCGGCCTCCCTCTCGACATGCTTGTATTCGCCCGATACGGCGTTTGAGCTCGGCCACATAGTGACTCCAACTGGAGACTGGACTAGGGGCCGATTGCCCCGAACCAGTATAAATCTTGCGTTTTGTGTCCCTTGAGCTAGGCCATCGAAGCCCCACACGAGCCATACGACGATTACTGTGTCCGTGGTATATCCGCCATATCCGACCATGACACCTAATAAATAATTTCTTGTTTGTTGCCTATGGACATTGTTGTCTACCATGAGAAGAATAGCATGCATGGTTAAATCGTCAAATATAGGATAAATTAGAAAAATAAGAACCTAGTCCCAATACAAAAATTTAAGCACATAATCTACACTCAATTCTTATATATCGAAAGTCTTGGACGGCTGCCCTATCTCTACAACATAAAAAGAACAAAAGAAAGACTATCATTTGGTGCGGTAAAAGTTTCGCCTCACCTTTCACCCACCTTTCACCCCCTTCATGCGATCCCGCACCCCCTTCCCACACGGTCTCCTCACACATGCAATCTATATTTGGCAACACCCAATCAACGTCCGCATGGAAAGCATGCCAATTATATTAGGCAACCACCCAATCTCCTTAAACATGCAATTTATATTAACCACCCAATCTCCTTAAACATGCAATTTATATTAGGCAACCACCCAATCTTGTGATCCCACGTTCCTTCCCATGCGGTTACCTTCCCTGCCCGATCTCTACTCCTTACCTCGCGACGATGGCGCCCACACCCTCCCCCTGCCGGCCAAATGCGGGGAGACCTGCGCCTCGATGCGACAACGCCGTACAACCGCATCCACCACTCTCGCCCGCAACTCACCGTGTTGCCGCCATAGCGCCCACGGCTCGGCCTTACCGATATTGCTCGCGCCCGCCCGGGAGGCGGCAGCGGCGGAGCCCTACATCGAGACTGGCGGCCGGCAACCATTACCCCCTTGCGGCGCGATGACCACAACATAGACACCACGGAGGTTGTTGTGATCACCTCACGGCGTTGTCTCTGTTCTTTGCGGTCGGTGACCTCCGCCGCTCCTCCAATCCGGTAAAAAATGGAAAAGTGTTAACAAAGGTATTATTTATTTATCGGACTCTACACGAAGTTGTCATATGCACAATACATTAATGTAAAAAAAATCTATACATGTTATATTCTCGATCAGTATATACAACTGCTTGTGCATGGTGTATATCTTGAATGCTTGATGTCAAATAATCAACCTCTCGTGCTACACTTGGTATTGTTTACGATGTCGGGCATATTATGGTGATCATTGGTGAGCAATTCAATATGTCACGTTAACATCATTGTTTAATTTTATAGTATTGTTACCTTATCATGCGATATATGTTTTTTATATAAAATTTTGTTATCCCGTAGCAACATACGGACATTTAACTAGTGCATATATATTTGCTAGCTCGCCACTCAATTCTTACATATCGAAACTCTTGGACAACTGCCCTTATATGCATATATATTTGCTAGCTCCGCCCTATTCTAATAAATTTACTAGGGTCTTGTTTAGATTGCTAAAAACTAGCAATTCTAACTGTTCCAACTTCGATATGCGTGAGGAAATTAAAAAACGCTTCGGCTCTCGCCCGTCACTCGCGCTGCGGCGGCCGGGGCGCCCAACCCTAGGCCGCCGCCGCCCTTCATCCAGCCAAGCCCGCCGCGCCGCCGCCCTAAGTGGGCCGCGGGAGCCTCTGGCGCATGAGGACGGTGGCGGCATGGCCTTCTCCCTCCATCTCCCGGCGTATTGCGGGCGGGCGCGTGAAATCTCATGTTGTGGACTAATCCTTGCTCTAAGTGATGACTTGAGATAGGATTAGGTGGATGACAAGGAGCATGATGATCATGAACATGGACGATGATGGTGGACATGATGGATCGTCAAGCTCGGTGATCGGCTTGAGAGGAACCGGGAGATCAAGGCAAAGGTATCTTGATAGGGTTTTCCTTTCGGTGATCAACACACGATAGAGCGTGTGATCACATTATAGGATAGATAGCCGACTATCAAGAGGGGATGCCGCGACAATCCTTTGGTGAAGTGCTTCTAGGTCCAATTGACTTGCATATTGCATTTAGGACAATGAGAGCACTAACCGATATTGCCTAACTTATCGACGAGCTAACATGCATGATAACGTGATCATCTTGGACGTGTTGGCAATCCATGGCAAGAGGCAAAGCAAGGTTGAAGCAAAGAGCAAAGAAAAAGATGAAGATTTGCTGTCGGGAGGTGGCCGGACGCTTGTATTTGGCGCGATTGTCGACGCACCGGCCCGGAGGCACCGGTGGTCGGGTCCGATCAAAATAACAAAGAGCATGTTTTTGGACTTGGCTCGGTGAATCGACCGGACTTTCCGACCGAACTGGACCGGAAGCATCGGCCCGGACGCGGCGCGGAGGAGGCGCCCGGCCGTGGGCCCGACCCTTGTCGGTAGCGGCCGGAACCCGCGACCGGACTCGGATTTGGTGAGTCCGGTCAGTCGCCGTCCGATCGCGTAGCAGAGTGCCCAATTTGAAGGCAACGGCTCTTTTCTTTGGAGGAGGCTATATATACTTGGATGGCTGGGTACATGGTCTCTCTCTTGCACATTTGAAGCTTCCAACTTGCTATTGAGCTTGTGAGACTCCTCTCCACTCATCTCCCCATCTCTAACTCGGATTCTTGGTGAGATTGAGAGTGATAGAAGTGCATTGCATCATCGGTTGCATCTAGAGGCACTTCATCCTTAGAGAAGCCCGCGGGATTCTTGTTTTCTTGGGAATTGCCCGGTTCCCTAGCGGCTTGGAGCAAGAGGCGGTGTTGAGCTTGAGTGGAGCTTGTTCGAGGCCACACCGGTGGTGATTGTGAGGGGTCAATCCTTACCCCGCGGGAGATTCGCGAAAGGAGCACTAGTGGATTGCTCGTGGCTTGTTGGACCCTCTCTTGTGATCGTTTGCTTGAGCTCCCATCGGGGATTTGGCACCGGCCATTAAGCTTAGCATACATCAAGTGAGTGAGTCGCCACAACGGGACTTAGCGTCTTGGGCAAAGCACGTGAACCTCGGTGAAAAAATAATCGTGTCTTTGTTCTTGCTCGTTGGAGATTTCTAGTACACACGGTGATTGGCAACAACCTCTACTCTACAACAAGTGGTATTGTATTCTAGCACTCCTTTGATTTACTTAGTAGCTTATCTTGTTAGGGTGCTTAGTTGTTTAGCTTGAGTAGCTTGAGTAGGTTGCTTAGTCTTGTTAGCTCCTAGTGGTAAAATTAGATAGCATATTTGTTCACCTAGGAGTAACTTAGCGATCTAGCTTTTGAGTGTGATTAGAGATCATAGAATTGCTAGAATTGCTAGGAGGCTTGCATAGCTAGATTGAAGCATTTGCTTAATTGCTACGCCGTCTTATTTACTAACCGCCTTGCTTAGTGTTGTTTGTAGAATTTTAATAGGCTATTCATCCCCCCTCTAGCCATTAGGACCTTTCAAGTGGTATCGGAACCGAGGCACCGCATTTAGAAGGCTTAACATCCTACGGTGATAAAATGGCATTGAATTTCCATGTCAACAACACCAAGAAGGCGCCACCTTTCGATGGCACCAATTTCGCCTATTGGAAGGTGAAGATGACCGCACACCTCAAGTCAATCAATAGAGAAGTGTGGGTGGTGACCGAGAAGAAGTTTGAAGTTGCAAATCAAGCACAACCAACCACCTTGGAAGAAAAGAAGCTATATGCCAATGATGTGACCGTGAGTGCTTTTCATGAGGCATTCAATGATAGAGTGTTTGAGCAAGTGTTGGTGTTTCTTACGCACACAGAGAAATCCGCAAGCGCACGGAAATACCGTTGTAGCACTTCACCCGGTGGTAGCGGGGTATCGTATTTTTACACAAGGACGGTCGCAAGCCTGTGAAGTTTTTCTCGGTGCGTGTCAACCTAAGGCAAGGGTTTGTTTTCTAAGAGTAGCGAGGTATCTATAGGCTAAGTTTTCCCGCGCCCAAGCGGGCGTAGTCCGCAATTAGCACTGCGCCACACCCGAACGTGGGGGGATTTCAAGGGACGGACAAGGCTTGTCACGACCAAGCCGCCTACCCCCTCAACCGTGGGATGCGCCACAAAAGGTAGGTGAACGCAAGTCCAAACACCACGTTTGTACTATTGGTCACAGTTCTTGATGTTGGCCAAGGTTCCCCGGTCAAAGAGTTCCTTCACCAAGAACTAACACTCTTAACGAGACAATCTACCAATCCCGCAAGTCTACAACAGCTAAGAAATATATGAAGGAAATTAAGTAGCTGCAAGATAATCACAAGACTCCTTACCAAAGTGTAAGTAGCTTGCAGAGGTACAAGCTGGGCGGGTACCGACAAGTCCGGCACTCCGTCCTCCTAGGAATCGCGGAACACCGAGGGGCGAACCGGCGACTCCGGGTAGAAAGAACAAAGCTTCTTTCTAGCTTTTCCCTCTCTCACTCTCTAGAATTAGAAGATAGAAGTAGTAGAAGAAGAAGAAGATCTAATTCTACAATTTGCACAAGTGGATTTGGTTTCTCCTTTGAATTGTTGTGTAGAGAGGTGAAGGAGGGAGCTATTTATACACAAGGGGAGGGGCCTAAGTGCTAAAAACACCAAAACCGACCTAGGAAAACGTTCCATATGCGCCAAACCGACCATCCAACGTCGGTAGTGTCGGTTTTGGAAGGTGACAAACCGCCTCCCAATTTGGGCCCGAACCGCCTCGGCCAGGTGCGGCCGCAGTGTGTGGTGCGCGCGCACCGCCGGGGCCTTTGGGCTCGTGCTTTCGGCAGCCGGGCCTCCTTCCGTGAAAAGTTGTGCGGGTGGTCTTGGCCCGGCCTAGTTTTGACGTTTTGTCCCATTTCTTGTTTGGGCTTGCCATTTGCTTCTTTGGGCCTTTTTTCTATTTATTGATTTTATTTCTTTTTTCTTTGTATTTTTGGCTCAAAGTGATCATTCTTGAGTTGGTACCGCAAGTCCAAATAAACACCAAAACTTTGGAATATGTTAGTTGAAATCCCTATTTCTAGGTTGTTTTGGTGTTATGTTGACGGTGTTTAATTTGCGCTTGGTTACCGTCAACGGCAAGTCAAGTCACTCACCGTTGCTCATGAGATTTGGAAGAAGCTAGAAGAGTGCTATGAGGGCACCGGAAGGCGTCAAGCAAGCAAAGGCCTATATCAAGCTTGAGCAATTCAATAGCTTTAAGATGGAAGAAGATGAGAGCGTCTTGGGAGATGTTCCACCGCATGCAAGTGTTGGTGAATGATCTTAATTCTCTAGGAGAAGAGATCAAGGACAAGACCTTCAACATGAAGTTCTTGAGGTGTTTGCCGAAGCGGTTTGGAATGTTCATCACCGTGCTTGTGAGGTCAAACTTGAAGGACTTGAGTCCAAACCAATTGCTTGATGAGGTCATGACCGATGACTCCTATAGAGATGACAAGAAGAAGCAAGAGCTCATCAACAAGGTAAACAAGAAGGTCAAGGAAGAAGAGAAGAAAGAGGACAAGAAGGGCTTGGCACTCAAGGCAAGCTCATCATCAAAGGGCAAGAAGAAGAAAGAAGAATCTAGTGGTGATGAGAGTGGCAATTCTACTAGTGGGAGTGAAGTGGATGAGCAAATGGCTCTCTTTGTGAGGAGATTGGGAAAGTTTGTGAAGAAGAACTACATCTCCAAGAACAAGAAGAAGCAATCATCCAAGAAGAAGACCAAGGATAGCAAGAATGAAGGCAACATAACATGCTTTCGATGCCATGATGATTGCCATCTCATTGCCGAATGCCCATATGAGAGTGATGATGAGAAGGGCATCAAGAAAGCAAGAAAGAAGAATGATGCCAAGAATGAGAAGGAGAAGAAGCCCAAGAAGAAGAATGAGTCCCATGTGGCTACTTGGGATAGTGATGGCTCATCCTCTTCAAGTGATGAAGAAGAGGAGAACAAGAAGAAGAAGAAGAAGAAGAAGGGACAAGCTCACCTTGCCATGCATGACAAGATCTCCCTCTTCGACACTCCTTCTTCATGCTTCATGGCTAAGGCCACCAAGGTACAATCTATCACTAGTGATGATGATGATGATGATAGTGATAGTGATAGTGATGATGAGGAGCCAACTCACACTAGGGAGGAGTTGCAAAGCATGCTTGATGATTGCATTGTCATGTTCAAGGATAGTAGGAAGGAATGCAAGGGCTTGCGTAAGGAAACAAAGAGCCTTAAGCAAGAACTTGATGAGCTTCGGACATCTTATGAGAGTCTAAAGGTAGACCATATGAAGCTTGAGAAATCTCATTCTAAGTTAGAGAAAGCTCATTCCTCTCTACTTGAAGAGCACAAGTTGTGCTTAGCTGAGGACAAGGTTGATACATGCAATGCAAGCATCATGTGTGATATCCTAGTTGATGAATCAACCCCTACATGTGTAGCCTCCACTAGCTCTGTCACTAGCATATCCATCTCTAGTGAAGATAATGATAATCCCATGCTTATTCATGAGAATGCTTGCTTAAAGAGGGAAGTAAAGGAGCTCAATCACTCCTTGGCTAAGGCCTATGGTGGCTAAGTCGCCACAACGGGGACTTAGCGTGCCGGCAAGCACGTGAACCTCGGTGAAAAATCATCGTGTCTTTGTTCTTGCTCGTTGGAGATTTCTAGTACACGGTGATTGGCAACAACCTCTACTCTACAACGGTGGTATTGTATTCTAGCACTCCTTTGATTTACTTAGTAGCTTATCTTGTTAGGGTGCTTAGTTGTTTAGCTTGAGTAGCTTGAGTAGGTTGCTTAGTCTTGTTAGCTCCTAGTGGTAAAATTAGATAGCATATTTGTTCACCTAGGAGTAACTTAGCGATCTAGCTTTTGAGTGTGATTAGAGATCATAGAATTGCTAGAATTGCTAGGAGGCTTGCATAGCTAGATTGAAGCATTTGCTTAATTGCTACGCCGTCTTATTTATTAACTTGCCTTGCTTAGTGTTGTTTGTAGAATTTTAATAGGCTATTCACCCCCTCTAGCCATTAGGACTTTTTTGTGCGGCCGTCTAGTTCCCCCGGCGAGCTCACCCGGCGTGGGCCGCCTCCCGCGGTGGTGAGGGTCGTTGGCGCCGGATCCGCCCCACCCCCTTCGTGGATGCAGCGGTTGGGCGGGAGTGCACCCGTGCGTGGGAATCGGCTTGCCGGGTCGGGGCGGCGACGTGACGGGCGGCGGTGGTTAACTCGGACGACACCCCAGCCGCCTTGCAGGCGACGGGTGTGTGGTATCCGTGGGTGGTGCGGGAGGCGGTGCAGCCGGCGCTCTGGCCCAGCGGTGGCCGATGGGTGCCTTCTTAGGCTTACCGGACCGGGCTATGGCGGCCCGGGGAGGTTGGTGGGCGGGGCGTTCAAGGCGTCTTTGGCATCCGGAGTGCGGCAGATGGTCGGTACTCTACTTCTTCTCTCGCCGGCGTTTGCACGGCACCACCACATGGTGGTGGGGCCCGGGGCTGCCGGGGTGCTGGCGGCGGTGTCGAGGTGGCGCCTCGGGCGGTGTCGGGCTTCTTCCAGGTGACGCGGGCGTGGTTTTGACGGGTCGTGCCGCTGGCATGTATGAAAGGGTGCAGCAAGAATGGTGTCGGGCGAAGGCCTTTATCGCCGCTTGGTCGGTGGCAATGGTGGCGGCAGCTTTGTGCGTCGTTCTCCCCCGGGGGGCACCATTGAGGGCTGTCATTCCTGCAAAGATGGGTTCCCGTGGTGAAAACGCAGGTCATTACGGACGCAGCGACGACGGCGCTTATCGGGCGCCGTGCCCTCCTTGGAGACGTCGCGATCGGGAACCCTCGACTCGGGCAGTGGGTGGTGGTCACCTGGTGGTGTTGCTGGTGCGTTGCGCCTTGGGGAGCACTTGGTCCGTGTTGGCGAGGAGGTGCGAGAGGGCCATGTGGCCGGAGATCTTGAGTTGGCGCACGCGGTGGTGGTGATCTCGTGCTTTGGGCCGGGCGTAGGTGGTGCTCTTGAAGCGGTTTCGCATATCCGAGTCCTGGGAAGTGGAGTGAGGCGTTGGGAGGCGAGGCCCCCACGCTGAGTAGCCGTGGATCAATGGTTCTCATTGGTGCCGTGACGAGAATTTCGCACGATGCAATGTTGGAGCCGAGGATCGACGATTGTGGGTGTGCAGCTTGAGGAGGACAAATCCCGTGGTGGGGAGTCTTCGTGTAGCTACTTCGGGCTTGCGGCCGGGCGGCGGCTCATACGTTGGTGACGGCGGCGCGGTTTTCGGCGGCTTCCTTTCGGCTCCTCTCTCGGTGGTGGTGGTGTGGTGGCGTAGTGTTCTTTGTGTTTTGTTTTTTTTTCTTGGTGCCTTTCCGTGATGGCTCGTGTCGATGTCCCAATCCGGCCGAGTGGCGATGATGGAGCCTCGTGTTGATGACCCAATCCAACCGAAAGTGGGGTTGATTTGTTTATCTTGTTTCCATCCGCGTTGTTGTCGGTCGAGTTGTTTAGGTGGATCACAGTTGTGTGAGTTGTTGCAACAAGTGGTAGGTGGAGTGGAACACCCCTAAGTTGAGTTGAGGGTGCTATTTATTTATGGCGCGAAGTTGAGTTGAATTGGTACCTAGGTGTGCGGGTGGGGTAGGGTACCCTCCACAGGTTGTATGGTTTTTCGGCCCGGTTTCGGTCAAAAACCGGTTGGCACTTGCCTTTTTTTTTTTTTTTCGTCTAATAGAAATCGCGGCAAAACTTTTGCCGTCCTTTCTAAAAAACTGTTCCAACTCCCTGAAGCACTTTCGTTTTGTTTGTGGTAAATATTGTCCAATCATGGACTAATTAGGCTCAAAAAGATTCGCCTCGTGATGTGCAACACGTAACTGTGTAATTAGTTACTTTTTTTTACCTACATTTCATACTCCAAACATATGTCTTTTGGTGTATTTAATGTGATGTGATGGGAGAGAGTGGAAAAACTTGGAAGTTTTGGTTAGAATTTTTAGCAATCTAAACAAGGCCTAGCTGAATCATAATTTTGATTGTTTAACTGCATATAGGTCGGTACATTTGCTCAAAAGTTGGAATGTGGTAGAAAAGACGCAACACCTACCACTGAAAGAACATCATTGTTGCTATATTCTACAATAAATCCAAATTAACAGCACCCACGTTCAAGGCGAATAGAACCGGTTATTAGCTTAGGTTTCACCCAGCTGAGCTATGTTCAGTCTGCTGCAGATTTATTTCCTTTGACGAGGCAACCAGCGGTACAATGCAGAAACTACTGGTGCCGACTCGTTTGTAGTAGATTGACATGCATACGTACTATTATTAACATAACATGTGGATGTGGGCCGGCTGAAGCCCCTAAAGCTGAAAAAAAAAAAGCTGGTTGATCGACCGATGACCCGAGGAGAATTGGGCCAAGCACAGGAGCGCAGAGATAAACTCTCTTTTGCTTTGCGTTGGATCGTCACATGTCCTAGACGGGCTGCAGCGATAGGTAGCCCTGCAGTAGGACAAATTCCATCACCGATAGATTGACAGCAGCTAGTATAGGCTAGAAGGGTGTGTTTAGAAGCCCAAATTTCCTTCAAAAATTCCTGCATTCCCATCACATCCTATCACATCAAAACATTCAACGCACCCTAAAACCCTTGCCGCCACTATAAAATTTAGGTAAAAAAAAAAACTAATGCGCAGTTTAGATATGCATATCATGGAGGCGATTCTTTTTTGGCTGAATTACTTTTCCATAATAGGATAATATTTACCACTAACAAACTGAAAACATGCTACAATTATGCGATGTGACGTGCTACATGAATTTTCAGCCAAAATTTTGGCTTCTAAACACACCCGAAAGCACCCAGAGCGACAACGGCATAGATGCCCGGAATCTTGCATGCAGAACAGACCTCTCTACCCCTAGCTATAGCTAGGCCCCTCTCCCGTCCGTCCGCGCAAGCTGATGGGATGGCGGGAGAGGACTGGCCGGCCGGACCGGACGTCTCACGGTGGGTCTGTCTGAACCTGAACGACACGCGCGCGCGCGCGTGGTCGCGGTCGCGGCCACGGAGCCGGCCGGCCGGGTAATCATAATCAAGATTCTCGACGAGACCAACAAGCAAAAGCACGCACGCGCGCTAGCCTCACCTGCACACGCCGGCAGACGGCAAAGCAAAGCTACAAGGGTATGGTTATCCGGCCGGCGTCGCGCTGCTTGCACGCGTTGCCTTCCTTCCGTGGCCGGCAGCGGCCGGGGACCGGGGACGGACGGACAAATCAAAGGGAGGTGGTGGTGGCGCTGGGGCAGTAGTGAGTGCATGCGCAAGGGGAAACGGCCGAGATGCGCTGGCGTCCCGTCGTTCTACATGGCGCCCCGGTCTGGTGTGGTCTTGCGTCGCCGTCTCTCGTCTGAGACTCTGGCGAGGGAAAACAGGAATAAAGTGGCCATGATGCATCTGTACATGTATACATGTAGGTAGAGACAGAAATGGGAGAGCTACTGTACAATACATGCAGGAGAGATAGAGATAGAGAGAAATCAGACATGCGAACCTTTCAGCTACTAGCCTCAGTTTGCAGAAGGGGAATCTGTGCAGGAGAGGGGGGCGAGCAGCAGGCCGGGCACAGTGCAGGCTTGGCCGTGCTCACCTGTCTGCGACTAGCAGGGACAGCATGCAACACCAAAACATACGTCGACCGAGAGAGGCGTGGCGTGATTGGGGAAGCACGGTATGGTTGCGTTGCGCGTGCTCATACTGGCCACCAATCCCTTCGGTCCGGTTTATAAGACATTCGAGATTTGAGATCTCAAAAGGGCTAGTCGACGCATACGATCAATAGGATCCTAGTTCACAACAGTCCATCTTGGCGTTACAAGTGTAGCGGACAATGTCTTTCAGGAGGAAAACAAGAACGCAACAAAACTCGAAACCTATGATGAGAGTGATGGTGGCTAAATATAGTGTCTTGGACGTGCAAACCCATGGACAAAATTAAAAGAGGGTGTCACATTATCTAACAGATTCTAGTCGCGGAATTGTTTCAACGAATTCCATTGACTCTGGATGAATTTTGGTATCAACCCAAGACCATTATTTAGCTAATGAAATTATATCTTTATGCATGTTTCGACCATAAAAATGGAGTCTAAAACTTGAGTTGGACTGCTCCTAGAATCCCAGATGAACTACAAGTTGGGTTGGACTAGGCCTACACCATGTTGTGGATAAGTTGGACACCCATTGCTACCCCCTCATCTCCTTTGCTTGTATACGAAGTAGTGATATCGTCATAATCCTCCCTTGCTTGAACTCAGGTACGCCCCCGCCCCCACCCCCGTCTCCTTGTCTTTATTCGAAGGAGTGATATACTCATCATCCTCCCTTGCTTGAACTGAAGTGGTGCCCTGACTATATCCTCCCCTCTCTCCAATGGATGCCATCAACTGTAGCTCCAAAGTAGACCATCGTCTTGGTGCTCAATCCCTCGCAAAGGTGGTAGCCATGGTGGTTTCCCAAATGGAAATACATTCTCAAACTCCAGCAAAAGGTTAATACCAAGAAGAATAGAGATAGGAGTTGGATAATCAATCGAACATACAACCTTTTAGTGAACGCATAATATGATTCAAAATGAGCATCAATTTTAGCAAGAGCGGATTTAGTAGAAAGTCAACACATGTCTTCAATTTAATGCAAGTTTTTTTTTTTACAACAATTTAAAGCAAGTTGATTGTTCATCAGGAATCTAAAGCAAGTTCATTCTTTTTCATTTTAGCAAGTTCTTTTTCAAATTGCACAATTTTAGTAGGTTTTAAAGAAAGCAAAGCAATTTTTCTTTCCCTTATGCATGAACATGTATTTATTTTTGTCTAGCATGGTGCATAACATCTGTATCATATTTCCGTGTGGAGCTTAAAAAGGTGAACAAGCTTGGATAGGCACAACATCAAAATTAACATAATCATGGTATCAACTGATAGGAAAAAAATGCACATGAGCATATTGTGTTACAATTGCCTTACGACTATTGTTTAACCACACTTAGGGCATGTACAACGCGTGTATTGGCATCGTCTTTAAAACAAAGCTCCTCGCGGCCTTGCAAACGAGCCTGCTCGTCGCCTTAGGAGCAGACTATCCTAGGGCATGTTCTCAGGCACCAAGCGACGAGCGTGTTTACGCTGTACAGGGTCGTCCGTCTTCAATCATCAAGGCATGAATCTGGATGCCGCTAGCATTTGTGTTAAACAAGCAAGAACACAAAACACAGAGATCTTATTCATGACTGATCGTACATGTTTATGTGTATTAAATAGTTCGTAGACTAGGAGATGGTCCATTGCATGAGTCGTCTATTTACCCGTCCGTATGTCACTTGTAGACAACAATCCGTACGTGGGCTGAACATGCCCTTAAGGTGGTACGAATGTTCATGTGCATGTGTAGGCAATCAAGGTTCTTGACCAGATCTGATCTTACCAAATTATTGTACTTACACCATTGATTATATATAACACGAACACAATGTTGATATATGGTAGTTAACTTCATTAGAAACCATAAAACTAGTGGATTCCCGTGCGTTGCGCGAGTATGAAGGAGAAGTCATGAGTTACAATATTACTATCACCCTCCTATTCTTTTTTTTTCTTTCTTCGTTTTTCCTTTTTTTATTTTTTCCTTTTTTTTTTTTTTCTCTATACCAACGGGTCTCAATTTATAATTTTATCAAAATATATACATGTGAGATCTTGTTTTAAAGGATTTATTAAAATGAATTAATGGTGTGTCAGAATTTGATTTATTTTTTTTGGTTCAAGAGTTATAACCTTTTTATGTCCATAGGCATGTGGGGCGTGTTGATGACGTAAGCGCGAGGAAAGGGTTAGTGGGATAGTGAGGTGGCGTCTTGTATGTCGAGAGAATTAGCTAGTGGGGGTTGCAAAATAAGTTTTATAGATTAGGACCGGATGGCTGTCAATCTCACAACAGTTCTAACCTTCGGCATTGGTCAATCTTGATTAGACTCTTCCAGCACCTCTTGTGTGAACCATTTTGGTGGACTAAGATGTATAAGAACGATATCCGTACATGGGAAGGCTTTCTCCCACAGAGAGGTCATATGTATGTGAAGAGTAGCAAAAGAAGATCGAAGATGAAGAACTGGGTAACTAAATCAAAAGCAATATATGAGGAGAGTAGCAAGAAAAGAGGATCAAGAGAACTGGTATTCCCAGGCGATTGGGTTCCTTCCTCACTCCCATCCCCTTCCTCCGGTCCTCCGTCGCCGCCACCAACCCCACGGCCGCGCCCGTCTCCTAGAGGCGCGCACTTTCCGCCTCCCGCTCCCGAGTTTCCTGGGGATCTCCGACTCCATCCAGGCGCCGCCTCCCGTCGGTGCGCCGTCGCCGCCACAGCACCCGCGCCCGCGCTCGCGCTGGGCCTCGCTGCTGCTCGCTGCAGCTTGGGCCGGGCGAGAGCTGCTGACTGCTGCCGCGGCTAGCTGTCTGCTTGGCCCGTGCGGGAGAGCTGGCCGTCCGTTGCTGCCTTGCAAGCAAGCAAGCTAGCCAAGCAAGTTTGGTACTAATCCGTTCGTTCCAAGCGGAAGCTGCCGCCGCTGCGTGCGCCTTCCAGGGCGTCCTTCTCATCGCGGCGCCTCCTGCTCCGGTTGCCGCGCCGCGTACTTGTCCCACACCGCCCCGGCTAAAGCGAGTCGCCCTTCGACGTCATCCGCCCCGGCGCCGGCTCCCGACGTACACCGCCCAGGGCGCCACCCTCCGGTCTCATCGTCCCCAATCCCGGCGTCGGATCTGCTTAGGCTCGAGAACCATCTCGATAGCTCTCCTCCTCCGGTACTGTAAGGCGGTGCTGCTGGGAAAAAAAAAGAGGAAGAAAAAAAAAAAAAAAGGAAAAAGGTGGCGCTGTCACCTCTGGAAGATTCAACACGCATAGCTGTACTCTGTTGGTGCGGTAACGAAGTAGTAGCTCTGGTGACAGCTATACAAGAAGTAGCAAAATTGATTTCCTCGGGTGCTGGGGAGGCACAAGCAAAAATTGGTTTTTCTTCGGTGCTTAGGAGGCACAAGGTGTTTATTAGGCACAGGTAGAGGGGAAGAAAGCTCCTCCGTATACTGTAAGGCGGAAAAAAAAAAAAAAAAAAAAAAAAAATTGGGTTGTTTGGACAATCTGGTGAGTAAAATGAAGATCGTGGTATGGAACTGTCGGGGTTGGGAAACGGGCAGTTCGAGGGGCTTCTAAATTGTGGGGAAGTCGGTGAATCGGATGTGATGTTTTTGTCGTAAAACAAAAGGTGATGAGAAAAAGATGAAGATTTTCGGGTAAAGCTTGGGTTGGAAAACATGGAGGTGGTGGACTGTGTTGGTAAAGGGGGGAGGCATTGCTGTGTTATGGAGGAGGGGGGTTGATTTGGTTTTGAAAAGTAAGTCAAAAAACCATATAGATATGGAGGTCCAGAGAGGCGAGGGGGAGTTCGTGGCGGTTTACGGGCATATATGGTGAATCGGATCCGGAGATGAAGCAAAAGACATGGCGGTGATGGGGACTTATTTTGCCAAAGAAAAAAAACAATCAAGCTTTGGTTGTGTGCGGGGGATTTTAATGAAATTTTATTTCAACATGAGAAGGATGGAGGAGTCGTGACGCCATAAAATCTACCTAGATCGATTTAAACAAGCCCCTGGAGCTATGTCATTTGCATGATCTCGGCTTTGAGGGAGACGTTTTCACATGGAGGAACAAACGAGACAAAGGGAATACACACATCGAGGGAAAAGACTCGATAGAGGCGGTGTCAAATTTTGAATGGCTTCAAAAGTTCCGTGGCCAATATAAAAAACGGAGATCCTTTCCATAATGACCACCGAACCGCGTGGTTATTACCACGGAAGAGAAGTACTGTGGGGAGGATACAAACCGATCGGAGTTTCAAGTTTGAAGCAAGTTTGGTTGAAGGAGGAGGAGTTCAAAAAGGTGGTACGGGGAAGGGTGGGATTTGAGGGGGGAGATTTTGATAGTTTGATACAAAAATAAAAGGGGGGTGGCGAGCCTACGGGAGTGGAATAATAATGTTTTGGGGGATTTAGAGAAGAGGTTGAAAAGTGCAAAAAGAACTAGAGAAATGGAGACGGGCTCGATTAGCGATTTGGCGGTAGGAAAAGAGGTTGTATGGAGTTTTAAGGTGGATCGTTTGGAGGAGCAAGTGGAGGCGTATTGGAAGCAACGGGCTCATGTAAATTGGCTTAAATTTGGAGATCGAAACACGAGTTATTTCCATAAGGTGTGCTCGGAGAGAGAAGAAGGAGAAATAGAATAGGCGCCAAAAAAAAAGGAGAATGGGGGTTGGGTGGAGGAGGAGGAAGAGAAGAAGGTGTTTATAGCTAATCATTTTGCGCGGCTTTTTGAGGTCGGCCAGTTGGCGAGAGAGGAACATACTGGCAGCCTTCTAGGCGTTGTACAACCTCGCGTCACTACGGCTATGAGCGATAACCTCCTGAAGGAGTTCACGGAGGAGGAGGTGAAAAAGCCCTTGATAATATCGGCGACCTCAAAGCCGGGGCCCGACGGGATGCCATCGGGTTTCTACAAAAATATGTGGGATCTTGTTGGTAATAAAATGACCAATGAGGTCCTGGCGTCTTCGCGAGGGAGCAAATTGCCAGGAAGGATGGAAACGACACGGTAATTTCCTTGATTAGAAGAAGGACCGACCTGAGCAAGTAACAGATCTTCGCCCCATAAGTTTATGCAATGTGACCTACAAAGTTGTGGCTAAGGTTCTAGCGGGAAGATTGAGAGAGATTTTGGATGAGGTCATTAGCCCTTTCTCGAGTGCATTTGTGCCGAGTCGTCCGATTTCGGATAATATAATTGTTGCCTATGAAATTACTCATTATCTCTTAAATAAAAGAGAGGGCAACTTCGGGTTATCGCTTTGAAGCTAGATATGAGTAAGGCATATGACCGGGTAGAGTGGATTTTTCTGGAAAAAATGATGAGGAAGATGGGGTTTGCGGAGCGATGGATAAAACTAATGATGGAGTGTGTCTCGGCGGTGTCATATAGAATCAAAGTGAATGGGGATCTCTCGACCCTATTATACCGAGAGAGGATTGAGGCGGGGGGATCCACTATCCCCATATCTATTTCTTATGTGTCTTTGAGGGTTTTCGGCCATGTTGCGGGAAGCGGAACGTGAGGGTAGAATTGCGGAGTGAAAGTTTGCCAATCCGCACCTAGTGTGTCTCACCTACTATTTGCCGATGACTCTTTGATCCTGATTCGAGCAAATGGAGGGGACGCTCAACATTTACGCTGGGATATCCCGGATCCGTATGAAAGGTGTTCGGGGCAAATGATCAACAAGGCAAAATCCACCGTCTTGTTCAGTAAGAATACTTGTGACAATCGAAAAAGAGAGGTGTGTGAAAAGCTCCAAGTTACAAAAGAAACGATGAATGAGAGATATCTTGGCCTTCCTGTTCATGTGGGAAGATCCGCGTGCAGTACGTTTGCCTACCTAAAAGATCGAGTGTGGCGCCGCATTCAGGGTTGGAAGGAGAAGATCCTATCATGGGCAGGAAAGGAAGTCTTAATTAAGGCTGTCGCGCAAGCTATACCAACCTTTGCCATGGGCTGCTTTGATTTAACAAAAACCTTGTGTGACCAAATTAGTAAAATGATATGCCGCTTCTGGTGGAACCAACAAGAGGGCAATCACAAGATTCACTGGCTTAGTCAAGATGTGTTGATGTTGCCAAAGAAGGAGGGAGGTCCGGGGTTTCGAGACATACATACTTTTAATCTAGCTATGCTCTCAAAGCGGTGTTGGAGGTTGTGGAGTAATCACGAATCTCTTTGTACTAGAGTTCTCAAAGCAAAATATTTTGAAAATACAACAATATTGGAGGCAAAACCAAAGCGTGGGATGTCCTACACGTGGAGAAGCATTCTAAAGGGCCCGGAGGTGATGAAGATGGGTATGATCCGGAGGATAGGTGATGGCGAAATATCAAAATCTGGTCCGATCCTTGGCTCACAAGAGAATTTTCTAGGGGTCCCATAACACCAAGAGGAGGTACCATTATGTCAAATGTGAGTGACTTAATTGACCGGGGGACCGGCGGTGGGATGAGGAACTAGTATGCGTGACATTTTTTGGCTGAAGATGCTGCTATAATCTTGGCCATTCCGATTATTGAAGGCAAGGAAAACTTTCTAGCATGGCACTATGATGAGAAAGGGTGTTTCAAAGGTGTGAGAAGCGCTTACAAAGTCCGGCCGTGATACCCTACGGCGGCAAGAAGACGTGGGGGTACAAGTAGTAGCGAGGGAGATTAAGCTTCCGACCATGTTTGGAGAAAGTTGTGGAAATCAAAATGTCCTAACAAGATAAACCATTTCATATGGAGATTAGCCCATAACAGCCACCACCCGAGAAGAAACCTTGCTAGTAGGGGGATGAAGATCGACACGACCGATCTGCATCCGTTTGTAACCGAAGTGATGAGGACGGCGGTCATTTGTTTCTCAAATGCAAGCTCGCAAAGTCGGTATGGAGAGAGTTAGGTTGGAGGAAACCTGCAACAAGCTCCTGAATTACCCAATGCAAAGGAGATGGTCGATCATATCTTGACAGTGAAAAAAGAAGAGAAGAGGAGCCTCATCAGTATTACTCGTACAACATTTGGACAGAGAGAAAACCGAAGTTCGAGAGGAAGGACATAGATGACCGGCTGAGTTGATCGCAAGAGCAATAAAATCTTATGCCAATGAGACAAACTCGTCAACACCTCCTCGGATTTCTGCTCAAAGCCAAAACAGGGAAAGATGGAAACCCCGCCACGTGGAGTACCGAAAAGTAAACCGTGATGCTTCCTTTATACCAGGCGAGGCCGTGGGGGTTGGGGCTTCCCGATCCACGATCGCGTGATGGAGATGTCGTGCTCAACGGTGGGGACGAAGTTAACCATCTATTGAATCTCGCTCAAGTCGAAGTAATCACTTGCCTTCAAGGGCCCAAGCGGCAAGTAGTCTTGGTATAGACGCCCCGATCCCGGAAACAGATGCCTTAAACATTGTGCAAGCATGGAGGGAGAACACGGCGAATATGTCGGGTGAACGGTATTTTGATTGAAGAGCTCAAATCTTTTGCCCATGCAAACTTTATTAGTTTTGAGTGCGTGTGTATGTGTCCGTAGAAAATGTAACAAGGCAAGCACATGTCCGGCCGCTCTTGGTGTGGGTAGTACTGAAGGAGCTGAACACGCCTCGTGTGAAGTTCAGTCGGTGCCAATGTAATTGTCGTTGACGATATGTCAACCAAGTGCAATGAAATCCACCCGAGTTTCAAAAAAAAAAAAAAAAGAGAGAACTGGTCAACTAATCTATGACCGAGGTGCAAAAATAAAAGCGCCACACTAGCCATTTTATAAGCTAGCGTGGTTGAGGTCGTGGGCTGTGGTATGTAGATCGCGGACGGCAAGTGTTTCTTGTTGTCATGCAAAGGGTCAGGAGAACTGCACTAGTAATCACCGCCGGGTTTCAGCTTGTAACCCAACGCTGATTTTAAAGAGCACTAGGGTAGCCGCACCAAAGCGATCTCGAGATCACCGCCTCGGCCGTGAAACTACACCCGTCAGTCTTATATGCGACATTGATATAACCCGTCGATCTTTGCAACAGGTTTAGGGTTTAGGGTTTAGTTTAAGTGGAACCGGCGGTGAATACTAGAACAACACGATTCTCCATGGCCCGCAGCCCATGGCCTATCACAGCCATGGCCTATCACTGAACACACAATAGCAAAGCACTACGTCTATACCTACGTTGTATCCGTTGGGCGGTGCATTTTATATGCTAAAATAAAAATTGATATTGTATTAAAGTTCAAATTTATCAAAAAGTCTAAAAAGATGTGGCGGTGGGGCATCAAACGGAGTTAGTTTAACTCTAATGCCTTAATGCTTTGAGGTAAAGCAGTGATTTCAATAAATCGACTTCAACTAATATAACCGTTTGTTTCACCATATTGTTAATCGGTGTTGGTTCCCGCGGTCGGCCCAACGGTGATCAATGAAGGTGGAGACTGGTTGTTGCCCCGCCATGGAAACGCTGGCCTAGGAATTCAAAGCGCCAGTCGTTGCGGGAAACGCAGTGCCAGCAGAGTGATCGTTTGAATTCCAAGCGATTGCATTGACACCGCATTCGTGGGGAAGTGAACAGCGGGCTAACTCAACATTTAAGCACACCCTCTGATCATGGCAATCATCCTTTCTAGTACTCTAATCCGGGGAACAATCTCTTTGCAATCAACAACACCATTGCTGCCTCAGGCTCAAACAAGTTGTAAGGTCCTAAATGGCTAGAGAGGTGGTGGTGGGGGGGTGAATAGCCTAATAAAATTTCTACAAATCACTAGAACAATTTGTTAAATAAACCACAAGCGATAATCACGGTTGCACTAGCTCTACTTGGTCGGCAAGCCACCTATTGACAATTCTAGTCAATTAAGTCTCTAGAGCACTCAAGGGGCTAGGTCTCTACTTTACTATCTAGTTGAACAAACTAGATTACACTAATCAAGACTAAGTAACCTATTCAACTAGCAACTCTACTCTAGCACAAGATATGAGAACAAGTAATGCAAGGAAGAGTGAGAGGGTTATACCAAACCGTCGAGGCTATGAACCAATCACCGAGAGACAATCAATCAACACAAGAGATGAAGACAATGATTTGTTCACCGGAGTTCACTTTGAACGGAATCGTGACGCCTAAGAGGGGGGGGTTGAATTAGGCAACTTAAAAATTCTACTTCTAACTATGGCCTCTAACATCACCTAGTCAAAACCTATTGCAAGAAGATAATCTATCTATGTGTGCAACTATGGTTTTGCTAGGTGTGTTTCTATCTCTACCGCACAAAAGTTTTGCACCCTAGGTTCCAATCCTATCCACTAGCCTATTAACTAAGCTAGGAATATAAACCACACAACCAAGGTAATGCAAATAATAATGCGAAAGGTAAAGTGAGATAGAGATGCAAACTCCGTTGATGACTCCGGTATTTTTACCGAGGTATCGAAAAGCGCATAAGCTTCCCCTAATTCTTGTTGGAGCCCCCTCAAAGGAATCCCCGCAAGGGCCAAGCTCCCGGTCGGGTAACTCCATGGATAGCCTCGAGCCTTCCCGACACGCAAAGTGGGTCTCCGATGTGCCTTCGGCAAGCCACTCTTGAACGCTCCCCGCTGTCTTCACTATCGAGCTTCCGGTAATTGCTGCGGGCCTTGTTCCCTTAGTACACGGTGGCGGCCACACCACAATTGAGGTTGGTGTGGTCTCGCAAGACTTCGAGCCCCTCCGATGTACAACTCTTGGAGATTGACAAATCTTACTAAACACTAAGCCTAAGCCTAGAGCAAGCGCATTTAGCGGTGGTCTAACTAACCTAAGCACTTCACAAAGCACCTATGCTAATCACCGAATGTTTCTTGAAGAACTATCCAAGTAGGGAGCTATAAAATGGTGTCTCAACACTCTAGGTATGATCTCATACTCCCACACCTCTCATTTGGCTGGTTGGGTGAAGTATATATAGTCGTAAATGAGAATATAGTCGTTATGCCCGAGATGCTTGTTTCTGTGTGGGCACCAGACAACCAAAGTGGTCACCACCATGCCAGGGCAGTGACCCTCCTAACGGCTAGTTTTTGAACTACCCATAGCAGAGTGGGCACCGCCTTGCCAGGGCGGTGCACCACCGTCCCAGTGTGATGACGAAACTTGAAAAACACTCTTTGTGGATTATTAAGGCGGTGCCCTCACCGGACAGTCCAGTAATCAAAACTTGATCAAAACAGAAATCCACCACTTTAGGGTTGCAGGTCTTCTTGTGAGCTTTCCAAAGAGTCCTAGTTCATCGAAAACGGAGTTCGAAGCTAGAAGATATGGCCAAAATACCGAACACTGCTCCTGTTGCCCTGGCCACCGCCCCGGTCACCGCCATGACATGGCGGTGCACCGCCCGAGGGTGGTGGTGACCACTTTTGGTCACCAGATAGGGCAGTGACCGCTGTCTCAAAACAAACGTGCTGCCCCTCCCAAAGTGGCCACCGCCTTGGCACAACAGTGTCACCGCCGTGGCACAACGGTGCCCCTCAGAGCACAACTTTGAGACCGTTTGCATCACGTTTCTTCTCGGATTTTCTTCCGGGTTTGGTCCTACCTTCATGCCTTGGACTATGCTTGATCTTGGGATCTTCTCTTGAGCTTCTAAGGTCTTGCTTGAGGTGTTGATGATTGGATCACCTCGTTGCCTTTGTCCAAGCCATTTTTTCATCCTGTGAGACTATAAAATAAACACTTGCAAACTTGTTAGCCCCATTTGGTCATGTTGATCATCTAACACCAAAATCCAAACTAAAATGGGTCGAGGTCCATTTTCCTTACACACTTGAGCACCCTCAAGCTACATCACCAGTTGTGTCGACTGTCTCAACGGTGGATCAAGGTGGCGCGCACGCCTTGCCTCACTAGGCCCTCTTGATACACATTCTCATCCCAATGCCTCTACAATCACCTAGAGTACCAATTCGGCGCTCCGCCGGGGAAGATCACAAACCCCTTACAATCATTGGTAGGTGGGCAAGAACAATCACATTCTCATCCCAATGCCTCCACAATCACCGAGCCGGTCTAGGAGTGGTGCTCTCCAAGAGCAACAAAAAATCCACCGGCAACAATGATCCTCAAGTGCCTCTAAATGCAACTCTCGAAACAATGCACTTGAATCTCACCCAAACTCACAAGAATTTTCTCCCAAGCAAGAAGGGAGAATGGGGAGATGTTTTTGCTCAGCTCAAAGAGTATGGAATGAGTGAAAATGTCCAAGAGAGAGAGAGCAATAGCTGGCCACACAAGTATTTATAGAGGTAGGGTGAAACTCCACTACAAACCGCGAAAACGCAGGGGCGCTAGATGTGTCAGGAGGGGCGTCGGACGCTGCACAGTGGCATCCGGCGTGTGTCACTAGCCGTTGAGATTCGGACGTTGGAGCGTTGTCAATAACACGCGTCGGACGCATCCGCCGCAGCTACGGACGCGGTCCAGTGAGCACTATAAACCGGTCGACCGCCGGACGCGGGCGAGGGGTGCGTCAGACGCTCCTAGAGTGTCCGACACTCACAAACATTTGACGTCTGCTTCAAACCACACGCCAAACGCTGAAGCCCCAGCGCCTGGCGTCCAGCGCTCGCTTGCCGGACGCTCCGACGCAGCCACGTGCTGCCCGAGCGAGTCCACTACGCCGGATTATTCCAGCGTCGACGCTCGCGTCTGCGGCGTCGGCGCCCGGCAAAAACAAGTTTTTGCATCCCGTTGATGCCGCTAACTTCTCTACCTTAGCAAATGTGCTAACACCACCACGTGTACATCACCATGTGCTTGTGTGTAAGATTTTTTCACAATGAATTTAAAAGGTTTTGAGTTAGCTCTCTAGGTTAGAATGCATGCATATGATTGTTGAACCTAGAGGCAAGTGAGGATCGATGTTCCGACGTTTTCCCCTCTTTATAGTCCGACTATCGATCCTAAACCACTCACACCCTCTATGGTGTCTTGAGTGTGAAATCAAAATGGCCCTAATGGTATACGTTCACCTTGAGCCCATTTTGACCACCTCGATCGCATTTCCATGCCACATGAGCACTTGATCATCTTTTGGATCACCTCCATCCATCCACGATGACCACCATGCTCAACCATCGCCTTGACCAATCTCCAATCTAATTAAACACTTAGCATCGAGAGATTAGTCCTTAGGATGTCATCAATTAGCCAAAAACCAAACTAGAGATCTTCAATCTCCCCTTTTTTTTTGGTAATTGGTGACAACCCGCATAAAGATTTGATGATTAAAGGTTTTTGAACCTATCATGGTTGTCCAAGCAATTTGTTCATGATTATAGGATTGAGCAATCATCATAAGCGTTTTGGTGGCATGAGCTACCCCTACATGTATGTCAAGAGTTTGGAATGAAGCTTTGCATATATGTATGAATATTGAAATTGAGGAGTGAGTGTTTGTATTTGTTAAGCCTACAGAAATATTTATAATAATCCGCAAGCGAACGGATACTGGTGAGCATTTCACCCGGGAGAGGGTTTTATATCGAATCCACAGGGAGGATGGTGTGATGTAACTAAGGAATACAACTAATCCCTGAGCAGTAGTCAAGAAACTAAAGAAGATAAAAGAGATAAGGAGATTTCTATGGTTGTCTAATTCTTATCCTTGTAAGCATATGTTAGTATTGTCTTAAAGGGAAGCACCTAAAGGAAAACATGGGCGAAACATGCAATCCTCCGGCACTTACATGCCCAACTTATCTTATAGACGGAGGGTGGATTCCAAAGGACTCAACAGGACTTGTCACTCCCGCGATCTACCACACGACCTGGAATATAAGGTGTCATCACAAGCAACCTCAGTCTAGGCACCATGCCTAAACCTAAGCTACCCCTCTAATCTATAGCGTCAACAATAAGAACAATAAGAACATTTACTTACTCAAATAAGGATTTGATCCACCATAGAAGTCTCGGGATCAAGTACCAGTGTTACTGGGACTTGATTCCGATAGTACAAGATGTAGAGGAGTCACCGACAGGTCCGGTGCTTCCTCCGCAGCTCTTCCCATCACCAACACTTTAACTCTAGGAATAAGATTAGTTCTAGTCTCTCTAATGAGGACTATGGCTCTAATCTCTTCTTAACTCTTACTCTTGATTAGATCTAATTAGATCTAATCCACTTCTAATTACATGTCTAATTCTACTTCACTAATCTCTTAGAGAGTTGATCCTTACAAGGGGCCCCTCTACAACTAAGAGATAATGAGATAGAATGAGATAGTAATGAATTAGGGATTAGCCCTGGGGTCAGGGGGTCTTCTTATATAGGCCTTGGCGATGAACGATAGCCCTTGGATCAAACCGACCTTGGCAACGGTTTAGATACAACCTCAAAGTCGGTTATAAACCGACATAAAAAGATGAACCTGATTGGGCATAATTGCCTGGCGGCCGGCACAAAATTGTCTGGCGGCCGCCAGGTAATTGCCTCCTCTCAGCCTCTCGTCTCTTCTAGTGTCCTCTAGTATCTTCTAAAATGTTTTAGTCCACTTTTCGGGTTGAGTTACTTCACGGTCAAGTTTTGTCATTGTATGAGATGTATATTCAGGAACTTTCTCCATTCTTCTCTGCATTTATCTATTAAGTCCCTAAAAATATATAAATCACCAAAGCTCGTGGAATTATGTTAGTTAAACCCCTAGACTTAGGTTGATATTCAATTTAAGCCCTTATTTCATGTTAGTTGACTAGTAATTTTATGCTATAACAGGTGTCAATAAAGTGAGCTATATTACCAAAATGATTCTATGGTGAAAGAAATGGACCTTTGAAGCATGATACCAATTGGAGTTGCCTTTCTCACCATAGTTAGCATCAAGGATAACTAGATATTTTATTAAAACTCAAGGTACCATGTGGCATCACATTATAAGCAGGGTACTTGAATTTAGAGCAGAACTCAAAATATCTATATACCACTTATTACCACTTATGCATGCTAGTTGTTCAATCATCATTCAATTTATCACTAGCATACACCACACAAGCATGTGTATATAGAATTTAAATACATGTGCAAGAGCAAGTCATATGTTAATGCACAAACAAATGCAACAAAAGGCTTATGAGTTTGCTCCCCTACTTATGTGTGCTTCGAAAATTTTGATCCCCTTCTAATATTCTAAAGTCTTTATGCACTAATCTCTCCCTCTTTGTCAACAATTAACATAAAAGGATTGATTAAGTTCTTTTGATATTGGAAAGATTAGTTTTCAAATTTGACCAAATTTGGATAACTTGCCAAACATATAATTCGTTTTGAGCCAAAGACAAGCTTTTTCACACCTCATGAAAGAGTTATCATGTCTATGTTGAATTATACATTTGACACTATATCCAAATTCAACACTTGAGATTGCAAGCCCACAAGCATGTCATATGTCATCAATAGGTCAATCAATCATATAGAATAATAGTGATGGCACACATACATTGAAATTCATTGCTTTTCCATCAATGCAACCTAAGGAACAAGTTGTATGTCTATATGTTCTAGCAAGTCCTTAATTATCATGAATGACATGTCAAATAATTTCACCTTTACTTTGCTTGGTGGAGGGAATGTCATATATGTGTGGGGTGCATTCAACTCATATTGAGAAGTCAAGAATGTTCAATTCATTTCTAAGCTTGCAAAGTCTCTTCTCATAAAGTGGCTTGGTAAAGATATCGGCAAGTTGATCTTGGTACCAATAGGATGGATTGCAATGTCACTCATTTGTTGATGCTCTCTAATGTAATGGTGTCTTATATCAATATGCTTGGTTCTTGTATGTTGCACCAGATTTTGAGTCATCTTGCATGCACTTTCATTATTACAATACAAGGGCACATGGTTGAAGTCAAATCCATAATCCTTCAATGTTGATCTCATCCAAAGCAATTGCCACTACAAGAAACCTGATCTTCTATGACAAAATTCCTCATGACGGGGCTAAAGTGCGTCATATAATGTACCATAATATGACGCAAAAATCTTTTGGATCACCTCCATCCATCCACCATGCTCAACCATCGGCTTGACCAATCTCCAATCTAATTAAACACTTAGCATCAAGAGATTAGTTCTTAGGATGTCATCAATTAGCCAAAAACCAAACTAGAGATCTTCAATCTCCCCTTTTTTGGTAATTGGTGACAACCCGCATAAAGATTTGATGATTAAAGGTTTTTGAACCTATCATGGTTGTCCAAGCAATTTGTTCATGATTATAGGATTGAACAATCATCATAAGTTTGGTTTTGGTAGCATGAGCTCCCCTACATGTATGTCAAGAGTTTGGAATGAAGCTTTGCATATATGTATGAATATTGAAATTGAGGAGTGAGCTATATTACCAAAATGATTCTATGATGAAAGAAATGGACCTTTGAAGCATGATACCAATTGGAGTTGCCTTTCTCACCATAGTTAGCATCAAGGATAACTAGATATTTTATTAAAACTCAAGGTACCATGTGGCATCACATTATAAGCGAGGGTACTTGAATTTAGAGCGAGAACTCAAAATATCTATATACCACTTATTACCACTTATGCATGCTAGTTGTTCAATCATCATTCAGTAGGCACAAAATCACGCTTCTGCGCGCACGACTTGACAAGCGGGAATAGCTGGCTTTACTCATTTTGGCGTCTTGAGGCGTGCCAGTCAATTTGACTGTTAATTGACAAGGAGGTAAAGCGTGAGATCACGGAACATGCACGGTGAGACCAAGGCAGTTACGCATGTATGGCTCTAAAGCGGATGTAAAGACATAGAGTTATGAGAGCTATACGTCGACGGATAATGAATGCATTCGGTAAGCATGTATAAATATGTAATGTAGTAACGGTTCTTAGAATGACCATAAAAGACATGTTTGAACTGATAAAATCGATCATCATGATGTGCTATCGTAAAGCTCTATTGCATAGATCGAATTAATTGACAACATGATAAATAAAAGAAGATAAATCATAAATATCATTATAGATATTCATTACATGTGAAAGTGTAACCGTGTTCGGCAAGCTTGCCGAATCGGGTCCATGAAGAAGGAACTCATACGTAAAAACCTATCAGATTAAAGCGATCTCTAGTCCACTTAGGATGACTAGCTCTAGAAGTAACCAAAGATCTATATCCACTTAGGATGATATAGTCCTGTCAAGATTTAAACGTATACGAACCCACAACACGTGACAACTTAGATTGATCTAGCTCGGCTATGATAAGCAGATAGATCTAATAGCACGAGTAAGATAAACAATGGAAAAACACTAAAAGCAACTAGATCTTATGATAAGATAAAGCCGAGATCTTTCAATCTAAATTGGGCAAAAGTGTGTGCAAACATAATTAAATAATAAATAAAAACATTGCAACACGTGGTAACTTAATGAATTCATTAGATCTTGCCAAAATCTAATGAAGCCGATAACTAGCTCTTAGCGGACCTTAGCCCACCGGATGGCTCATGATCGACAAAAGAACCCTCTTGCCCACGATAGCTTAAATCCGCTGGCGATACTAAGCGTGAACAAGACTACTTGCAATAATCTAAATCCGCTGACGATACTAGACATGGTGCAAGGTTGTCGGTACTTACGGAGGTCGGCGGGTCGATGAATCCTCATGAGTAGATCGGCGACACGGCCCATGGACTCGAAGGGTGGCGGAGCCAAGGCACGGGCGGGTTTGTTGTATTGATTTGGTAGATCGTTTTTATAGTTTGCGGGGGTCTTATATTTATACCACGGGCTTGACGAGTCCTAACTAATTACGAATAATCATAATGAAAATATCTAGCTAAGATACATTGTCCTCCAAGTCTTCTCGGAGTCGTGAAAGCGCACGTGGCGTAGGCCCTCGTCCTCGAATATCTTCCTTGATGCTCCACGCTTGCGAACCATCTTGCGCTCACCTCCTCCTCGGACTCGGGCTTCTAGCCGAATACGGCTTGACTTCGAACGCTACGGCGTTGCTTTTATCCTTTTGCTAGCGAATGACTTCTTACCGAATCATCGTGTGCCGGCCCATCTGTCATCTAGGCTCTACCAAATTTTGGTGTTAACACATTCAATTTATCACTAGCATACACCACACAAGCATGTGTATATAGAATTTAAATACATGTGCAAGAGCAAGTCATATGTTAATGCACAAACAAATGCAACAAAAGGCTTATGAGTTTGCTCCCCCTACTTATGTGTGCTTCAAAAAATTTTGATCCCCTTCTAATATTCTAAAGTCTTTATTGATTGTGATGTTTTTAATATATATTTATAACAATATATGAAATATTATATATATATTAATGTTGTGTGTTGCTCAATCTGTCTCAAATTTTGTTTCGTTTGTAGTACACGAGTGATTACAATTAAATATGTGGAAAACAATTAGTTTTTCAATATCTATATGGTAGTTAAAATAAATATCATTTAAAGTTGATTTTTAATCAAAAATTGAGCACCGTTTAATGAAAAAATGGTAAAAAACAAACCATTATAACTACCTCGGTGGTGCATCAAATGCGGGGCTCGGGATTGGTGCATTGGAAAACTTCGGTCGCGGCCGGTCGTCATTAAGTGCCGAGGACACGTCCATTGGTCGCAGCCGGTTGTCATTAAGTGGCGAGGAGCCGTTTTTTGGGAAATGTCACGGTCACTATTTTAACCCCCCTCATTCATTTGTCGAACACTAACATCTCTTTCATACCCCTTTAATATGAAGTCGGGTCGCGGACACGCCGCGCCGATGATCGACATGGCCGCCAACCGGGAGGAGATGAAGTTCTCCATGGAGCGCCTCAACGCCGCCCTCAACAAGCTCAACGGCACGGTTAACGAAGTTGGTGCGCCAAGGGTGAATCTGCCCTTGGAGGAGACGACCAACTTCTCACGCCGTCGGATCGACTCTCACGGTCAAACTAGAGATGGAGAAGGAGGCCAAGAAGTCGCCAGGAAGCCGGCAACGGCGGGCGGCCAAGAAGATGGCTTAGGCCGCTTTCTTTTTATTTATGTATTTGTACGATACTTATACATTTGGTATCTGTCTTGTACTAATGATGAATCAGTCGTTTGTTAGTCTAATGCTTATCAAACTTGTTTTTCTATCGTTTGTTTTACTGTTTGTTATCTTCGAATCACTATCGGTTTTATTTCAAACCCGGCAGTGATCTGTGCCCATCAAGTTCACTGCCGGGGAGCGATTCAACTTCGGTAGTGATGTAAATTTTCACTTTGCCGGTGTTGATCGAGTCCATGAAATTTCTGATTTTTTCGTGCCTGAATTCGTCATCACTGCTGATGGACTGGATTCCAGCAATGATGTCGGCGACGGTGATATGCGAATCTGTAGTAGTGTATTGAAATAGCAGCCTACCTAGATTGAGTTTTAGGTAGCACCGTCGGATATGCTCTAGCACCGTGAGACAAGCATATATGAGCACCCAAAATGCGGTCAAGCCTCCAAGGTTTGAACCTCCAATGCCGAAGCAGTGGCAAATAAAAGCCCGTGACACAAAGCTAGGGCAGGGGAGAGGAGGGGGGCAAACAAAAGAAGAAAACGACCAAAGATACCTCATCAAGAAATGAGCCAAGGATTACACATGGGGTCTATTATATAACAGTGAGGGCGGGCGGGAATCGGGATGCAATGCCTCCGTCGCTGCCGCGGACGCGCTCTACAAATTAAGCCGCCGCGCAGCCGGCACCCGGCAGCAGCAACTAGAGACACTGCAACGGCGTCGCTCGCGCTGCCCCCACACGGACACGCACACGCACCCACAACACCACCGCAGCGAAAAGCACCCAGCCTCCTTTCGCCCACCTCCCTCCCTCCCCTGTCCTCTCCGTTCCTCGCGCACTTGTTCCTAGCTCCACTCCACCTCCACACCCACACCCCTCCCACCTGGCCGGCCGGCGGGGCGCGCGCCCCACACCCTCCTGTGGCCTTGATGACTACTGCGCCCAACATCGAGATGATCGCCTCCTCGCTGCGCCACTGCTCCCTCAACAGCGCTGGCGCTGGCGCTGGTGGAGCGAGCGGACGGCGCCGGGGCGGCAGCACCAGGCGCCGCGGCGCCGAGGGCGGCGACGACAGCGAGGGCGTCACCGTCGAGCTCAACTCCGAGGTCGCGCTGCCGTACCACTGGGAGCAGTGCCTCGACATCCGGGTACGTCAGTTATTGCTACACTGCACATCGTACCCTTCACTCTCTCCCATCACGCTCACGGCGGTAGCTTGCTTGCGCGCGCGCTGGGGGTTGGATGCCGGGTTCCCAATCATTTGGCCATAAATGGCCGTTGACGGTCTCCGAGTCCGAGGTTGGTGGAACGGATGCCGGCGTTTGGGCGGCGCGTTTCAGGAATGGATGGATGGATCAATCATTCCCTCATTAATGGCGAAAGTGGCGAGCAGACCATAGGGATTTTTCCTTCATTAACTCGCTTCCGCCGCCCTGTCCCCCCTCTTTTGTTCTCTTGCTCTTGGATTCTTGCCTCGCGCATCCCCGGCCGATTTGGGATTTCTTTCTTGATTGCTTTCTTTGATCTTTCGTTGCATTTCTGAATCTGAAACAGAGAGATAGAGGAGGAGGAGAACACCAGCAGCAAGCCTGTCTTTCATCTTTTGCTCGTTCGAGCTCAGTCAAGACTCTTTCTTGGTCCATCTCCTTGTTCTGTTTTTTTAGTATTAGCGCTCTCCCAATTTGATAAAGGGGATGCTTGGGATGGGATTAAGGCGAGTTCAGATCTGTTTGTCTTGGCAATCCTGACACAATCCCTGCCCTTTTTCTTAATCTGTCTCTATCTGGAACTCGAGATTTCGCCGCGGATTTCTTCTGGACCAGCGGTCCTGTTCCGTAATCACCCAACCTAATCACCTGCTCTGTTCTCTTCTGTTCTGTTCAAGCGCGTGTGTGTGTGTTCCCCTTCCCCACTGCAGATGCAGAGAGATCTTTGATGCCTTGCTTCCACCGATTTTTTCTAACTATCTGACCCACACCCACTTTATTCTGAACAAGTAAGCACATCAACTGATCATCATGGCTGCCATTATCAACTGAAAAGGCCTGTGATACGCAACTCAAGCTGTTCCCCGTTTACTTTCTTTTCCTCCTCCTGCTGCTGGAACAAGTTGCATTGCTTGCATCTGATTCTCGCCAGCAAGAAATCCAGCAAAGGCAGCATCTTTTTTTTTTTTTTGAAACACAAAACGCATCATCATAGGCCAAAAGTCCTTCCATCCGCAAAGGCTTTTCGCTGAAAAGCTCCTTTCCATTCCATGATTCCATCGCAGACACGGACGGTGTTCGTGAAGCGAAGGTGTGTGTGGTCATGGTGGCGTTTCCTCCTTTCCAGCGCTGCCCCAGCTGCCTTCCTCTAACCTGTTCCCCGATACCTGCATAGTGCCCTGCCCCCCAAATGCCACTATTTTCTGTATGTATTATTATGCATTATATAAACAGAGTTTTGTTCACTGGTAATAATATACATAGTCCTATATAGTAAGCATCTGAATCTGCATTAGTTAGTTCACTGAATATACAGTTTTTTTTTTTTTGAATGAATATACAGAGTTTTGCTCTTGCAGATTGCCCAAATGTATAAAAGTTCCTTTTACATTACTGTATATAACATGGATTTGTAATGCAGTTATCTAATAGTTGGTGTGTTGCATTTTGTGAGCTATTTTTTTCGTGCAGACGGGGCAAGTGTACTACATCAACTGGGAGGACGGCACCCGAACGACGGTGGACCCGCGCACGACGGCGTCGGCCTTCACCTCCTCGCCGACGCCGCGCTCCACGTCGTCGGCGTCTCGGCGCACACGCCGCGCGTCCACACCGTCGTCGGGGTACACCTCGGCCGTGTCGTCGTCCGTGGGCGCGGACGTCACCACCGGCACGTGGCGCGGCAACGACAGCGGCTACGACAACGACGACGAGGAAGAGGAGGACGACGACGACGGCGAGGCGGAGGAGGACGAGGATGACGACGGCGAGGACGAGGACGAGGTCGAGAGTAGCAGCACCACCAGCAGCAGTTCCAGCAGCACGGGCAGCAGCCGAGGGTCGGCCCTCTCGTCCACGCTCTCGTCCTTCTCGCCCACCGACGAGTCCGGCTCCGGCGACAACGGCGGCGGGCGAGGCGGCCTCGGCGTCGCTGCCGGACACGTGCTCGTGGCGGCCGGGTGCCGCGCCTGCTTCATGTACTTCATGGTGCCCAAGCGCGCCGACGTGTGCCCCAAGTGCGGCAGCTCCGGCCTCCTCCACCTCAGCCGCAACAGCTACGCCTGAGATGAGATCGCCGGCCGGCGTGGCGGCGGCCGTAGTTTGCTTTCGCTAGCTAGTTGTAGGGGGACCTCGATCTCCTGTCGTGCAAGCAACCTCTGTTGCAGAGGGGATGAGAGGTCCCCAAACCCAAGCTTTTGCCATTCATTTCCTGCTACATTGTACGCCAATTGCCAATGTATGGGAGCAGATCGAGAGGAACCATTCCTTGAATTCTTCTTTTTTTTTTTCTTTTCCATCCCTAGTGTATTTCCCCTGGTTGTCACTGTTTTTTTTTTTTCCTCTACGTTTTCTGATTGTGAAATTCAGCCAGCTAGGTAGAGAGATGAGGCTAACCCTACCCTGTTTTCTTGATTTACATTTCTTCGTTTAGGGTCTGTTTGGAACTTTCCATGTTCCTACGTTTTTTTCTTGTATAATTGAATTGATTGCTACTATGTCCTCACCTCAGGCGATACATCAGCTTACCGACGGCGAGTTCGTCTACGTCACTGCCATTGTTGTAATCTGGTCGGTGGACCTACTTTTAACACAGCCTTCCCCGAAGGTCTGTTCTGTATTTTAGCTGCTTAATCTATAAAGTTTGTACTGTGAGCGTTCCAAACATGCTTTAATTCAACAAGAATAGACATCGGCTTATGTTGTAGGGTTTATCTCATCTCCATTCAGGAACAGGAGTACAGTATGGCATTGCCGCCTCATCACAAAGGTGTATGATCCAGCATGGCGTACAAGTTTACCAACCACAGGTGTCTGGTGGGCCGTGCTGCTTGTTTTCTGGCGGTGCAATATTCTTTTTGGTGCGTGTCTTGGAAGCGAGTGCATGTATTACATGTAGAATACAGACGATGCGCTTGCTTGTGCCTGGGCTGGCCTGGCCTGCTGTTGCATTACGCTCAGCTGAGCTCGGCCAGCAGGCTGCTAGAGCTCAGACCGCAACCGGTCCTTGCATGCATACAGCTTGTTGTGCTCATCCGTATCTGACGCCGGCCCTCCCCTGCCTGCGCCTGCGCCTGCCATGCCATGCATGTTCCTGCCAACCAAAAAATTCCCTCGCTTGTGAGGGGAGAGAAACATGCTTGGATTCTTCATATTATATATTATATATGTATGTATTCTTTACTCGTGTAGGAGTACTGTGGGAGTATTGCGTATGGGAATACAGTGACCAGCGAGTTGCAGCTGGTTCACGTGCAGCGTCTGTGCTGCCGTGCTATGCTCTCGTCAGTGGAACTGGAATGTTTGTCTTGTATTATACGTACAAACTATAGTACTGTGCTATCCTTTGGTTCAAAACTGCTACAGTACTGATATTATATTAACCACTACTACTGTTGTAGTTATCGACACATAGAATTTACTCACATTTTGAAGACCGTGTCACTCAAAATCGCTCCTATAAAATGGAATAAGGGGGTGGGGAGCACTATATTAGTCTTATAATATTTTTTATAATAAATCTGTTTACTTACATAAAAATGGCAAATATATTTTAACATTACAAATGTTGATATTGTTTTTCTATACCTAATTACATTTAGAGTTGTTTCACTATTAGGAAGTGTGTGTTTTTTTACTCTAAAAAAAATGCTATTAATCCATTGGCTTTTTGTGTGGTGTACCAAGGGTATTATAATATACTGTATAATAACAGTGGCATAAGGGCTGTTTCAATTAGGATATGAGAAAATCAGCAACCTGCAAAGTGGATTATTCATTACACCATTGTTTTTACTTTTATTCGGCAAGTTCTAGGAGGAGCACGCACATGCTTGTTCTTTTTTTTTAATCAAAAATATATATTTCGACAGGGCGAGTTGAAGCATTATCCAATCTTTGAAACCTAAAAAAAATGAGATCGAGGCAGGCACTCTGAATTATTAGTGCTAGGCTACTAGCAAGAAATGGGGAGATCGAAGAGAAGTGTGGCTTGGAATGAAGGAGACAGGTCCTACATACATGACAAACGCGGTTAAACTACAGACAAGTCTGAAACCATACGAACAAGCAAACAAACGCATCAAACAAAAGAGGTATGCTTTTGAGAGGCCTGTGCCATCCCCAGCAAAGTACATCTAAACAAGGAGTAAGCAAGCAGGCAGGAGATTCTTCACCACTCTGTACTAAAAGTTTAGTTAGTTCCTGGAAAATTTTGGGGTGCACTAAAATTTAGTTACTTGTAGAAAAATTTTAGGGCGTCACATCGGATGTTAGATGAGATGTTAAATAGTTGTTCAAATACTAATTAAAAACAAAGTTCAGAAATCACCAACAAACCGCGAGATAAATTTATTAATCCTAATTAATTTGTCATTAGTACATTTGTAATTGTAGCACATTATTGACAAATTATGGATAAATTAGGCTTCAAAGATTAATCACGCGAAGTTGTTGCAAACTGTGCAATTAGTCTATATTTAGTTCCTCCATAAAAATTTTTCACCTATACTATCAAATTTTTGGACACATGTATGTAGATAAGCGTGTGAAAGGGCCTGTAGCCTAGTAGCTTGGCCGCCCCATTGTTGTGTTTGAGTTTGGACACCAATAACAGCATCAAATATATTATATCTATCAATCACAAAGAATGCAAAATTTTAGTATTATCTTTAATTACTCAAGTTAATTATCTAAAGTTCAATCAAGTTTGTTGGAAAATGATATTAATGACATACACTTATTTTATATAAACTTTTTCATACTTAAAATAGTTTGATTTGATACTATGAGGGATCTGGGATTATGCTTTATATGTAGCTGCCTCTTTGCACTCAACAGCTAAATTCGACGCATGGTTTGGACAAGAGAACAAATCCAAAACCTGCAGTATACGTACTATACGTAGCATATTGGAAGGTAGCAAGAGTGAGAGATGCATGCACACACACAATGGCTGTCCACGCAAACATAGATAGATTCGCAGATATATGATCTTGGTGACACAGGAATATGTATGATGTGAATGTGAATGAGAGCAAACAGGACAAATGGGGTGGTAAACGCCGGGCTGCAGGAAAGCTGGGACGCCGTTGTTTCCATCTGCGTCTCGTATGTCTCTGGCACGGGAGAAAAGTAATCACGACGCATGCTTGGAGAGAGAGAGAGAGCGCGCTTGCCTGGTGTACACGGCCAGCCCAGCAGCCGGAGCAAGGATCCTTTCCTCCCTCCTCGGTTCGGCAGAAGGGGAATCTGTGCAGGATGGGGGCCGGGGCCAGGGCCAGGGCCAAGCCAAGCTCAGGGGGCAGTGGTTGGTATGCATGCTCAGCATGATCAGCTACGCTCTCCTGCGGTCCAGCACCGGAGCTAGTTAGCAGGCTAGAAGCTGCAGTGACAGCGGTGTCCATTGCCAAGGTCCATCTCCTAAGTAGAATTAAAATTACTAGCCAGCTAATTTTCATCACTAATATCCCATCTGAACAGAAGGTGCTGATACCTAGACTCATAACAATTAATCTAGGTCTAACTATATAATAACTTATTAGTCGACAAAATCTAGCTATTTTGGGCTACAAGTATCGACAGATGATGAAAGACTAAAATTTCACCAAAACAGCACATGCATGCAGGGACGGAAACATTTCCATGAGTAAAGCTACCTTTTGGCATGATCCCACCTAGCCAATAGCTCTAAAAAATTAGCTCTAGCCAATTGCTATGCTAGCTAATAATTACCGATCCAAACAAAGTGGTATTGTGAGCCGGGAGTTGTGACTTGTAAGTGTCAAATCTTTTTCATTTGACATCATTTATTATCTCCAAAAATAATTGGATTTCTCAAAAATTCAAATTTCAAATTTACATAGTTCAATCTAACTCGTATGGGGAAATGGCCTAGATAGTGTTTGTAGATCTTGGTGAGTTCTACAATTTTTGTATTGGCGACTTTTTTTATTTGAAATCATTTTTTATGTCTAAAAATTTAATTCATTTAAACCATTAAAAGAAAATAAAAAAGAAGAACAGTGATGTGGGCATAGACTTTTTGCTTTGGGCGTCATGCAGCTTGGCTCAAATAAGTAATCTGGATGATCTCATCCGTACAAATTTGTTCAATGGCCAAAACCCTACCCCTAATTCCTCCACCCCATCATTTTGCCGGACACCCTTCTCCCGGCACCGCACTTCCCGAATCCATCCTCTCACCCTCGTCCTCCTCCTCCACCTCCTCTCATCCCCCTCGCATTGCGGTGTGCCGGCCGGGGGAGCGCCACCGGGTCACGCGAGGCAGCACCGAACCTCGGTGGTATGTCGGCATAAACCAGGGTCACCTACCGCGTCTCCTCACTCTTGTGTCGTTGATGCGACCTAGGCCGCAACCCTAACATGGGCCACCGCACCACGAGGGCGAAACCCTAGCTCCGCCACCGTGCAACTCCGACCACGGTTCCTCGCGAGTCGCCCACAACCACGAGCCACCGCGGCCGCCTACTTCCTCTTCGTCGTGACCTCGGTGCCACTTGGTCGTCCATGACCCTACGCCACCTCAACTGCCTACTTCCTCTTCGTCCACGACGCCCGCACCCGAACCCTAGCGCCGGGCATCTCCTCCGACCGACGACCTCCTTTCCTCGACGACCTCCTCCTCCGTGACCTCCTCGCCGGTGAACCTCGTTTTGATTACATGTCGCCTATGATGTCTATTAATATTGTCATGTGGTCTTGTTAATATTGTGATGTTGCCATGTTAATTTTGGTCTAACTGACCAAATTGCCATTGCCTATGATGCCAAGATGAATTTAACTAACATATGTCAATGATGTCAAAGTTTAGTAACCGTGGTAATGAGATGTATGTCTTTATGTAAGCTCTTTTCCCGTTGTTTTTCATGTCGAGTCATCAAATGATGCGGAATCATCCCTTTGTTTAGCAACAATTGGGGCTAACTCAAGGTGATGGCAAACAATGGATGGTTTGGACCATTCCATGTCTTTGGATTCAAACCCGGGTTGCCTATATATGATGTTTTTATTTCATTGGTAAAGGCAGCCATCAGTGGCATTAGTAAAAGAATGAAACCACCACATTCAGATGCTAAGGCCTCAACAATAGTAAGTTAAATTAGTAGACTAATTCAGATGTTTTTTATCAGTATTGATAACTTTGATTTGCTTAGATTTTTTGCAAAGACGGGTGGTACATACGGGGAAATGGCCAATAATGCTCAACTTGACATCTTTGGTTAACATCCATTCCTTTTCATTCCGGTGTTTGTCATTGTTGTCATCAAACTTGTGGTTAACATATCCATTCTCATGCAACATTAGAACTAATCTAAGTGATAGCAGGGGATGGATGTGAACAGGACTTTCATGGTTGTCATTTAGTTGCGGCCACATTGGTGGCAACTTCAAGATCTAATTATGGACAACGATGCAAACTTTAGTAACTGTGATAATGAGATGGCTACCTTTATTGGAGCACTTTTGTTGTTGTTTTTCATGTTATTCATCAAATGTTATAGCATCATCCACAGTTCATCAACAATTAGGTCTAGCGAAGGTGATGGCATGATTCTCAACATTCCATGCCTACAATGTCTTTTGTTGTAAACATTCATATGCTAAGGTCTCTACAATATTAAATAAAATTACTAGACCAACGGTGCAAACTTGATCATCATTGAACCCGTGTGGTTAACATCCACTCTCATGCAATAGAACTAATCTAAGTGATAGCGGGGACACACTAAATCATTCTATGACGCGTTCATGATGGCTTGCATATTTTTTTGTGACGCGTAGACTAATTAATATGTGGCATTGGATGTCATTATTAAATGGTACAATACATGATGGCAGAAAACTAGCTGTCACAAAAAGGTGTAGACATTTTGTGACGGTTTTCCCAAATCATCACACGCTACATTTGTGACCATTATTATATGATGACTTGCGTCACGCTGACTTTTCATCACGGATATATTTTTGTGACAACTTTTTGTACTTTACATGACAATTTGGTTTCATCATACAAAATTGATTTTTTTTAGTGTAGTGGCGGGTTGGTCCTAACCAAATGATTGTACCGTTATCCAACATCGGTTGTAATCAGATGTCACTACATTACGCCAAACTAAACACGTTGCTAGTTTGTAGCACAAAGTAGTTGTGATGAATTGGTTGAGAATAACAACTGTGCTGTAACACAAATGGGATGTAAACATCTCGCTAACACAAATTATTGTTCCATATCGAAACAGTTGTATATGCCCCTAAAACAATAGGATGTGCCCACTCTACACGATTTTATGAAAACCACTCTCCAATATTTGAGGTTACAAATTAAGCTTTTAATTTTGTAAATACATTAGAAGAGCCTTTGTTTTGCATACATGGTTTGCTAACTTATTACGCTTTTAAATATACACCAAGGCACTATGTATATGTAGAATACTATTGCTCTAGTTTTTTTTTTTTTGTGGATACGAATTTCCATATAATTTTGGCTATTAATGATATCACATTATATCATTTTTGACTTAATTGATAGTACAATCACATATGAATTCCCATGTTACTTTTGATAAATGAACAGGGTTGACACCTACAAAAGTTGAATAGTATATTGTGAATTGTGATGGATGGGATAGTATCATCACTAACACTCTTTCTTTTGTGGCCAATTATATAAAGACTTCTCAACGGAACCTTAGTGGGTGAATTGATTCTTTGAATGCATAAACATTGGTCTCTACATGAGATTCACAAGAAAAATCATAAACTAATTAGAATGAAACCTAATGTTTTCCTAGTGTGCTTACCTATCCAAACCCATAATGAGTTTTGCAACCTAGAACCGATGCTATCAACTAGCCTATGCAGAATTAGAGAAGGTAAAGGACACACAATAAATGCATAATGTGAAAGTTTAAATGTGGTAAGAAGATGTAGTGACCTATTATGAGATCCATAAGCATGACCATGAGCATTGCATCATAAAAATCCATTAATACAAAGCTATGTGTTATGTATTCTTTGAAACTATCAATTTTGTGCATTGTTGAATGGTCCAATAGTTTAATTGAAAATAAGTTTTTCTTGCAAATTTCATAATGATTGAATGAGAATAAAACTTTCATGTTGGTGTAGCAATTTTTAGGATTAAGTAGCTAAGAGAGGTGACCTAATAACTGATCAAATGAAGTCCAAATGAGCTCAATTTTTTAACAAGTACTTACATGATGCACATATGCAAACCTCCACCGAATTTTGTGCATACTGGATCTATACATTATGTGATATGGATAAATCTTCAGAGGGTACAAAGTTTGGAAAAAATAGTGAAAAATATAGGATTAGCATTGCCATTTGTTTAGATGGCTCACAAGGTTGGAAATTAATTGAAAGTTTATGAAAAGCCTAAGTTTGGTTTTGAATTAACATCAAGATCATGACAAGCAAGGGGTACAAGGGCATAGATTTTTTTTCTTCAAAAAAAACAAGGGCAGTAGATTGTGGAGTGTATTTGGCATACAAATGGTACTCCTAGTGAAGATCAAGACCAAGTTCTAGAAGATCAAAGTTTGAGTGTAAATTATAATAAATCAAGATCGGGATAGAAGAAAGAAAAGGACTCAAACAAGGAAAGAAAATGACTCAAACAACTAATCAAAGATCAAGTATTATATTCAAGTATTGCTCCACCCTCAACATTGAAGGTTGATCTAGTGTGCGTCTTTGAGAAAACGTGAAGAAATTAGATTTATATTGACTCACTAAACCACAATGGTCTTAACCGCTATTAATGAAACATGTTGATACAAAACATATGAATTGTGAGCTACTAGACCCAAGTGTTTGGTCTTTTTGGAGTGCAAACAATTGACAAGTACAATGTCAAAAGGTAACCACATATGGCTTGTCAAGAAACTTAGACGAGGGGTTCAAACCGAACTTGGAAGCTAATGCGAATCAATTAGAGCAAGGCAACAAGAACGAAGGTCATGAAGACAAAGAGTTCATAAAGGAAATAAAAAGAGTGTTGATGGCTAATTATAGTCTTGGATGTTACCTGGCTGGATGCACCCCCCTCATGGGCCCAAACATGATAAGCAAAGTCCAATGGACCAAAGAGACCCGTGTCTTAGCACCTTCTTTGGCGGCTTCTAGATGCTAAATTATTTCAATGAGTACCAATGACTCAGAAGGGCTATTGACATGAAACCAAAGCCATTGGATAACTTATTATGTTAGCTTTCCAAGCATATCTAGATCGTCGAAAGTATATATGTGTCCTAGGCATTGATTTTACCTAGGATTGCTCCTAAGCCCGAGATGGACTCCACCTTTTAGTTGGATTTGGGCCTCCGTCATGGTGAAGGCTCTCCTTGGTTTTATCTTGAAGGAGTGATGTCATCATCATATTCCATCAAGGTGAAGGTAAATTTTTTTTTTTAGAAGGGACGGCAAAAGCTTTGCCATGATTTCTATTAGATGAAAAAAGGAAAAAGGCAAGCGCCGGCCCAGGGTTTTGATTTGGAAACCGGGCCGAAAAAAACCATACAAATGTAGAAGGTACCCTACTCCACCGCACACCTAGGTACCAAGTCTACTCAACTCGCGCCACAATTAGCGCCCACTCAACTTGGTCGAAAACGACCCAACTAAAGCAACACAAACACAACTAACAAACTCGGATGGGAGAAAATAAACATGACGCTTCGGCTTTCGGTTGGATTGGGTCGTCAACTCGAGCCTCCATCCACAACGGCCCGGTCAGATTGGGACCTCGACACGAAATACTCAACACAACTCTACACCACCACCACACGGGAGAGGAGCCAAAAGCAGGCCCGTCGGAACTTGGCGCCGCCGTCGCCAACGTTGTTGCCGCCCGCGGCGAAAAGTACTTGGCCGCAGCAAGCCAAACAGGCTACCGAAACTCCTCCACCACGGGACTATCACCCCCAAGCCACACATCCACGGTCATCGATCCCCACCTCAAACGAAGCGTCGCGACAAAAATCCCATCATGGCACCAATGAAAACCACTGAGCCTGGCTACTCTGCGTGGGGGCCTCGCCTCACCCACCGCCTCACACTCTACTATTCCACCGCCCAGACTCGGATATCCGAAACCACAATGAGAGCACCACTTCCATCCAAATCGACACCGAGATCACCACCACCATGCATGCCGGCTCCAAGCCTCAAGCACCCATGGGCCCTCCGCACCTTGCCGCCAACTCAAAGATCCACAAAACCTTACAAAAAGATAGGATGAGTGTAAGCGAGAGTGCTTTGGTAAGGAAAATTCAAACAAGAGTGACTTTGTGAGAGTCAATACCATAAAGAGCAATGCTATTTCTTTCAAAAATTCAAAAACTTACCAAGTCTTTGGTGTTTATTTGGACTTGCAGGTACCAACTCAAGAATAATCACTTTGGGCAAAAAATACAAAGAAAAAGGAATAAAAACCAATAAATAGAAAAAGGTCTAAAGAAGCAAATGGCAAGCCCAAAGAAGATTCGGGACAAAAGCGTCAAAACGGGCGGGGCCAATACCACCGCACAACTTTTTCAAAGCAAAGGGGGCCCAGCCAAGCCGAAGTTCGAAGCAACGGTAGGGCCCAAATAGGGTGCACGCGCACCCAAAGGTGCGGCCGCACCCCCGCCGAGGCGGTTCAGCCCCAAGCTTCGAGAGGCGGTTTGTTACCTTCCATACAAGGCACTACCGACGCGTTGGATGGTCGGTTTGGTAGATTTGGAAGGTGTTCCTAGGTCGGTTTTGGTGTTTTTAGCACTTAGGCCCCTCCCCTCATGTATAAATAGCTCCCTCTTTCACCTCTCTCAACAACAATTCAAAGGAGAAACCAGTCCACTTGTGCAAGAGAGTAGAATTAGTTCTTCTTCTTCTACTTCTTCTTCTTCTTCTTCTAAATTCTAGAGAGTGAGAGAGGGAAAAGCTAGAAAGAAGCTTTGTTCTTTCTACACTGAGTTGCCGGTTCCGCCCCTCGGTGTTCCGCGGTTCCTAGGAGGACGGAGTCTAAGGGCTTGTCGGTACCCCTCGCTTGTACCTCTCTCGCAAGCTACTTACACTTTGGTAAGAAGTCTTGTGATTATCTTTCAGCTATTTAATTTTCACGTATATTTCTTAGCTGTTGTAGACTTGCGGGATTGGTAGATTGTCTCGTTAAGAGCGTTAGTTCTTGGTGAAGGAACTCTTTGACCGGGGAACCTTGGCCAACATCAAGAACTGTGACCAATAGTGCAAACGTGGTGTTTGGACTAGCGTTCACCTACCTTTTTGCGAAACATCCCACGGTTGAGGGGTAGGGCGGCCGGGTCGTGACAAGCCTTGACCGCCCCTCGAAATCCCCACGTTAAATTTTGTGACGTAGAGCTAATTGCCGGAAGTCGCCCAGCTTGGTGCGTTGGCGGTGCCCGAAGTGAGTAGACAACGGACTTTAGAAATCATCGCACTGAAAACTTAGCCTATAGATACCTCGCTACTCTTAAAACAAAACCATTGCCTTAGGTTGACCACGGACCGGATAAGCCCTCTCAAGGCGCCGTCCTTGTGTAAAATACGATACCCCGCTACCACCGGGTGAAGTGCTACAACGGTATTTCCGCGGCGCTTGCGGATTTCTCTGTGATGCGTTAATAAACACCAACAGGGACCTAATCGGTCACTAGAGGACCGGACCGACCTCCTTGAAGCACCAAACCGTCGACGCACCGACGAGCCATCGCTGCCCCGGGCCGCCGCACGTCGTAGGGTTGGATCCAACCATGGGGAACCGGTTCACCTCCCCGCGCCTACAGCCGCCTCCATGGTCGACGGGTTGCGGCCACCTCGTCGCCACCGCTTGTCCCCACCCGCAGGGCCTTGCCGGAGCCGCCGGGGCGACGCAGAGCACCGGATCCCGCGCTCCCAAGACACCCCGGCCCGGAGGAGCGGCGCGCCGTCGCGAAGACGTCTGCGGGTTTGGCCGGGCCTCCTACCAACCAAACCGAGCCGCCGAGAGGAAAGGAGACCCGCCGCCACCTTCCTCGCGTTCGGTCAGGCTTCCGACGCACCATTTGGGCGCGGCGAGGCGGGGTGGCGGCGGATCTTGGGTGTCGGCGATAGGGTTTGGAGACCGCCGGGAGGGAGGAGGAGTGACGCGGGGGTCGGGCTGAATTCCGAAAGGTGAAGGTAAATGAACATCATGAATAGTTAATGATGTTCGATTTGAACCCCTGTGGAAGGATCGGATTCTTGAACGTTGTGGCAAAGATCGGGGCCATAAGGCCGATCTCAATGGGGGTTTCATGAGTGTTTCATGTACATTAAATGCGCCACATCAACAAAATTTCACTTTTTGCATGAAACCCCTAGGAGAGAGAAAGGAAAGAGTTTCACCATGGTGAAACCTTTGGGCATTGTTTCACATGTGTTGGAAAGCGTGTGAAACCCTCATTGAGACACAAATAGAGTTTCATCATGCAACTATGCAATTAAACCATGCAATGAGAGAGAGGTTGTGGGACCCTTGAGCCTATAAAACTGTGCAATGAAGCGTGCATCGAGAGAGACGCCTATTTCATATCAAAGTTTCACATCTTGGAAATCGAGAGGTGAAACTCTCCATTGAGACTCGACCTAAGAATCATGTTGTATGAGACAGATGTGAATAATGCATTGTAAATGGACAGATAAACAAAATAATATATAAGTAAAGACCCAACCATGTGTACAAGTTGAGCACGACTCTATGGTTTGAAAATAGAATGTAGAACATAGTACGAAAGGCTAAGGCATTGGTTAATGTTAATAGGCACCAAGATAGGGAAAAGTGTGAATACTATCGTCTTCATTAGGAGTTGACAAAAAAATTGTTTGTGTGACAAATCTGCTATGTGGATGATATCGTGTCTTTGGAGTAACAAATCAAGAATTTTGTGAAGAGTTTAGTGAAATTACGCGTGTGACAAATCCCTAGCATGATCATCACGCATCAGCCAGCACCTTTTGTTTTACAAAGTGTCTTTTGCTTTGAACAGTGCTGGCGCTAGCCGCTAGCTGTGCTGATAGATACGCATGCATGGGCGTCACGAAGACAACAACAGTGCTGCAGCGAGCGCATGCCCCGTCGCCATCGTGCTGCATGCCCTCGCCTTGAGACACGGTGCCCGCCGCTTGTCCAGCCGGCTCCTCGTGATAGATACTCGGTCGTCGCCAACGTACGTTAAACATGAGCGCACTGCATCGGTTGCGCTTCGCATGCTAATAACCCATTAATGCAAAAATAAAAAAAAACATTAATGCATACATCGTCTCCTGGCCAACCATTCGGAGAAATTCGATCAATATATTCCGTGTTCTCAGACAATGCAATATACCGAGAGCGACTCCGGCAGTATCCCGGCCTACTTTAACCACACCCTAGCTAAATATAGATGCCTAGACTAGAAACACCCAAATCTCCTTTCTAGGACCCCATTCCTAGGGAGCTTCAGACTATCCCAAGGTTGTGGCAGTTCATCCTTTCACTCCCATGGTAAGGCCCCACACGGCAACGGGCTCCAGCCCGGTGGAGCTCCAGCTCCACTTAAAACAGCTTGAGTTGGCTTCCCTTGTGTAGCGAAAACTATTTTTTGTAAACCGTTTAGTAAAAACAATTTTTGGGTAGCCTAAAAGATGAAATGTCCATATTACCCTACTATTTTTTTTTCTTTTTTTTCTTGTTTCTTTTCTTCTTTCGTTCCCTTTCCTTTTCTTTTTCCGTTTTTTCTTTTACGGTTCTACCTTATCCGTTCTTCACCCCCGACGTCGCTAATCTCGCACCTTCACCCCCAGCGACCTCGGCGACCTCACGCTTAGCCCCCCGTGACCCGTGCAGCCAAACAGCGCAAGTGACTTTCTGAGAGCAATGTCCCACGGTGGCCCCCGGCGTCCCCCGCTGACCTCCGTCTCCCGTGTGACCCAGCGACCCGGTGGCCTCCGAGCGGCGTCCACGGCAACCCCGGCGCCTCCGCCACCCACGTCTCCCCCGGCTTCCCCCCGCGAGGAGCAAAGTGGTGCCTCGTGCGGTGTGTCCCCGAATCCCATGCGGCACAGGGGCAAAGCGGACCAAGCCCACGCTGGCCCATGGGGAAGAGAAGGAGTCGAGGCGAAGCTTCGTTTTTTCGGCTTCAAGTGCGCGTTCTTGCTCCGATCGGCCGGATTTTGCGGGGCTCCTCTGCTGAGCTGTTGCCCACGACCCCGTTTGGTAGCGAGAGCCAAAAACGGCTCTAGGCAGAATCCCTACCAAACAGCCCCTCACTCTCTCTCCCGAGGGTAGCGGGGTGAATCCCTCCATCCTCCTCCACGTGGCAAGCGGAAGCTCTGGTGGGAGCGCCATGTCACGGCCAAAATGCGACAAGACCTCGGGGGCCCTAGGGTGCTTGGCGCAGGAGGAGAGCGGCTTGCCGCCGCCGCCGCCCGATTTTCTTGTCAATAATATTAGGAAATAAAGAATTAAGGAAAAATAAAGTGTTTGAGTTATGTTAGAAATAAATTAAGTTACTTTGTAAAGAGATATCCCCGATCTATAAGCAAACCTTCTAAAGATTGCTTGGTGTGCAAGTCCTTTAGGGACAATAAATATTAGGGAGATGTAACCTCTTTGTTTAAAGAAATCAAAGAAGAAAATAACATCCTACCCCTTCCTCTCTTGCCGCCGCCGCCTCCTCCCCTCTCTCTCCGCATGCCCATCGTTGCTCCCACGCCGCCGCCGCCCAGGCGCAACCACGGTGCCCTCGCCGCCCTAATAGCTCACCAAATCCTATCCGGGCTGTTACACATGGTATTAGAGACCAGTCGACTCCTCGGCCTCCGCCACCTCCATGGCTCCCGATCTGTATGAGATGTTTCGTGCCCTCTAGACCCTTCTCGATGACAACTTCGAGAAGATGAACCGCCGCTTCGACTCCATCGAGGATCGCCTTTGCCGCATTGAGAACCCCCACACCCACCAACACCAACACCACCACCCTGCTTCGCCTGCTACCACTCTGCCCCAGCACATCGCCTGACATCATCTCAACCACCAACAACGATGACGCTGCCATGGGCGCTATCGACACCAGCGACACCCCCCATGGGCGCCACTGACGACAACGACAACGCCCCCATGAGGGCTGACAACGTCGCCATCTCCACCAACGACACCACCACGCCAACTCACCAAGCTACGAATAACGTCGATGAGATGATAGTGCGACACCTGCCGGAAGTGCCCCTGTCGTCCCATAATGGCGGAGATCATCACCGGCAAGCTCTGCGGTCGCGGCTGCGATGCCGCAACAACACCATCAGTGCCCCCACCTCCACCCGTAGGCTTCCTAGCAACATCGGCGCTAGCCCTAGCGTAGATGATCCCACCCTCGACATCACGTCCACAGATCATCGTCCCGCCCTATACTGCGTTGCCACTACACCAACCTGTAGGCGCCCGGCAATACACGGTTAAACGCTTGCTGCAGACATTCGATGGAGCAACAGACCCGATGTCATGGATCATGAAGATGGAGAACCTCTTCAACTTGCAACAGCACATCGACCTAGATGAGTAAGTCCGGTACACTTCTTTTCATCTCATATGAGCATCACACCTCCCGGTACCTCCGCGTGACCAGGGAGGCGCTCCTGGAGGAGTGGGACACCTTCACATGGTGTCTTGCACGTGACTTCAGCCGCCCCGTCGACCATGACACTACTGGCGACCTCGCGCCACCGAACAGGACGATGCCCTAAACGACTACATCGACGCGTTCAACATTTGTGAGACACGATCGGCATCCCTAGTGAGCTTCACCGAAGTCTACCTCTTCACCAACGGACTTCATGCTACACTACCGGGCGTACTACGGTGGGAGGCGCCCCACACGCTGGACGCAGCAATCCAACTCGCTCGTCACCTCGACACTCCTTACCACGCTCGTCGCAACAAGCGGCGATCACGCGACATTGACGATGACAACGGCATCTGCCGCGATCGAGTCGATGTCGCCTTTTGAATGACTCCAAAGGGCGCCCTCGACCCTCTATGTCCTGGATGAGCAAGTCCCCTATGAGGCACTCAGCGAGCTCCATCCTGTGGTCTCCACAAACCATGAGCCACAAGTCATTGCCACCACCATAGAGCTCCAAGTTGTGGCATCATCTTGGACACTACACGATGACATCATACGCTACACCAACCGCTACTATGTCCCGGCAGCATCAATCTTGTTGTAGGAGCTTGTTCAGCAAGGCGGGATTCCGGCACCTGGCCTCGCGGTCGGCTTTTGCCAACATATTCGCCAAAAACGCACGCCTTCCCAGCAAGCATCCTTCTCATGGTGGAGCAACCCGATGGATTCTTTGAGGAAGCCACAATCCCACCGTTCGACGACAACGGGCACCAGTTCATCAACGTCAACAACGTTTTCGTCGGGTCATGGTGGTTCCGACGCACCCGTGGCGGCCATCATCACCGAAACGCATAGCGACCAACTTTATGGGAGCCTGCTACACTTCACCTCGGCACCTCTGGCTTCAATCTAGCATGCATTCGGCCAACACATACACGTACAAGTGGATGTCGGCATGGTCTACACCATTCCAAGGCCACTACCAATCATGCAGACTCTCCAATTTACAGGTATTATGCGTGGCACCATCCTGGAAGCAGCAAGAAGTGCTCGACCACATGTGAAAGGACCATATGCCTACTACTTCTCCGTCTACTGTGGGTATTACCTTCACTTCGACTTCTCCTTCGACGATGATGTCTACTACACCAACGGCCCGCGGATCGAATGGGCTACCTTCGCCCTATGCTATGGCGCAGGCCACCGCCTCCCATTAATCACCTCAAGCTTCGCGATCGACATGGAGTGTATGCCAACACGAGGACGCATTGCCTAGAGGAATGGGTTGGGGGGGGGGAGATGTCACAACCCAAAGGCGGCAAGGCCCCAGGGCAACACGCAGGAGGAGGGTTGAAAGGTCCTTTGTGGTTTTTGGTAATTGAGTGTCAACCTTAGGTGAACTAATATGTGTGATTGAGATAATACATGTGAGAGATTAGTTCACACGTGATGATGCAATGAAGGAGCTTATTGCACATGAGACATGACATGGAGTCATGTGACCAAGGTGGTGAAGATCAAGACAAGGCTTGGCTTGATGGACTGGTTGCAAGTGTGAAGGGCAAGTCGAGGGACTTGGCGCCGACGGACCGACGCAACGGTGAAGAGCAAGTGAGGTCAAGATCGATGGACCAAGAAGGTCATGTGATGATATGAAATGGACCATATCATTCTTGATCGTGTTGGTGCATGTGTTGCATCGACACTTGAAGATGGAGCGAATGGAAATGCGCAAGGCAAAAGGTATAACCTATAGGGCATTTCATTTTGCCGGTCATTGGAGCTTAGAGAAGTTTATGACCGGATTTAGGATAGATGGCCGTACTATCAAGAGGGGCAAACTTGTTTGCATATCGGTCATTTAGTGCCACTTGAGCGATCTAACTTTGCGATGTGTTAGGATCGAGTGGGCGCTAAGAGCTAACCCGCCTTTGAAATGATTGTGAAATTGCTAACACACTTGTACATGGTGATGTACACTTGGTGGTGTTGGCACATTTGCAAAGGCGGCGTGATTGTAGGGTTGAGTTGGGTTTGGGAACCGCTCATCCTCCCACCGAGCTTGCGGCGGGATTCGCACTTTTGAGAAAATGAGAGGCTTATTTTCTATTGCGCCGGATGCATCGTGGTGGTGAAAACATGCTATTCTCGTGCTCAAGTTTGGTATACTTGATGGGTAGCATGTCGAAGCAAAGGCGACGGAGTTTCGCAGAAATGGCGGCCGGAAGCATCGATCGGACGCTGACCGGACGCGACGGTCTTTGACCGACGCTCCGTGGGTGAGTCCGTCGAGTTTCCGAGAGCATGTTTTTTGGACTTGGCTCATGGACTCGACCGACGCATGGACCGGCTTCCCGGGTGCTTGGACCGAAGCATGCACCGGACGCATGTAGTTAGCCGTTAGCCGTGGGGCGGGGGCCTTGTCCGTTCGACCGACGCTCGGAAAGGCTTATCGGACGCCGGACCGACTTCATTGGTGAGTCCGGTCGGTAAGGCCCGATCAACGCAAAGGACCCCAACGGCTCTATTTTGCTTGTGGCTATAAATAGATGGGGTGGCCGGCTTTGGCTGGTTGTCGAGCACACTCTAGCCTTTGTGGCTTGTTGTGTGGTGCTTGAGAGCCCTCCCACTCACATATGCTTGATATCGCTCATCCGATTGAGTGAGAGATCGAGTTCTAGTGCGTTGCGTTGAGAGATCGCATTCGTGGCACTAGGTGATCGTGTTGCAAGCCGGTGTGCTTGTTTCTCTTGGAGGTTGCCACCTCCTAGACGGCTCGGTGGCAAGAGGCTTCGTGAAGCACGCAAGGAAGCTTGTGCGTGTGCCAGAAGAAGAGATTGTGAGAGGTTCGTGCTCACCTCGCGGGGATCGTGGAAGAGCAACTCTAGTGGAGCGTGTCATTGAGCTACCACACTTGTGTGTGGGTTCACGGTACCCTCCGAGGGATTGGCTAGAGGACTCACAGCGTGTGAGGGACTCGCTCGAGCCCCACCGTGGGATTTGGCACCGCCATTGCTTGAGAATCATCACCGGGTGATTCGGGCCAAACCGTGGAACCACTAAAGTGTTGGTCGACACAACGAGGAGTAGGGGGAAGTTGGCAAGCTTCCCGAGACCTTGGAAAAAAATCACCGGTGTCATCTTGTGTCCACACTTCGCGGTGGTTTGCATTCTCTTCATCTCAAGCTTTGTTCTTACATTCATATATACATTGTGTTTGTGTTTTTTTGAGTAGAGTAGTTGTAACTATCTAGCTTGTGTAGCTTGTTTAGTTACTTTGCTTAGCTTGTGTAGCTAGGTAATTTGAGCCTTTGGGTTAGGCGTGTGTTGCCTTGTCCATTGTGCATCTAGTGAGCTTAGGGGCTTTGTGCTTGCGCTTACTAAAATTGTGTAGGAGCTCTCTTGTGCTTGAAGTACTAGTGCTTAGGTTTGTGTGACCTTGCATTAGAATTGATTAGGAGCTCAAGCTAGGCTTGTCACCTCACCTTTCTTGTGTAAGATCTTTTGTGAGGTGATTTAGAGTCTTAGTTAGAGGGGTGAAGTCTTGGCTAGAACCGATAAGTTTAATTCCTAATTGTTTTTGGTTAGTCTTCGCGGTTAGATTTTATAAGGACTATTCA